>VZTN01026425.1:109563-225870 GCA_013400515.1 Erpornis zantholeuca
ATATGTGCCTGGTAATTTTTCTGTTCATTATCTCATTGTTTTCTGTAAGTACAAGGTTAGATTGAATTACTGCAGGCTCTATTGTCTATTTGTAATTCTCCTTCCATGCCGTGCTACTAATGAATGGGCAATTTAGTCAAATCTTTGTAACGGTTTCTTCTGTGCGTCAGCCACTTAATTACTCTGAGCTTTTCTCACTGCTGCTTTATTGCATGGAAACTCAGCCTGCTTCCAGGTCTTTGCTAGGGGATCTCCAGCTCCAATAGAAGGGAAAAAATAGCCGTAACAATAACCAGCGTGGATTATCTCGGTGCCTTGGCGGAGCAGCCTCCTTGGCACGCGGGACTTTCCCCTCCCGCGTGGTTTGTGTGCTCTGCGGTTGGTGGGTTTGTTGTTGTGTGCAAACTGAGGGAAATGTCATCCTGCAAATTAGGCAGAGTGCGTCTAAGGTGAAGGTGGTAGAGAGCCCTTCAGCGCCGTGAGAGCCAGAAAAAAGGGCAAAATAAAAAATACCCAGGACCTCATCGTATGGGATATACCCCACTCCACGCAATTCCACTGAAACTGAGGTGCCAACCTCGAGCTGTTTCAGGATCTCCAAAATGACTTGGTTTTGCTGCCAGAGGTAGAAATTGTCCTCTTTCTGTTTGTTTGCAAAAAGGGTTCACTTTTGTGTTTAGCATCCAATACTTCAATCTGCAAACTGGGGACAGGGCATGGGAATAAATATATTCTAAAATCCATTTAATAGAATTAATCTTGATCATTTATAACTAGGATTGGATAGTTATGTGTAGAGAGCTTTAAAACAGCGCCTTTATAAGATAAATACTTTTTCTTTTCCTTAATAAGAGGATACAAAGATTGCAAGTGAGAGGAAATAAGGGAGTTTGAAAGAAAGTATTGTGAAATATAAATAATAGTGTGACAGATTATCTCCATGCATGATCTGACTCGCCTATTTAAATTCCTAAAGGGATTCTATTCCTCTCTTCAGTGACTGAAATACTCAGAAGCTGATGGAGTGCAGTATAATGGGTAGGAGGGCCTGATGAGTATTTGAACTCCACTTTTTCTGTATGTTTAAACTAGACACCAGCACCAAAATCACATTTTTAGTAAACTGTACTGCTTCTTTATAACATAAGTGTATTATTTTTCACTTTTGTACACTGTGTACTGCCTCCATGGAAGAAATGCTTTAACAGTCTCTCTCTGATCCTGTTCCAATTAATATCTACGTGTTGTTGCCCGAAATCCAAACCTCTGGTTGTACTTTTTGGTCACATTTCTCAATTTTTAATTCAAAATTGAAACTTTGTGTTTGTGCAGGGATTCATTAATTTGTGTCAAGTTGACCTTTTACAGAGGGTTTAATATCCATATATCAGACAGGAATAAGCTTCCTATTGATTTTACACAGAGGATCTGCATGTTCAGTGATCTGAACAGACATTTAATACACAAACAGTAAGTTTAACAATATAAAGACCTTTTCTTTCTAGTTCCTATGGCCAGAAGAGAAATTCCAATTAAAATTCTGCTTTGCACAATTTTCAGGGAATGTGTTTACCCCTCAAAACTCTTAGAAATTGATGGAGAAGGTCTTGAAATCTTTTCAAGAATACAAAAAAGGCTGATAATAAATTGCTGTTATTATTAATGATTAGAAAGGTCTTTCAAAAGGATTTCCAAGGAATTTTCCTATAGGGGAATTTTCCAATCCCTGGAGCCAAATTGCTGAAAAGACTTGCATCCTGAAGATCAGCACAAAGACCTGGGGGGAGGTTGAGAGATTTGGACTAATGCTCATGTTTGTCTTTGACCCTACGAGTCAAAATCTCCACCAGAGCAGGAGCAGTTGGCGTGTGGAGAGGGGCTGTGCAGAGAATGATGTGGCCCTATTCTAGGGCCTTGGTCCACAAACGACAACTCTGTGTTCATAGATTGAAATCAGAAGGCTTTATCATCAAGAAAACAGAGCAAATCTTTCTCTCTCTCCAGCCAGGTTAGCTGGAGGGGTCGTCTGTGAGTCTGTGTCTGTGTCTCTGAGCACAATCTCTCTAAAGTAAGAACAACAAACAAAGACAAACTCTTTCATTGGTCAAGGAAAGCACCTTACCAAAACATCTCATATTATTTACATTCTTTGTCAAGGATTTCTCCTGGGAGGCTACAGAATTTCCCTTTAGAAATGGAGTTTAACTATTAGAATTCGAGACAATGTAAAAAGGGATTCCTTTCCTCAAGCCTCTTTGCTGAGATGCCTCAAAACCCACTGAGGAGGCAGCACCACAGGGCTGGATCTGCCCTCCACGTGGCCCTGGGACGAGGCAGGGTGTGTGTGTGTGTGCCCGGGGCAATCAGCTGTGTCCATCCCACAGCTTCCTGGCTACTGTCCTGAACCTTGGCTGGGATTTGCTTTGCCAGCTCTCGTGGTGGGACTCACTTGACCTTCACGACAGACACGTGTGGCTTGAGTCTCCCACTCTTCCCCAGACCAGACCCTAAAGTGGCCATCCGATGGAGGTTGTCCATAACAGGAATCAGGTTCTGGCTTGTGTTGGGAAACTGCTCCTAAAAGCATAAAATTCTTAAACTGCAGCAGAAATCAAAATAACCCAGTCTTTATATGATTGCAAACGAGGTTCTGTGGCACAGATGCCACAGAATTTGGCCAGGACATAAATGCAAAACTCTGTGGAAACCTCCATAGCAAATCCTTGTGTTGGTAAATATTGGTTTTAATCACAGCAGTGTCAGGCCAACTACAGCTTTTTTCCCTCTTTAGGTCCAGGGAAGTGTGCTGAGCTCAGTGTGCCCCTAATACCATCTCAATACTTTGCACTTCTTGCCCTGTCCCCATGCATATGTGCTCCCCTAGCAGTGGTCTTTCCTTTCCTTCGTGCACAGTCTGATCTTTGTGCCCACCTTGTAAGTCCTGCAAACAGACACATCCTGTCCAGGGCTTGAGTTCAAACCTGGATGTCACCAAGGAAAAAATTTTGCACTGGGATAGGACAGTGGTGATTGTTGCAAACTGAAGGAGGGTCGATCTAGATGAAATAAAAGAAAGAAGCTTTTCACAACAAGGGTGGTAAAGCACTGGCACAGGCTGCCCAGAGCAGCTGTGGCTGCCCCATCCCTGGCTGTGTCCAAGGCCTGGTTGGATTGGAGCAACCTGGGGTAGTGGAAGGTGTTGCTGCCCATGGGTGGAACTGGAGGAGCTTTAAGATCCTTCCAACCAAAACCATTCTGTAGCTCTGTGGCCATGGCATGGCATGGCTGTGCCAGGAGGGCTTGGCCAGGTCACTGGAGCAGTGGCCCCATGACTGCAGTGCTTTGTCCGGAGGAATAAGGGGATTTCTGCTGGCATCTGGATCAGTGAGTGATGGATTTCTAACCACCCCTTTCTTGTGCCACTCACAGAACTGAAAACAGCACATGTCTTCAGAAACACATATCATTAAATAACAGCTTATTTCTATTTGTATTTACAGAATGGCTGAAAGTGGGGAGGCAGCCTGAGAGCAAGCTGGTGCCTCGTAGACCCAGATAGGCTCTTTGCCTGCTTTGTTATAATACTTCATTGGAACTGACACATTGATAGCCACAGTTTTTCTAGGAAGTGACCTTCATGCTGCCCATTGATTCCCAGTGGCCATCAACTCCTTGCAATTGGAATGACAGGCCAGGTTAAAGGTCAGTCCTTAAATAAAGCTTCTGGATTACTAAACACCTGAAGTTCAAATGAAAATGGAAATCTGCACCTCATTTTATGTGACATGTTACTGCTAATGACACTTCGGGATCTTAAACGGCTCCTGCTCTTTAACTCATGTGCACGTTTCACTCGATAGCCCCTCAAACCTGCTCCTTTCTCCGCTGCTGCTGGACCCTTACAGGACAGGCAGCAGGGAAAAACAATCTCCCCGGGATAGATGGCTTCTGGGGAGAAAAAGCTTTCTCAGGAAAAGACATCAGAACCAATTAAAACATTTGCCTTTCAAACGATGGCCAGAAACAATCATTCCCTTAATTAAGATTCACAGTAAAAGGATTTTATTTACACGCGCTGTGCCATTAAAAAGCCCCCAGTTGTAGAGCCGTGGAAGTTGGATGTGTTTTGTTTGCCTGTGTGCTCTGGGGCAGTGCTGGACCCCTTGGGTGTGCTGAGGGGATGGCTGGTGGGATGTCTGCACAGCAAAAAAGAAGCGAGTTGTTGTCTCCCCACACCTTACAGAGCTGCTGCTTCCTCACACCGAGCCTTGCTCCCACAGCCCTCGGCCTTGGTGACACCCAGCTCTCTGTCTTTGGGGCATCCAGAGGTAGCCGGGGCTCCCAACACCTTCCCCTGCCCCAAGGGACCTCCCTGAGGGTGGTAGTCTCAAATGTACCTCTTTATCTTCTCCTCTGAATTTTTATTTATTTTCTGCACGTTGACCTGAGTTGGAGATGATGTTAGAAAAGACTGTAAAGCTGTCATTGCATTTTCGCAAACATTTATACTTATTCTGAAGCTTTTGCCAAGAATACACTGACAGATTCTGCTAATTTACGTCTATGTTATTATAACATCTCTACTTTCCAGCTGAGATTAGCATACCCTTGTGCCAGATGCAGTGCTTCCTGTGAGATGTAGTACCTGCCCTAAAATTCACACAGTCCAGATAATAACATGAAGGTATTTCCTGCAGGACTGGCTCATCTTCTGCCATGTGTCAGGCTAGTGGGTGCCAGAATCTGGTGGACATGTCAGCATGTCCCTATTTCTTTATCCATAGCCCCCAGTGTTTAATAAATAACTGTTTAATAGGTTAAGGGTATCAGAGGTTCCTTGCTGTGCTCTCTCACTGGCATGGTATGGCCTGCTTCCACACTCTCAATCTCATCATTCAGTGCAGGGCTGATTTGTCCAAAATGTTTTCTTGGAGGGATCTCTGGACTACCTAAAATGTAAATCATGCCTGGAAATTGACTGAGGCCCAAACACGGCCATGGTCTCTGTCTCACAGTCTGAACTGTAGTGACCAAGTTTCCATGCCTCTTTAATTTGCCTTGGAAATTTACTTCAAACCACACCAGGAGAGGTTTAGATTGGATATTAGGAGACATTTCTTCACTGAAAGGGTTGCCCAGCCACGGAAAAGGCTGCCATGGGCAGTGGTGGAGTTCCCGTCCCTGGAGGGTTTTAAAACCTGTGTAGATGTGGCACCTGGGGACAAGGTTTAGTGGCGGCCTTGGTAGTGTTGGGTTTGACCTGATAACCTTAGAGAGCTTATCCTGATGCCTTAAATGGCTACTTAGAAACAGAGACTAGACAGGAATAAAGGAAAAAGGTGCTATTTATTGGAAAGGCCTTCAGAGGTACACTCTGGGCTCCAGAGGCTCCTGCCTCAGTGCATCCCAACATGGACAAGGACAGCTCCCAAGTTCTTCCCACTTGGATCTCAGCATCAATTCCCCAAGCAGAAGCCAGGCAAGGATGGAATTTGGCCAAGCTTGCCCCCCTGCCCCCAAGATTGTGGTTTGCAGTTGTTGGGCCTAGGAGGGTCTGGGTGTCCTTGGAGAGCTGGAGAGGCTTTGTTGTGTGTGTGTGAGCATGAGAGAACAGCACTGAACGAGCTCCAGGGAACTGCAGAGTTACACTGAGCAGGGCAGGGTTGGAAATAATATAAAAGTTAAAACCTCAGGCATCATCCCAACCCAAGTGATTTTATGATTCCATAATATTTACCATTAAATTTCCAAATACAATCTTGTGTGTGTGCACCAGTTTGTTCTAGATGATATTTTTATTGCTTTGGAGTGCCAAAGACAACGGGAATTGGGACAAACGCCTGGATGAGGAAGGAAGAAACAGACTTAATCTCAAAATCTCACAGGTCCTCTACAGCCTCTCCTGTACACACAGTTAGGTCACTTAGATGAAGGCTTTTTTGGAAGGCAGGCATCTGGAATATGGATGGATATCTTTTGTTTAGAAACCAGTCCCAGAATGTAATGTAAATGATTCCACAGGTACTGATCATTCCTAATACCAGAACTCCACCAGGAGGCATTGCACAGGTCACGTGGATGTGGCATTTTGGGATATTGTTTAATGGTGAAAACTGTGGTGCTGAGTTAATGGTTGGGTTTGGTGATCTTAGAGGTCTTTCCCAACCTTAACAACTCCATGACTTTGTGATCAATAGCAGAATCTGCAGCAGGTTGTGGCCTCCTCTCCCTCAAGGCCCCTGCCGCCTCTGCCGCTGTTCTATTCAGGCCCTGTGGTCATTTTTGGAGGGTTTCTGGTGCCCGTCTGCAGCAGGAATGGTTTAATTGCTGTCCACGCCGGTGTCTCTCGCTGAGGGGCTGGGGGCTGGGTGGACAAGGGGCCGAGTTTTGCTCTCGTTTCCCAGCGCGGTGCCCGCAGGCAGCGGCTGTGGGAAGAGGGAGCTGCGGCGTCGTAACCGTCCGGGTGATGAATTGTCCCTTGTCCCCGCTGCTGTCAGCCTGACACCACTCACCAGCACTAAATTAATCCAAACAACAGCACGGATGCAGCATGGAGGCTGCCAGGGCCTGCTGATGCCCGGCTAGTAAAGCAGGAGTAGCAGAGCCACGGAGCAGGGCTTTGTGAAGCGTTTCAAACGCACGTTAATGGGCTGGGAGCGCTTACACCAAAATGTGTGCTTTCTTCCTACCTGCTTGAAGCATTTATCAGTTTTGGTGGTGCTTCTTGACCTAAATCCTAGGATTTCTGGCACCACCCCCAAATTTCTAAGGCAATAATTTAAAATGTATAAGAGGAAAATTAACTCTATCCCAGAAAAACCAGGACACTAACTTAAAAAAATTAGATAATCTCTCTAAAAAAACCCTTTGGTTCTGTTCATTTTGTAAAAAGAAAAATAAAAAATCTAGCTTCACCAAGTAAAATCTAAGGAAATCTTCTGTGTAACATTGGAATAATAGAACTTGTTTCAAACCATCTTCCAAAAAATGTTTAAAATGTTTCCCCTGGCCAGAGACCTTATGCTGAGTTTCAGCCAGCAGCAAATTTTTTCAACCAGTGTTATAAATCAAAACTGGGTTTCTAATGAAAGTGCTGACACAACTTTAACTGTAACAGCACTTTCAGGCAAAACTGTAAAGAAATTGGAGCCCTACACTCAGTATTCTTGTGCCATATCCAGAACTGCATTTTTTTTTTTTACCTTCATCTTGAGTTCTTCTCTGTATCAGAGCAATGCTGAGCATTAGTGTAATTGTCATGTAGTGGGGAATGTAGATATCTGTTATACCTAGTGAAATTCTACAGTTTAAAACCTCTTCTTAGAAATATCAAGAAAAAAATATGGTCAATATATTTTCAATGATTTCTCTATAAACTAACAGAACAACTGAAATATTAAAAATATTAAAAAAGGAAGAGTAGCCAACATGCAAAAAGTCTTCTTGGTCAAGCATCTATGTAGAAGAGTCTTTTGCTCCAACATTCTGGAAATCTGGGTGAAAACTGGGTGAAATTACAAAATGGGCAAGTGACGTAATTTTTGGCAAGATCAGTAGTCCCACGGAAGCCCCTTGTGCATTAAAGCTTGCACAAGCACAGAAATGTTAGAAAGGACACTGGGATTGATGGAACACTTGGGATTTCAAAATGGACTTCTCTGGAAATTGAATGAAAATCAGAATTCCGGCGAAAATTTGAAACCTCTGAAGAAGCTGTGGTTGGGGGACTATCAGAAGGGTTCTTCTCAAAGTGATCCCACATCAAAAGGGATCTGAGAATTCCCCTGTGACAATTTAAAAATCCCTGACTCTTCAAGCAGAAACATTTCTGAGACAATAAGGTCATTTTTATTGAGATTCTGCAGAAAGAGAAGAAGGTTCTCCATTAGAAATCTGCTTGGTTCCCTACCTGTTTGCTGCTGTATTTCAGAGACTGTAATATATGCATGTATTATCATAAAGATTTCAAAGGCTCTTCCCAAATATCATCAAAGGAAGGACTTTCAAATCAATCCCTGCCCATCCCTCACGAATTTTGTTCAAAGTCCAGTCAAAGGCCAAGACACCATGCTTCTTGAAATCCAGAAACTTGGAAAATGCCCAGGAATATAGTTCTAAGTAGACTAAACACCTTGTTAACCTTTCTTACAGAAATCAGACTCAGTTGTTCCCTTTTTGAGTTCTGGATTAAAGACACCTAGGAAGACACAGAGGACACCTGCCAGGACAATGCACTTTTAAAGGTACTAAACCATTTACGGGCATTAAAAATTACTGTCTAGTTGCTGATCCTGCACTGCAACATCTTATGGGGAGGGTGGGAGCTCTTTACTTTTGCTTTTCTCAACCACAACATGGCATTCACGTTATTTTCCATAGAATGGTGGACCTGCATTAATCTCTCCAAGGCTCAGTTATTTGAATTAATATTTTTATGGAACAGTTTTGCTGTAGGGAAATCTGAAGAGAATCTGGCTTGCTTTTCTGTTGCAATTTTATTTCCCTAATCGTTGCAAGGATGAAAGTAGGTTTGTACCCCTGCAATTCCCATGTGTTTGAGCTAAAACTCGGTGTTGTTCAAGGATGGGCACCCCTGAGGACCACATTAGAGCCCTCTGAGGTCTTGTGGTAAAGACTGTGGCTCCAAATCTCAGCATCTGAAATCAGTGTCACTGTCCACTTGGGGTCCTAAATAAGAGTTGTGGGATATTTACTGGTTCTCAGTCTTCTTGTCTCTTGAAAACTGTTGCTGAGCAAAATAGTGTCACTTGTCCCTTTACTGACAGCCAACATGGTTTTAAAAGGTGTCAGTAAAATAATTCGCTGAGACGGTTTTTGGATGATTTTTTGGACTCAAGGATTAAAAGGAAGGAATGAATTTATGAGATCCCCTCCTGTAGGTTTCAGAATATTTGGTGGCTTGGAAATCATAAGTTTATAGGTCAAATGGGACATTTCAAAGGCTCTTGACCAAAACATCTTGCTTCTTTGGAAGATTTTCTAACAAAAGCAAAGGAAAAGCAGAAGTGGTGATGGCATTTCAAGCCAAAAGGTGCATGCTCTAACGGTCTGAGAGTCACCTGTTCTATATGGGTTCTCATTTATACCCACTGTGAATCTTCTAGAGAAAAAATGAAGCTTTTTTGTTTCAAACAGTGTGCCATGAGCCATTTTGATGCTTTTCCAATCAGGTGACAGCACTCTACTGACTATGAATTTCCAAAAAGTTTTGTTGACTTCCAAAGTGCATTTCTTCACAAGCAACACATTTTTTTCTTACAAAAGCCAAACACACTCAAAAATAAAACACTTGATGATCCTGTCTCAGTGTTTATAAATATATCATCATATGTGTGATATTCTCATTAAACTCTTTATTTTGTGTTATGGTTTCAGGCCAGTGAGGTAGCTTCTGAGTTCAGAGGCCTGGAACTCTTCACCCTTTGTATGTTGACCTGAAATCCTCCATCTAAAAGGCAGAGCAAGAAAGGGAAATGTGGTCCCAGCATCCTCTTACGACTATGTCCAGTAACAACAATAAATTCCAATGCCAAAGTAGCTTATATAAGGCAGTTTTGGTAGACTTCCTTCTTTTTTTGACAAAACCCATGTTTCTGTTCTATCTCTCTTGGTGGTTTTGTAAGATCTCACAAAGTCCTCTGGACTTTCCAAAAGCCTGTGTCCAGATCCTGTTCTTTGGCTTTCAGTCTGCCATCAAAACTCGTAGTTTTATTTCTGTTACATTGACAGGAAAGAACTTTTAATACAGTACTATGTATTTACTTTATCTCCTTGTCTTTACAAATCACTCTACAATCCCAGGGTTTGGTATGAGACAGAGAGAGAGAGAGAGAGAGCAAGAAGTAGTATTTATAGTAAAACATGGGTAGTCAATAGCATGTGGGAAAACAACTGAATCTGAAAATGGTCCCAAAGGTAATTTGCAAATCTGCTGAAATCCCGAACAAGCTTTGATTTAACCGAAGCTTGAAATGGCTTTTATTTACTGTCTATTGTGGAATAAATGACATCTCATAAACAGGCTTTATCCATTACCACAGAATGGCGATCACTGTGTTAGGGACATTTTATCCTCTTGATATAAAACAAGATATGCTATAGTGTGTTATTACAAATAGAAAAATCAATGCTGAGACACACACCTCTGAAATTTCATTTTTGCGGAACCCCATTTTCAAAAAATGTATTCTCTAATAAAAACGTCTCCATAACCAGGGGGATTTACAAAACACTGAGCAACAAAGAACAATAACAAACAATGAATAAAGTGGCTCCATCCTGAGTCTTTTTGCTGTACATTAGTCACACACTTGCATACATTTCTGAGCACTGAGCAAAGCTCCCACTAGGCAGGGAAGCAAACCAGCTGAATTACCTTCACTTTTAAGCGCTTTATGGAGAACACGCTCTGCATGCCAAGTTGTGCTGGAGAGGAAAACTTTGTGGCAAAAAAGAGCCTGATGCAGGGATGGAGTCATCAAAAAAAGCCTTCCCTTATTTTATCCAAAGACTGGATCAGAAAGCTAGCTAAAAGCTGGGGTTCTCTGGCTGAGACTACTGTTGGCACTTACTTTTCATTCACAACAGGTCTGATATATTTGCCTCTATTCGCTGTTCATTACCTAATGCTGATTCATAAGACTCTGCTTCTTTGATAAATTTTCACCTGAAAATGCCTGAAAACAGATTTTCCTCCAGTCAGTCAGTTATGAATTGTTGAGTGTCTGCTCCTACTGCACGTAATTGACTCCCCAAATATGAAACTGTGACCGGAGTCTGACTGGATGCCTGTAAAACTAAAATTACATGAAGGAGTGAATGGCAAATAATGAACAGTGATTGCATTGATCTTCTTTTTTTTTCCTAATGCATGATTATTTGTCTCTGGAATTTATGATTCTTCTGAGGTTTTGAGACTCATCAATCAAGCGAGTGAAACGGGGAGTGAGTCTTCCCCAATACCATAGTATATGAGCTGTAAATGATTGTGAAGTGACTTCCCTGAACACTCCTGAAAATGCAGATAAATTGCTTTTGAATTATTCAGTTGCCAGAAATCAAGACCAGATAGCCACCTTTGGTGGGTCAAGAGTATCCTAGGGATGTGAAGCTGAGTAGGGAAAGAGGGGCCCCTGCTCTTGCAGCAGCAGCGATCCCATGAAAATCTGCCTTTCCCACAGAAAGGGAAGAGTCATCATCAAACTCAACCAGCATTCCCACCCTTATAAATCAAGGAACAGCTTTCTGATGTTTTCTATAGCCTGGGCATTGCTTCAGCGTAACTTAGTCCACGTAGGTTGTTTCCTCATTTATTGCTAATACTCTCTGTCTAAAATTATCCCGTGGCGCTAATGTCCGTGGAAGAGCACATGTGATGGGTAGCTGGGTTTTCACAAACCCTGCAAAAGCAGATGTCAAAGACCAGATATATGACTCTCTCCTCCTCAGGCAGATAAGTGAATTTATTAGGATGACTTGCAAAGTACTGTGATCCTTAATGTAAGCAATCATGATGAGATCACATTTACATTGAAAATGATCTCACTGCCCCTAGGGTTTGTTGACCAGCACTGGGAAATAATCCTTGCCTCCTTGCCTTGCCAAGTGGAATCATAGAGTTTTTGAGGCTGGAAAAGGCCCCTAAGATCATCAATTCCAATTGTCCCCCAGCACTGCCAAGGTGAGCACTAACCCATGGCCAGCACTAACCCATGGCCCCAAGTGCCACCCCTTGGGAAGTCACATCTAGGTGCTGCCTTGGGAAGCTGCATGAGCAGCAGGGATGGGGGTTCTGCTCTGAAACAGCCTGAAAAGGTGTTTCAAGGGAAGGTGAAGAACTCTTTAGGCTTTCCTTCTGGTGCAGACAAAATGTGCTGTAGCCCAAAGGTTGGCTGCAATTCCCTGTGGGAAACACCACCTTTGAGAAATGCGTTCGAGGAGAGGTTTGCCTACTGCAGACACAAATAGGAGCATGTGGAGATGCTTTCAGGATGCAATTAAGAACATTTCCTTGGCCCAGAGAAATCCCTTTGTTCTGTTTCTCTATCTCCTGTGCCATGTTCTGGCCCTCCTGTGCCAAGAGTTAAAACCAGGACAACATTCTCAGTTACTTTAATGACATTATGATCAAACCCCTAAACTCGTAACTGGACATGTAAGAAGTGGAAAAAAAAAAAAGACATGAGGCCTGCGATGACCTCTAAAAACACAGCCTGTATGGGGAATTACAGCTGCCCTGCCTTGTGAAAGGGGGTGAGACTTCAGGCTGAGGGTTGCAACAATGCAAATGAATATAATGCATTTGTTAAAAATGCTATAAATGGAATTTCTGGCCAGACCTTCATCTTGATGCAGATTTGAAGGACCTTTTAATTGTTATCACGACATTAAAAAATGTACAGTGGTTCATGGTTCAAGTTCCTCCTGTTCCAAGGATTTGCCTGCTGCCTGTGTTAGGGGCTGGTTAGTGACAGATATGATTTGCAGTGACCCCTGGACAGCTCAAACCACTGAATCTGTTTGCAGCAACTCAGGAGATGTGGTAGGTGCTTCAGGTTTGCTCAACCAAGACATTTCAAGTCACTAAGACGATGGAAAACATATGGAAAAATTTGATGTTTCTCCTCCTCTTCCAGTTTGAACCTACATGTCTCAGCCCACCCAGACACAGACAGTAACCCCCGTGAGGACTCCTGTAATGTCTAAAACCTTATGGGATGCACTGAGGACATGGCCCAGGACTTGATAAAGCTGATTTGACAGCCTGCACTATTGCCAGTCCACAAATATTTAGCCACTTGCATGGTGATTCAGTGGAAGGAGCCTCTCTCATGGTGTTGGGCAGACTAATCGAGGTTTCATCTTTCCTGCAGTGTGGCTCAGAAGATGTTCCTCCCTCTGAATGTATCTCCTTCTGGAGCTCCTTTCAAGGGGGAATAGTCTCAAAGCAAGGTGGTATGGAGGGGAATGTCAGTTGGTTCTCTCAAGTGGCAGAACAAGAGGAAAGGGTCTCAAGTTGTACGAGAAAAGGTTTAGATTGGATATTAGGAAAGATCTATTCACCGGAAGGGAGGTTGGCCATTGGAACAAGATGCCCAGGGCAGAAGTGGAGGCACCCTCCCTGGAGGGTTTAAAAGTCATGTGGATGTGGCACCTGGGGACATATGTTGGTGGTGGCCTTGGCAGGGCTGGGGGAACAGTTGGGTTTGATCTTAGAGGGCTTTCCCAACCAAAATGGTTCTGTGATCTAAGAAAAACTCTTTGTTTTGCAGGGTCATGGAAGAAATAAGAAACTGTTGCTTTTGTTCTCAGCTCTGCCCTTGTTTTACCACCTCTCAGTCTGCCTCTCTGTATTCCAAAGGCATTTTTTTCCATGTGATACTCATGAACAATCTGGGACACATTTTCGCCCTGCACTGACTCCTTCACCAGACCACGGTGAGTTCAAATGAGATGCAAATCTGCAGATGGCATCTCCTGCTGGAAATCCTGATGCATATGGATCAGGCTGCCTTGTCAGGTGGGGATGAGCTCTGCTCACAGTATTTAAGGAGAGAACACCTAATGGCAAACTTTGCAAGACAGTCTACTTCTAGAAACAGTTCTGCTTGCATCTCCAATATACAACATTGCTCTTCGTTTCTTTGTTATCACAGAGGACATTTGCATGGAAATAGGATTGTTGTTTTTAAACATTCATCTGTTCTTGCTGCTTTTTGCTTGTTTGGAGACTTAAGGCCACTGGAGTCCCAAGCCAGTGGCTGTATGGGAAATAAATATGTCAGGGATGGGAAGAGGAAGGCTGGAGAAACATAATGATTGAGTTTGTATTTTGCTGCCAGATTGTTCAGGTGACTTGGATTGAGGGAACATGTCAGAAGGAGACAAGGAAAGAGTCTATCATAAAGTTTGAGTCTTTCACCTTCTGTGTGTGCCTACACACAGGCATGATAACACACTAGATAAAAATATCCCTGGTGGTCCCAAAACTTGTCTCCAGTGGTGGCCAGAACCACACCAATAAGAAAGAATGTAAGAAAAAGAAGATAATGGGTTGAGTTACTCATCCTACATTCTCTGCCTTCAGCAGCTCAGGCCTTCAGCAGCTCAGGACTCTCCAAGTCAGAGCTGATGTCTGGTAGTAGAAACTTTATGGAAGAGCCCACAAGGGATTTTTACTCTCATGTTTTTCTGAAATACCTTTGTGGACCATAAGAAGCAGTCTGGATCAAGGAGTTTACCAGAGAAGATGTGTGGGATGTTGGGAATCAGTGCTGGGTTGGGCAGAGAAGATGGTTTTTTTCTGTAACTGGTCTTCTCCTCCAAGAAAGGTCTTTTACTAAAGATATCAGACTTACCAGATACCGAAAGCAGACAAAAAGCCCACAGGCAATTCAAGTATCCCATGTTAAAAGAAGATTCAGATCACTGTGGCCTTGGAAAGACTGTGGGTTTGGCTTTGGTCTAAACAGGGCAGAATCTACCTCAAAACAAGTTGAAACAGCAAATTCAAGGCACCCCTGGTGTCAGTTTTTTGTTTAAATTTAGCGAAGTTTTTGAGCAGAGCCTCTTCATGGGTCTTACAGGACATGTGTGTCTCAAGACACATAAAATCCTTCTGTGGGTGAAAACAGGGTCAGACCTCTGGGAGTATTTCAGAAGTAGTGATCCTCTTTCTCTCTAGGTCAGAATATCTGGAAGAGTGAGCAGTAGCCAAGAGACCCTTGTGGTTAAGGAATGTATGCAGAATTCTTTGGCAATAAAGATGCAAGGGACAACTGCATTTAATTACAGACTACAAGCTCTCCTCCTAGCATAGGGAAAGCCACTTACCTGAAGGTCACATTTAGGACTTTAATGTGAAATATCGAGTTTTTGGCTTGCAAATTTGGATGTGACATGAGACTGCCTTGTACTTTATTTATGATGTGTTGTTGACCTCAGTGCCTACCCACACTGCAGGAAAGTGTTTTGCTGCAAAACAATGAGTTCCTACTCAGAAATAGGTCACTAGGCTTCAGAGTTAACCCTCATTTGAGATAACTGGTATGGGGGATTGGAGAGGTGCAGTTTCCACATTGCCCTATAGATGTAGCTTCAGGTTTCTTAGAATTTTTTTTTTTTCACCATTTTCACAGATTCATGCACACCACAGATGACTCTTCCAGGACTGGAGGGATTAAGTTGAAAGAGTGTCCTGTCTGATCTCCCAGCCAGCTGTGATCCAACTTGGCATCATGAGCTGGAGGTCTCAAAGGCACCTCCTCCAAATATAATAATAATCAGAAGAGCATGGTTTGAGTAGAATATTATCAGTTACACTGCAGTTATGGGTAAGTCAAGGGTGAAGCAGCTTTGCTTTTTGACAGTCCATGAGGAAGAGGATGAGTAGGAACAGTTGTCCGTCCAGTTACACAGCCAAAACTGTTCTCCTACCCAGAGCACCATCTAATGGTGCACCTGAATGGTTTATAAACACTAATTAACTGATGAAACATCCTTACAACTTCCTTCAGCAAGCATCTATGGCAAGCTTAGTGCCCGGTCAGTTTGTCAGGAAGAGAGATGGAAGATGTTTCATTTCATCGCTGATTGCCTCAGATGGTCTCACCTTTAATGCAGTGGTGACAAGAGTCCTTCCCACTGCCTGGCTGCATGTTGCACAGCTCACTTTTTTAAAGCTGTTTACCACAGAAAAATGTTTAAGTAGGATTCAGATATCCCTCGGCAAAGAGAAAGAGGAAAGGAAAAGATGAAGAAAAAAAACAGCCTTTCAAAATATAAAACAGAAGTTGCTGCAGGCAAAGATGCCTTTGAGCAGTCTCAAGCTAAGACTTTCCATTTCCATGTAAAAATGTCTGTCGAAAGGGCAAGCTACATTTACAATGAGCAAAGTTTTATAGCTTACACAGGCGTGAGCACCTGCCAGGAAGATGGGGAAAAGATTCAATTTACCTTTGGGTTGCAAAGCTCAGATTCCCATTTAAAAGTCTAAGACCCCTGATTATTTATTGATGTCATTCTCTTCATAGCTGTCTGCATCTTTACTGGCTTGCAAGATGCAACAGTGTGGCCTAAAGGATTTTTTGAATTAAGTTCTTTCATGTAATTTTTTCCCTTCAGGCATTTAGCCAATGATGCTGAAGTTTGACAGGTCTCCTCTGTATTCGGGGGGATGATATATTAATATATTTATTAGCTAACAGTCAAATTAACTGTGCCTGAGCTGTCCTTAAACAGCAGGTTGTGACAGGGTTACTGAATTTTCTGCTTTTTTATTTACAGGAGGAAGGGGAGGCAACATCGGCAGGAGTAATATTCTAAAGCAAACCACATTTTTACAGATTCGTGCACATTTTTACAGATGGGAAGTGAATATGCTTCTTGTTCCCATAAGGCAGACAAAATTTAACAGCAAAATCTCTATCCACATTCCCTTCCCCTCTCTCAGAAAGCATAGAAGTGGCAGCTTGTACATTTTCTTTAAGTTACAGGAGGCAAGGAAACTTTTACTGAAGACATCTAAAAAGACATTACAAGGCACCTCTGGCAATGAAATGAGTATTTTCTTATTTCAGCAAGAAGAATAGAAACTCTGTCTCTTCTTTTTTCACAATAATAAGAGCCATAGTAAAAGAAAAAAAAACAAACAACAAATTGGTATTGCAATTAATTTTGGTACTTGTAGCACCCTGGAATATGAGACCTGTTGTACTAAGTAAAAGCAGAGGAGCAAACACTAACCCAAGGGGTAGTTTATTTGTTTATTTTAGTTTTCTGAGAAAAAAGAAAAAGCAATAGTAAGGGGAATCTCATACTGGCATACTGGTCAAACAGCAAGCGTGTCTGTTTCACTTTCCTGCATATACTGTCAGTAAAAAAAGGTGATATTAACATCCCTAAATTACAAGAAGCAGGATTTGACTAGAAAATTACACATGTGGGCTGGACCTGACTCAGCAAGTTAACCCAGGGGAAGAATCATTATGGGATTGCATGCACCAAAATAGGGTTTTTACTAAGCAAAGAGCTAGAGCAGACAGTGACATGGTCTTCTCCAGCCATAAAAAATGATCACCCTCCAAGGGCAGAGGAAGAAGCTCGTTCAGTGCTGTTCTCTCATGCTCACACACACACAACAAAGCCTCTCCAGCTCTCCAAGGACACCCAGACCCTCCTAGGCCCAACAACTGCAAACCACAATCTTGGGGAGAGGGGGGCAAGCTTGGGCAAATTACATCATTGGATACAGTTTTAATTGGCGAATTTATGCTGATACGCAAATGAACCAAACTTATAAAAGTGGGAAGAACTCGTGAGCTGTCATTGTCCACGTTGGGATCCACTGAGGCAGGAGCCTCTGGAGCCCATAGTGTACCTCTGAAGGCCTTCCAAATAAATTCCTCCTTTATTCCCTTATTCCTGTCCAGTCTCTCTTTCTGGACAGCCATTTAAGGCATCAGGCACACACTGAAACCCTCCAGAGATTCAAGCCTACAGTGACCTTCAGGTAAGAGAAGAAATCCTCAGCCATGAAGCTTCACAACAGTGTAGTGCAGAGGATCTGCACAAGGGGAGGTGTGGTTGTGCCCAGCCCTCAGCAGCCAGGGCAGGAAGAGGCCCATCTCGAAATGAGGAATGGACTGGAACTGTCAGCATTAGTCACAGGGCTCAAAGGACTTTTATTTTCTGGGATTCACCTCACGTAAATTTCTCTACCCTGGGCTGACTGCCTTAAATGCCCTTTTAGTCAGTGGAAAGAGGACCTCAGGGCATGACTCTGACCTATTGTGGACACCCTGAGGGAGTGAATCACGGCTGTACCATGCCTGTCCTTCCCTTGACTAAAGATAATTTGTGGTAACTGCTCAGGTGTCTTGTGCTCCTGAAGTTACAGCAGGACAGCAGTGAACCTCTCCACCAGAGAGTGGCTGAAGAGGGCTGTGAGCCTTTCCCTTGCAGGTGCTACTTCCCCCTTGCTAAGGCAAAACCTCTTCAGCTCTGCTCCATGTAATCCTCTTTGGTGACAGCAAGCAGACCACAGAGGGTTTGATTGAGCTATAACGGAGATGTGCTTGTATTTTCTGTGGGCAAACATTATCTCTGGAGTTACAAGACTTCAGATGAGTCCTCTGGGTGTTCTTGCTCAACTGTGAGCACCCAATATGTCTGGGACTTCCTGCATTGTAGAATCCCAGAATGGTTTGGGTTGGATGGGACCTTAAAATTCATCTCATCCAACCCCTGCCACAGCCAGGGACACCTTCCACTAGACCAGGTTGGTCAGAGCTCCATCCATCCAGGCTGTCCATGCAACCTGGCCTTGGACATGGACACTCTTGACAGTGATGGAATATTGCTTCCAAAGCGGACAAATAACATTGCAGCACAGGATATTTATGATCTGACTGTGAGATTAAGTAACTGTCCAATCCATTTATCAGCATGGTCACAATTAAAAAATAAGTGAAGAAATAATAGTTATCACAGTAAAATTTATTATCACCATGCACACCATTAGGGTAAGTCACAGTCCAGGAAAGGTAGAAGACAATTGTTGTAATTTGTTCCTTGGTGAAAATGGGAGTTTCTGGGAGGGGAATGGTGTCTTCTCAAGGGTTCATGGGGGTGGAACAAATGAAGGATAAGAAGTTTACTCTGGTGATCCATAGGTGGATTTCTGTGCATGTGCAAGACCAAGGACTTTGGAGCAGCTGTCCCAGTGGCAACAGGAGAGACAGATGTGAGACACAATGGTGTAAGGTGAATCTGTGTTTGCAGAAGTGATTTTCAAAGGAGGTTTTTACATACATGATGGATCCCAGACCCCTCCAAGGCCACTTGGCTCCTTTCTTGCCTGGCTGGGGGTTAATAGGTACATGCATTAATGTAATGACCTCCTTATTGACATGCTTTCATTTCACTTCTCTTTAACCACCACCAGAGTAAAACCCAGAAGAACTGTTCAGAGAAGAGTGACTACATTTAGAGAAGTAAAACAAATTCCATTACATGGAGTGCACTAAACCCAGGTAATTAGTAAAATGATGCCATGGACACTCTACTATTAATAGGTGCACACACAACTTAGGTTGTTCTCCTACAGGTAATTTCAAAGAGGTGTTCACAATCTAAACTGAATCTGAATGTCCTTCTATTCCTCATAAGACATTTATATTGCAGATATGTCTGTACATAAACACATATTTCACTTGAAAATAGGTCTCAGAACTGACTGTAAAGATCTCCTCTTTATGTATACATAAAAACCACGTTAATGCATCTCAGTTATGAGAAGGGCAATTGTTCATATCATAAAAGTGGGCTCTGAAAAAAAAAATGAAGCCCCCATCTAATTCGAAGAATGCATATATGTCAGGGGTTTGTGGAAGACATCCCTCAGAGCACTTCTGAAGTACAGACTTAACTATTGACTGCATTAAATATTTTGTGGTCAGGGATTTTTTTGGTGGGTATTTTTCCTGGATGACTTCTTTAAAAGCCAGCTGTGCCAAGCAGTAGAAATGAGGGAAATCTGGTGTTATTGAGCTTGTGATTCAGCTGGATTTTGGCTGCATTGTTTTCTCTGAATGAAAGCAGGAGGTTTATTCACCAGATTAAAAATCCTTAAACCGTTCCATTTTTCTGCCCTAGTGATCATTGTTATTGATTACTGTGTGTTCTTGAATCTATTTTGTACAGCCCTTGTTTAATATTTAAGAGACATAAGGAGCAGCATGTTGTAATATTTAAGAGGTTACCTTATTGCAGAGAGATAAAGAAAAGGCACTGCTCCAAATGAGGTGGAAATTTGGTCCATTTTATTGATGTTCTGCAATGTACCTTTAGGGATATACACTGCACCGTAATATAAATCCTTAAAAAAAAACAAAAACAAAAACAAAACAGTGTGGTAAAATACTGGTTATATCTGAGGCCTTTTATCTCTATCAGGGGCAATTCCAAGGTGCTCAGCACCTGCCTGAGGATGGCAATCAGACCCTGTATGTCAGCCTGGATGTTCTTCTGTGTGGGTCACAGGCACATCATGTTGCATTACAGGTACCAGATTGCTCATGGTTATGTATCTAACTCAGGGTCTGGGGTGAAACACTAGCAAAAATCTGGTTTAACAACAAAACAACCTGTCCTGCTTTGGCACTGGCTGTGCAACAGTTTGTGTTGCACCATCCTAACCAGCATATGCAGGTCAGACAACTCTATCTGCTAATGGGTACTTTTAATTCACACGGCTACTTAAGACTTGCATATCTTTAAAAGAGGTGCCGGAGTAGAAGGGCTGATGTTGATGCTCAGAATAGCAGATTTTTTTCTGTGTTCAGGATCCATGAATGTGTGTCTTTGCAAGGCTATAGAAATGCTTAGGCATAGAATCATAAAATCATAGAATGTTTTGGGTTGAAAAGGACGTATTCCACTATCCCAGGGTGTTCCAAGACCTGTCCAGTCTGGCCTTGGACACTGCCAGGGATCCAGGGGCAGCCACAGCTGCTCTGGGCACCCTGGGCCAGGGCCTGCCCACCCTCACACACAGCAATTCCTTCCCAAGATCCCATCTCTCCCTGCCCTCTGGCACTGGGAAGCCATTCCCTGTGTGCTGGCCCTCCAGGCCTTGTCCCAAGTCCCTCTGCAGCTCTCCTGGAGCCCCTTTAGGCCCTGCCAGGGGCTCTGAGCTCTCCCTGGAGCCTTCTCTTGTGCAGGTGAGCAGCCCCAGCTCTCCCAGGCTGGCTCCAGAGCAGAGAGGCTCCAGGCCTGGCAGCATCTCCGTGGCCTCCTCTGGGCTGGCTCCAGCAGCTCCAGCTCCTTGTGCTGTTGGAGCCCAGGGCTGGGGCAGCTCTGCAGGTGGGGTCTCAGCTGAGTGGGGCAGAGGGGCAGAATCCTCCCTCCCCTGCTGCCCACGCTGGGGCTCAGCCCAGGGCAGGGGGGTTCAGGGAGCCAGAGAACATTGCCAGGACATGTTGATCTTCTTTTCCACCAGAATCCTCAGGGCATGGGAGAAGAAAATTTGATGTATCAGCTGGTGTCTATATGCCTGCAGTGTCTGTTTGTGTATACAAAGGTTTAGTACAGGCATAGCAAATGGTACTTGACATTTTCAGCATATTTTCAGCAGTGTACCTCTGTGGGCTGTTCATGCCCTCCATCACTGGAGTGGGGAAGCTGACTGAAACATTTATTCATGTTACTCCTTGGGAATTTAAGGAAAGCAATGACTGTCATTTGGCAGAAAAGGAACCAAGTAGCTTGAGGACAGATTTTAAATGGTATTTAAGAGACTTGCTTAGTTTTCCATTGAACTCAGAGGTAATTAGGCACCTCTGATTTAAGAAATCTAGTCCTTGGTGGCTTGAGTGAGTGCTTTAATGCTGGGAACTAAACTTCTATTTCCTGTGGCTAAAGCAGGTGCTTCAACCGTGGGATGGGCTGTTCTGTTTGTGGCTCTGCTGTGTGGGAGTAAACTACAGATTTTAACAAGATTCTGCCCTTTTTTGGAGCATGTTAATGAGCAGGTGTCCTGCTACACTGCCACTGGACACCAGCTTTCACAGCTGGTCAATAAACACTCTTTTACCTCTTATTTTTCCTGGCAAAACTAGTGTCTGTAAGACTCACAGGTTGCTGTGGAGTGGTGTCAGGTAATTAGCATGTGATTCAGCGCAATTAATGTCTAACTGTAGTCAAGTTTATAATATGAAATTGTGTTGCTTAAGTTGAGGGCCAAAAATAAAAATTCTAAAATCATCAGAAACAGAAATAAAAAAGGTGACTCATCTTGAGATTGCAATAAACCAACAATCCTTCCTTGTAAGGAAGGATCTATAAGTTGGCATAAGCTTGTACACCATGGGGTGCATCAAATTCCGGGGGAAAATGGAAGAGAAGAATGAATCTATGTAGTTATTTTTCCCTTTCTGATCTGTGGGGTGAAGTTTTCAGTTCCCTACAGTGGGTATTGACTGGAGGTGTTGGGTGCAGCTGAAGAAGGAGGCGGCCCTGGAGAGACTTCACGACATCCCAGGTCAGAATCCATCCTTACATGCAGTGGCCCAGGGATGTGGCAGGGAGGGAATCCAGGCAGGGAGTGGCAAGGTGGGAAATCACTCTGGGGGCTTTTCTTTTCAAGCCCCCGAGCCACCCCCTGCTCTTCCCCGGTGGGTGCTCAGCTCAGTGGGGTGGGTGCAGTCAGACTCTGTGCCATCCAGGCACAGCTGGGGTCCCACAGGAGCAGAGGAGATTTGCAGTTAGATGGATCCGTGCCTGGTGAGTTACGACCACTCCTCGTGGCTGCAGGATCACTCGTGAGACGAAAAGTCCATCTCTTGGAAAGCTGTGCCTGTAGTGCCACACCTTCCTTCTGCCGGCCAGGATAGCTGCTGTGGTGATGTGCTGGTGTGTCTGTGGTGTGTATGGGGTTATGCACATGCTCTCCTTTGCTGGACTCGACCCACACAACCCAGAATTCCAGCCATTTCTCCTCCAGTCAAGCCCCGATATGGATTGTGTCATTTCCACTCCTAAGCAAGGCTCGGGGTAGGTTTGGTGCCTTGAGTTGTTTCCTCCCTCTCCCACGGATAAAAAAATACCACTGGAGCCCTTTAATGAAACAGTTTGTCCTTATTAAACTGAAAATAAAAATACACCTCTCCCCCGTTGGAGATGTAACGGGAATGGCACAAGGCTGTGGAGTTTTATTATCTTGGTCTCAGCTTAAAATACTAAGAGACGCTTCTTTAAGAAAGTTTAAGAGAAGTTCTATAAACCATGTCTATATATAATCCCTTTTGTAAGCATCTAGGAAACTGCAGGACGGAAAGGTTGCCTGCCAGACCTCAGAAAGCAAATACTAATTCAGCAGTCTAGTCACTCTGTCAAACATTTAGTGTATCAGGGTTGATTGTTCCCTGGTAGGTATAGCTCTGGTATATCCGCCAGGCCTTTTGTCATGTTAACTGCAACCGATCAATGGATTGAGGTCAGGACTTCTGATGTAGGTGCAAGCTTAGAGGGAAAAAAGTCTCAAAGATTCATTTTTTCTCGTCTGGTAGCACTCCGGTCACTTATTTTTTCTCAGTTAGCCTCTGCTGCTCTAAAGTGGATATTGATCAGTGCTTTAATGCAAACCTGTCAAATTAATTTTGCAGAGCTGGGATATGACTGGCCTAAAATTGCTTCTGCATCTGTTCTCTGCAGCAAGCCTATGAATTTTAATCATGACCAGAATGGGCTGTTGGCTTTTTTTGTTAGAAACTTGAATAGGAAAGGTTTAAACTGTAAATGCCATGAAATGATGCTGTTTTGTTCTTTTCAGAAACTCATGTGGCTGAGGTCAAAGAAATTATTATGTCTGTGCATTCTTGTCAGATGCTCGGGGAGCTGTGCAGGGTTTTCTTCTTTTGCAAAGCAAAGCAAAGGTATGTAGTGAGCTTGTTAAACATTCCCAGGCCAATGAGGGAACAGCAGGCTTCGTGTCTCCTGCAATGCCAGATACATTAGTATTAATGTACGATTTCCTCTCCAGCCCCCACTCCATGATCTGATTATTCCTGATAACTCTATCTCACAGGATGGAGAGGGAGAAAAACTGGGAGGACAGCATTTATTTCTTTATTGCAAATTAAAACTAAATAAACTCAGAGCATCCCACACACTATTACAAGGTGAGGGTGGCTGTCCCCGGAGTACCAACCTTGTGGGCTGGGGGAAATGCAGATGGTTACACAGGGTTTTCTTCATCAAGCAAAACAGGAGATTCTTCTTCTCTTCATCAGTCGAGACAGAGTGTAGAGGGCTCTGTTGTGATGTCAACATCACGCAAAGTAAATAATGAATTTTAAGATTTGCTCTGCACAGATGAGACTTGTTCATAGGAAAAAAAAAAAACAACCAAACAGACATGTCAAGTTTAATCTGCTCTGGGAAACCTGCAATCAGGCAGGACTCATCCTTCACGGCCCAAACAGAGACACTGACCATAACAGTTTGATTTCGTGCTGGCTCCTTCGCCAGGTGATTTGAAAGCATTCAGAGTATTAATTATTAAGTGCTGCTTGATCCCTGAGAGGTGGTGGAGAATACGAAACTGATTTTGGCACTGGGAAAGCTGACACTTGAGGTGGGAGTTGGAGCAAACCCACTTCCTGTGGTGCTGGAAGCCTGGGAGCGCTCCCAAGGGCAGGTCCTGGGTCTGAGTTGAAGGAACAGCATCAGCTGGCTCATGTCTGAGACCTTACACCTCTCCAGCTATTTCAGAAGACAATTTATAACTACTGCCAGCAGTGTCGGCCAACAAAAAGATCTATGCTTTTCCCTGGTGAAATAACTGGCAAAACCTATATTAGCTACAGCAGTGCAGACCTGGAGTGGAAGGGCTGGTCTGGGGAACTCCTAGCTTGGTCTCCTGCTCCATCCAGCTGTGCCCTGGCAGCCACCACTGCCTGAAACCTTGCAACTTGTAAGGG
The DNA here is from genome assembly GCA_013400515.1 of Erpornis zantholeuca. Taxonomy (NCBI): domain Eukaryota; kingdom Metazoa; phylum Chordata; class Aves; order Passeriformes; family Timaliidae; genus Erpornis; species Erpornis zantholeuca. The sequence goes on from VZTN01026425.1 coordinate 134,064, forward strand.
TTTGATGGTGGCCAAGTCCTCCATCGATGCAGTCCACAGGAAGGGTGGTTGTATGAAGGCTATCATCTGTTGGGGGCAATTCTTTATTCCTGTGCCTTTACAGTTTGTTTAAGGAAATCACTGTGTTTTATCTGCACCTCTGCAACACTCCAGAGCTCCAGCCAGGCCCAGGGATGAAAGAGAGATCTCTGAAGAGCAAGGGTGATGGTGGGAAAAGGGAAAGACCTTTGGCATGTCCATCTGAAAGTATTTATGAACAGTCTGCAGCAATGTGTCCTGGTATATGAACACAGTAGGAAATCAACCAGACCCAAGCAATCTCATTGCTGCCAAAGCAACACCCTTTTTGCTGTCTAGAAGATATTTCCTCCTGTTGGTTGGCATGTCTCTGCAATTCTTTGCGGGTGGCCATGGGACAAACCTGGGGTCCAGAGGTGGAGGTTGTGACTAACAGAGTTACAACAAGGTTTTACCTCTGGAGAGGTTTTACCTCCAGAGATCTTTGTCATCTCTTACCTCTGTAGCACTGACAGGAAACCAAGGCCTTTTCTCCTCCCCAGCATGCTTGGAAGGGAAGGATTAGGTGAGTTGGGTGGGCAGGCTGCACAAGAAGAATGGTCCCCTTTGGTGTTAGTAAAGAAATTAAAATAATCAAAGAAATTAATTGTGTAGAGGAGGATATTCCACTTCAGACCAAATACAATTAGGTTTAGATGGTGTCTACCACTATATTAACCCCACAAGAACAAAACAATGAGTTCACATGCACTGATTTATAAAACATTTTCTTCTTTTTTTTGCAATTTTTCATTGTGAGGGTGGGGAGGCCCTGGCACAGGATGCCCAGAGCAGCTGTGGCTGACCCTGGATCCCTGGCAGTGCTCAAGGCCAGGCTGGATGGGGCTTGGAGCCACCTAAGATAAGGGAAGATGTCCCTGCTCATGGCAGAGGGAGGAATGAGAAGGGTTTTAAGATCCTTTCCAACCCAAATCTTCCTGTGGTTCTACAATTCTATGCTGAAACTTGATCTCTGACAACGCCAGTGCTGCTTCCCAGCTATGTGACTCACATGGAACACCTAAGTGTTGCATTAGCTTTGACTGAAAGCCTGGTTTGGAAACCTCCAGAGGTGAGCCCTCACTAAAGCCACGCAGATTAAAAGGTGGATGGGAGATTCTGCGCATCTCCTGCAACACAGAGGAAGATCCCTCTCACTGTAGGGAAAACAATCTGCTCTGAATGGTGCAAACAGCTTTTTGTACCTCAAAGGGGAAGATTAAAGGCTGTGATGATGTTCTGGCTCCTGCAGTGCTGGTGGTAAGTTTGCCATAAACTTCCCAGGTGGTAAGATTTAAACCCCAGCCTGCAACTTGTTAAAACTAGAGACTGTGACTCACTGCCCACCTTGCATCTTCCCTGGGTGCTTGATGAAATTGGAGCAAGTAATGGGGTTAGGCTTGTTGGTAGGTACAAATATCAGAGAAACTTCTGCTCAGGTCAAACCCAAGGAGATTTTTTCCTAATTGTTTTGATTAAATGGAAAAAAATAAAAGTTTTAGGTCAAGATAGAATATTTTAGTCAACCCACAATGAGTTGTTTATTTCAGAAGATATTTAATGTCTATAAAGTCTTCAGGGTTTTCTTAAAAGACTAAAAGTGTGCTTTTAAAATGAAAAATGAAATAGCTTTTCCAAATAGATGGTTTGGGCTATTTTTTATTTTGTCTGTTTGTGTGGTGCAGTTTTTCCTGACATCATGAATAATTTTGGACCTTTCAGTAAAATTTTTTTTTGTCAACTATGTCTACTCCAGCTATAGATTTGACTTATTTCCAAGCAGCAAAGGTTCATTTTTTCAGTCCTGGAAGATGAAACTTTGTTCTTCTGGCAGCTTCAGCAAGAGAGGACTTTAAAAAGAGAGTTGGTAGGAATTGCTTAACTTTTTTTGTTTGTTTGTTTGATCTCAGAGGAGTCTGTTGGAATTTAGTCTAACAAAGGGTTCCACGACTACATTTCTTTTGGGAAAGGGATTTGCAATTCTATAATGGCACACAGTTCTTTTAAATCCTCTATCCTTGGCTTGTGTCTTTAGCTACCACATTTGCAGATCTCTGTGATTTCTGCTGCTTTGTTACACACTGGCCTTTGGAAATTCCCTGTTGCTGGAGTCAAACACCACACACACAGAGCCTGAACACTATCATATTATCAATGATATTATCTGAAGTCACAAAATCAGACAGCTTTTCCCCAGACTGACAGATGGCAGAAGAGATTTGACCACTGACAGTCTACTCCAGAGGAGAGAAGGGTTGTCTTGGAGAAATAGATGGAGTGGATAGAAGATGCCACTGTGAGCCTTCAAGACTGACCTTAAACTACCAGAGTTAAAAGAAACACCAGAGATAGCCTTATGTTTCAGCTTAAAAGTCATTGCCTTTTGCTGTAGGATAGAAAAGATATCTGGGAAGCAGATGCTTCTTCTCAGTCAGAAGTGACTTTTCTGCAGATGGAGAAGACCTTAAGAAAAACTGCAAATTATTTCTTCAGTAAGAGCCCTGTTCTGCTGCATAGACTAAAAGAAAAACGTGTGAAGCCCTCTGCAAGCAAGCACAAGTGCAGCCATTGCCCTTCAAAGCCCAGTGACTCCACCGAGTCACAGCACTCCAAAAGGCAGCAGAGCCGAGGTAGGGCTCGCGCTGCTCCCTCGGTGGCACGCTGCGTCCGCAGTGGCACTGATGGATTTGGCTTCTTAGGGGCCAGGTTCACGTATTAATTGGCATTGGGGTGGCATTGGAGGCTGTCAGCAGCCCCAGCTACCAGCTGGAAGGATATAATTGTGCTGTAAACGCCACGCGTGAGGGTGATGGATACGTGCGTGCCTGCAGCCTGACTGCCGCGATGTGCGGGGCGAGGCATCCTCTGATTCCCAGCCGAGAGGGCCTCTTGCTCTGAACAGCCTCTCTTAAATCAAAGTGCTCAATCCTGCTGAAGAAGGGTGCAGGGAGGGGAGAGCTGGAAGAAACAAAGTAAGACGATAAAAAAAAAAAAAATCAATAGTGCTTCCCCTGCAAAAAGAGACTGAGATTTCCAGAATTCGCTTCCACTTGACGTCAGAGCTGCCAATTTGGCAAATTCATTTAAGGCCAAATTGAAAACTCAGCTGATAGTCTGGGTTGCTGGACTGCAGGAGTGTGGTGGTGAGCTGTGGGTGGGTTTTTGGAGAAATTTCAGAGAAAGGCTGGAGAAATGCAAGTTCTTGTTAACTTGTCCATTTCTAAGGGAACTTTCTATGGCTTCCCAGGAGAAAGCTTGGATGAAAGAATGTAAATAAGAGATATGTTTATGGTAAGGTGATTGCCTTGACCAATGAAATGTCTTCCTCTCTGTCTTGTTGTGGATTCCTGTCTGGGACAGAGTCAGACACGCAGACACAGATGATCCCCGCAGCTGAACCTGCTGGAGGGAGAAAGATTTGTTCTGTTTTCTTGATATTAATAAATAAGCCTCCTGAGAAAAATCTATGGACCTGAGTGGTTTGTGGAAACCCCTGGAGAACTAGGGCCACATCATCAGTGTCCATTTGTGGGGCTGAGGTGATTATTGCATATAGAGCATCTCGAAGTGTTCCACCTTGTGTCACGGTGCTCAGCACCCCCTGAGGGTCCTCTCTCGTGCAGGGGACTGCTGACCATGCCACATGGACAGCCACCCTCCTGCTGACCTTGGTTTCTCCACGCCCAAAGGCCAGGGTTGGCCTGTGTCCCAAAATCCATCCTTTTGGAAAGAGGTGGATGGTGACCACGCTGGATCTCACGTCCAGGAGAAGCTCCAGGGGAGTGTCTTTGTGCTCCTGTAAGCCCTGCCCTGGGGGTTGTTTCCCAAAGAGGGTCACAGAACTGTAGCCTGGGGCTGAAAACCTTGGGTTTTTCAGCCATTAACCCTCAATGACACCCTTGTCTGCTGGGGCAGATGTGAGGGGACAAAAGGATCCATCAATCCTCCAGGGTCTCTGCTTTTCATGTCCTCTAAAGCAAAACTACTGAAGGTCTAATGCCATGTGAGGTCAGATCTGTGGACAAGAATCTCCATTGCCCTGCACAGGGCAAAGGGTATGTGAAAAGTTACCAAATCACTATGGTTCTGTTTAACTTGGGGGAATTATTTGCAATATATAGTTTTTCTGTCAACAATTGCAACCCAAAAAAATCATTTTGTGACTTCCACCATATTACTTGAGCCGAAATTTTTGTTCATGGGTATTTATAGTCAGAGGTCTAGAAATTCACCTAAAAGAAAATGACCTGCTTAACCCTTTTTGATCCTTGTGAGTGCCTTCCAGCTCAGGATATTCTGTGATTCTCACCCTTTCCCCTCAAGTGGAAAATTCCAGGCTCCTTCAATACGCCTTCTGGTGCACAAGGCATATTCCTTATTCAGCCACGTATGTTTTGCACACAAATTTGTTGGTTCAGGCTCTTCCCATATGACCAGACCTTCTCCAGTAGCACCTCAGAAGTGTGTGCCACCACCCCACACTGAACTACTAATCTTTACTTCTGTTTTAATAGCATTTGTATTAGACAATATTCAGGTTATTAGAGAATATTCAGTTCATTAAACATTCATGACCTTCCAGTTCTTTCTCTCTTCACACATGAAAAAAAAAAAATTATTAATTATCAAGTTGAGTAGGAAGAGCAAATTTCTTTGTTCTTTGAGTATATCTGTCAGATGCCACAAGAAGAGAAGTTTCAGGGCCATGCTATGTGTAGAGCCAACAAGTACAAGTCAGAGCTCAAAGCTCCTGTGTGGATCCTGGAAGCAGCATGTGGTTATTGTGGTCTGGTATCAGGTGCACTCATAGTCATGATATTAATGTGGTGTTGGTCTATGACCCATCATTATACAGCTAATGACCCTGCTGCAGAGTGGGATTTGTTCTTTGTGACCTGGGGAAAATGAAGGAAAGTAGTGAGGAATTCCCAAGTATTTTTTTTTTCTTCTAGGAAAATAGAGCATTTTTAATGAAGTTTCTCCTTGTGGCCCTGCTGGGAAGAAGTTGAAGGATTTTTAGTCTCCTCAGAAGAAGACAGAAGAATTTGCAGTCTCCTTAGCTGCACTTTCCTACTGGACTAACAAATGCTGATTAAGAAACCCCAGAAACTCTGACTACTGGTGCCAAAATGAGATTCAAACATTGAAAAAGGTGAGGAGTTGGCTTTCATAGATTTATTTAGGTTGGAAAAGATCTTTAAGATTGAGTCCAACCATTCCCCAGCACTGCCAAGGCCACCACTGACCCGTGTCTCTAAGTGCCACATCCACACAGCCTTTAAATCCCCCCAGGGATGAGGACTCCACCCCTGCCCTGGACAGCTGTGCCAGGACCAGGTTCATATCATCCGAGTAATTTTCTGTCTAAGGAGAGAAAGCCTTTGAGGGGTTTCACCTCTCAGGCTGCGTGTGTATAAAAAAATCAAACCAACGCTCGAGCACAGTTTGTTTATTTACTCTTCTTAAGCAGAAAGTCCTTAAAAGTAGAAAACCTCTCCCTGAGTCAAGGACTGTCTGCCCTAACAGGTACAGTGCACAGAAAAACACCAAGTTAGTTTGGAAAGGAGTCTGCAGACCCCAGCTCTCCAGCACAATGCTGGAGAGAAGTTCTGTCTGGGACTTGATGGGGAGCACGAGGGGTTGGCCTTTGTTAAGGTCTGGGAGGTATGATTGATGTTTGTCCTACACAGTTTGGTATCTCCTCAAAATCCTCTTTCTTCCTCACTTAACTACAGGGATGGAAGTCTCAGTAGGAAGGCAAGAAACAGCCTAAATCTGCTCTTTGATATCCTGAAATCACACAGAAAATCTCTTTTAGTCTTGAAGACAGAGCCCCCTTCTTCAGAATATTCACTGCAGAGATGGTATGTAACCAATTGCAAATGGATATGGCTTTGGATGTAAATGTCTCTGAGACTGCAAAGGGGAGGCTTAGGGACCACCTCAGGAAGAGGTGAAATCTCTGCCAGGTCTGAAAAGAGTTGGTTTTGGCTCATGTGGCTTAGTTGTTGTGATGTTGAGACTGAATCTCAATTTGACCTCCTGAAATTGAATATTCACTTTAGCCTAGATTTGCAAAGCTGTTTGTTAATGTGCACATACAGGGCTGTTTTCTCCAGGGTTTTAAAGAAAAAACTCATTTCAATGTAAAATTCACAGGATCAAATTGAAATTTATTTTGAGAAGGTTAACATTACTGATTTTCAGGCTCAGACAATCACTTCCATGTCAGATTGTAATTACACTGTTTTGTGCATCAGCTGCATGCATGGTATGGAAAAAAAAAGTAAGATAATGCAGTTTCTTTCAGCTACAGAAAGGACCTTTGTACTGTCCTTCCCTTGAAATTCCCCACACTGAAAGGAAAAAAGTGATTTATTTCAATCAGTCTGACAGTATGAGCTAACACATTAATTGCATAAAGACATTTCTCTTACCCAAAGTTTTTGTTTGATTTTTACTCGCAATTGTCTGCTAGGTGTCTGCAAAGCATTTCCTTTTCCCCGCAGCAGTTTTCGCTGCCATAAAAATCTTGCTTCTGTTAAATAGCAACATTAAAATATTGTGGTGCTGACCTTAATGGTTTACAACATTCAGCGAAGGAGCTCGAGTCTCTAAAATAAGAGTAAAGCACACAGTAAAAATTTATCTAAGGAGAATTAAAGCCTCAGAAGATTGAGAACCATGGTGTAATTTCAGCCCATTTTGTACCTCCACGGGTTCTATCGTGGCTGTGTGTGGGGGCTGGAGGACTGCATGAGCCCAGGGCAGTCATGTAGGACTGAGGTGGGCAAGGATTTGGTCCCAGATATGCCCTCAGTGACCGAGGGCTGTGGAAGCATGCCCTGATTTCACACTGGTGGAGCATCCCTGCCCTTGTGTGCAGAGCTGAGCTCAAAACGCCCCCGGATCAGGAAGGGGCAGTGCCTTCTGCTTACTTTGTCCCAGCCTACAAGGCTATGTAAGATGAAAATGGAGAGCTAAATATCATAGCTTTAATGTTATTTAATATTTTATTAGGTTAAATGGACACACATTGTGTACTTTGTAAAATACTCAGCAGAGACTACCTATTTTTGTATGGCATTTAAAGGATAGTACAGTGGGGGTCATACCAAAATTTTGCTGCAAGACATCCCCGGTAATCAAGTAGTTCAGTTGTTGTAGGTTTTTTTGGGTTTTTTTCCAAGGAGCACCAGATAGGGAGGGAGAAAACAGTTTGTCGTTGAACTATATTGTCTTTTTTGTTTTAGAGGCCCACAAAATGATGCTCACTTACCTGTTGCCCCCAAATCTGTTCAGACACATGGAGCAACTTATGAAGCCTTGGAATAATAACCTAGTCCAATCCCCCTGCCATGGGCAGGGACACCTTCCACTATCCCAGGTTGCTCCACGTCCTGTCCAGCCTGGCCTTGGACACTGCCAAGGATAGGCAGTCACGGTTTCCAGAATTTAGGCAAATCTTGATAATATTTTCTTCAAAGGGAGGGGATCCACATTGCTGTGGATTATTCAGTTTGGCCCAATCACCATTGGGAAGATGGGAATGCTTGCAGGGTCCTGGAGGATCTTTGAAACAGAAAAGCTGCAAGGTAGGGTGTGACTCCTCTTCACAAGGCCTCATTTTAATATTAGCACAGCAGGCCAAGGAGTCAACAGGAGCTAGTTCTTCCCTCCAACAAATCAAACCTTAAGAACCATAATTTTTTATCAAGTAGCAGAGAATCAACATTGTCATACAGACAAATTCTGGTCTTTCAGCTTCTGCAGCCGCTGAGCATCAAAAAAACCCAGCTAAGCCTGATGCCAGGACAGCTCAGCTAACAGGACTCTTTCTAGTGGACCCACAGTGTTTGAGTGAGGACATGGAACCACAACTCCAACCCAGTTCCCACTGAAAATGATGAAAAATTGTTCCAGGTGGGCTTCTTATCTCCTCCATGAAGTATTTCACAATAGGGCAATGGTGACCAGTGCTGCTTCCCTTTGCTATAGCACCTTTAAAGAGAAGCCTGTAATTCACGATGAAAAAACAACAATCATATGGCTCCACACAGAGAGATAAAAGCCTTCCTTTGCAGCAGTGAAACTCAGATGTCTTGAGCAATGTGTGTAGCTTAAGGGTTTTTTTTTGACAGTGCAATATTGTATATAATAACAATTACCAATGACCTCTATTAGGTTGTCCAGTCTCATTAAGGCCAATGCATTTGGTACCTGCCACTGCCAATTTGCCTCAACAGAGGTTTTATTCAGTGGATATGATAGAGCTGTAAAGCAATCTTTTTTCATTTAAATAGTTTAATTGAGGAATGCTATCAGATGTTTCAAAATTTAATGCATACAACAATTTGCTTCTCCTATCTCTTTTCAGAGTTTAGTTTGGAGAAAATGACATCTGATTCTTATAGAAAGAAGGCAATTACATTTCGGAGCCTGCCTGCCCGTATTGCATATGTTTTTAAACATAAAAAGAAATTCTTAATATGTAATTGTCAGGTAATAAAAAGGAAAATATTTTACTTTGCATTTATGAAGTAATTTTTCAAAAGCATAAGGGAATTGCATGTTAACGTTTTTCGTTTATTACCACACTCCTAATGCTGCACTGTTTTCACAAGTTTAGATTTAAAAAAAAAGCAGATCTGATGCTTGTGTATTAGTATGGTAATACCCTATAAAGTAATTAGGACAGAGGAAACTACAAAGGTTTGTCTGTTCCAATAAACCTTCGCCTACTCTGGGACATCAGAGAAACCCACTGAGAGTTTCACCACCAAATTCCATGGGCCCCAAGACTTAACTTTATCTTCTGAGAAACTTCATTCCTGGTTTATCCATTTAATAAATTGTTTTCTCCACAACTTCTCCTTCTTCACCTGGAGTACAAACCTTGAAGATCAACACAGCACCTTGAAAGTTTTTTCCCTTTTGCAGAACAATGATGGAATCATAAAATCATTGAATAGTTTGGATTGGAAGGGACACCTAAAGGTCATCTAGTTTCAACCTCACTGCAAGGAACAGGGACGTCTGCAACTCAACCAGGTTGTTCAGAGCCTCATCCAGCCTGACCTTGAATTTTTCCAGGGATGGGACAGCCACCACATCTCCAGGGAACCTGTGCCAGTGTTCCACCTCCCCTCATTACAAAATACTTCTTCCTTATACCTTATGGAAATCCACCCTCTCTTAGTATAAAACCATCAGCCCTCACCCTGCCACAACAGCACAGGGCAGAGCTGTGCAGTGTCACTCCATGGAGGTGAGCACTGGAGTGATATCCCAATAAGGTTCACTCTCCTCTGCTGTGGGACATTTCCACCTCTAACTTCAAACTGGAGACCACTTGAACCCACGTGCTACAGCAGGTACTCGAGGCATAACTCAGGCAACTGCTCAGTGAGAAAAGATGATTTTTTTTTTTCAGAAATTGGCCTCAAAGATCCTACACTGCAGCACCAGGAACACTGAGCTGTAAGTAAAATGCTGCAGGGCCTTCCCCTCATTAGTTTGTTGTACTTTCATTTTAGAGAGTTGCTCTAAAACTTGCTTCTCTTGTTCTCCACAAAGCCAGAAAATACCACCCAGCTGTCTTAAAGAAAATCATATGTGTGTGAAGGGCTGAATTGCAGTTTCATTAAACACTCACCTGTATTTATATAAGTTATTCTTGCCTCATAAAAACAAATGCTTGAATATAATCCCAGTTAGTAAAGAATGACGGAACTTCATCAGGGCATGGTAAATCCCTCTTCCTCCCGTGGCTTCTCAGTTGGAACAAACCCATCTTTAAATCTCTGTCAAATTTGGTACACAATTCAGCTAGAAAAATACCAAAGTATTAAAAATACCGAATCATTTCATTCATTTTTGATGTAGTGTTTTGAAATATTTCCAAAAGGGAAGGGAAGGGAAGGGAAGGGAAGGGAAGGGAAGGGAAGGGAAAGGAAGGGAAAGGAAGGGAAAGGAAGGGAAAGGAAGGGAAAGGAAGGGAAAGGAAGGGAAAGGTGCTCCCATCTCTGCCATCAGCCAGCCCATGTGGGCTCAGGGCTGAAGTATGGGGCATCTCCATCTTCTCTCAGATCTTGTCCTGTGCAAGGCAGTTTCAGCTGTGCCAGGAGCTCTCATGTGCTACTGCAGCCAAAGACACAGCAAGGGGAAACCCAAGCCCTTTTTTTTTTTTAATTCCTTTAGAAAAAGAACACTCCATGACAGGGAACCTGAGCTGTCAATGCTGAAAAGGAAATAACCTGTTTTCCATTGAGGGAGTGAATTATGGGTGGCACCTGCTAAGATAACCTACCCTGTCCCTTCTCTTCCCTATATGTCAGCGTTTGCCCACCAGGACTGTCACAATCCCAGGGAAAATCCTCCTGAAAATCCTGTGAGCCTTATTCAGACCCACAGGTGCAAACCTGGCTGAACTGATGAGGTGCCTGTGCCATCCCCAGACTCTCAGAGGAGTTAAGGGTCTCACTGAAAAGACTATCAAAGCCCTGGAGCAGCTTGCCCAGGCAACTAATGCACCTCCAGCACAGGTAAAACACACTCAGAGGCATCACTTAGGTCTAGCTCGTCTCACCCAAGGTCAAGGTCATACTAAAGGACTTTCTAGGGTTCCTTCCAGCCTTGCTTGCTGTACTTATACAACTCCAAGTAGAAGAGATGAGACGGCAGCAGGGCAGGTATCAGCCTGGTATCAGCACCTGATGGCTGTTTTACAGACTGGCTGGTACCTCCTGACTTAGTGCCACTTAGAGCGAGATTAATGCCATGTGAATGCAGCTCGCGTCCCCAGCTGGGATTTCCTACAACCTACTGCTGATGCTTTGCTGGCAGCAAGAGCAACAAGCTTTCAGTTTACTGTTGGAGGTCAAGGTAAAGTGATTTCAATTAGAAGAGGATCACGTAGGTCTCAATCCAATGCAGGCAGGTTGTGTAACACTGGCAGCGTGAAGAGGAGAGTCATTTATTCATTTCTTAGCTGCATGGTTTGGGATTTCATTTTCCCCTCTCTGTTTTTACAGTCTGCCTTGTCCCTTTTACCATTTAAAGGGTAATGCAGAAAGGCGTTTAGGGTTCATAGTTCCTTCCCTTTCATCAGGAGGTGGTTTGCTCTACCCCAATCACCCCAGTAATTAGCAGTAATGAACTAGAGGAAGAAAGAGGAAGTAAAGATGGAAAATGAATATTCAGCTGACCAGTTCCTTCCCCTGGTGGCATTTGCTTCTGTGTCATGCAGCTGCATTTCAAAACCCCACACATATTTACATGCCTCTAAGAGGAAAGGCATGTGTTTGTTGCCCTGTTAAAAACCAAGCACGTATTTACATGCTTTGCTGAATTGGGGCCATATACCCTTCTTTTTCCTTGACACCTAGGGCAACCTTTTGTTTCTGCTGGTCAAACAAAACAGAACACACACACACACAAAAAAAAGGAGACCAGGGAAAGAAAATGTGTTTATTAAATGGTTCTATAAATAAAAGAGCTGGGAAGATATAGGAGGCTCTGATCTCTGAGGGGTGATGGCAAAGTGCTACTGATAAAGTGGCTACGATTCAGATCAATAGCAAACAAGACAGGCAGGTGAATTTCCCCTTTGATCTTCATTCCCTGTGCAGCCTGAGTTGGTCTGACTCTGCCACACAAATTACTGCTTTATGCAGGGAGAAAAAAAAAAGCAGTTTGCTTGTCTTTTTGCTTATTGCACAAGTGGATTGGGTGGCAAATGATCAGTGTCTCTTGTTATCATTTCAAAAAGCCACCGGAAAATGGCGGCTCCAGCATTTCAACTTGATGTGTTGACATTTTGTGTGTCAGCAGGGTGTTACAGAGTTGGTACATAGATCAGTGCTAAGTAGTCTTAATAAAAAAAGATTAAGTCTGGAAGAAGGAAATAAAGCTCAGGGCAGGTTCACCTGTAAAGCTGTAAATATACGGTAGGGAAATTTGAGGTGGCAAAATATTGATGGGGTGATGCTTTGCAAGCCAAAACTGTGGGTTTGGCCTCAAAAGCTGTGCTGTAGCCTCCTCTAACCTACTGCTGGCTTGGGAAAAATCGCACTGACCTGTGCCTTACTTTCTCCAACAATCAAGTGGGCACGGCTGAGAAGAGCTCTGCAAACTTACCAAAGGAGGTGACCTGTGGCATTCCTGTCACAAACCTGGAAGCCAGAAGCCTGGATGAGATCAGTTGCCTAAATCAAGGTGAGCTCAAGCTCACCTCACTGTTGGAAACCACTTCTCCCAAACTCTAAGAGGCTGCATAAAAGAGGTTTGAATTTTTTGAGAAGAACGGGTGACATCATTCCTATCATAAAGAGCTGTTGCATGTTTTTGCCTTCATGTTTTCGCCTCAGTGATGGGGGCAGGAGGGACACTTTGCAGGTTTAGCCTTGCTTCATAAAACAAAGGATACATCAGATTGAATCACAGAATTTTTGAGGCTGGAAAAACCCTCTAAGACCTTCAAGTCCAACCATCCCAGCCCCGGCAAGGCTGCAGCTGACCCACATCCCCAAGTGCCACATGCACACGGCTTTTAAATCCCTCTAGGGATGGGGACTCCAACACTTCTTTGGACAGCCTGTGCCAGGGTTGGACAGCCCTTCCTGTGAAGGAATTTTCCTCATATCCCCTGGTGCAATTTGAGGCTGTTCCCTCTCCTCCTGTCCCTGTTCCCTGCCAGCAGAGCCTGACCCCCCTGGCTGCCCCCTCCTGTCAGGGACTTGTGCAGAGCCACAAGGTCCCCCCTGAGCCTCCTTTTCTCCAGCCTGAGCCTTTCCCAGCTCCCTCAGCCACTGTCCATCGGACTTGTGCATAGGAGAGCAGATTTTACACAAGGTTTGCAAGGCTGCGAGGTCATGTGTCCACCTGAGCCCCTGAGTTTGGACAGATGCCTGCATCAGGGTGATGCTAAGACAGGGCAGTGTGGGCTGGGGGTTTCTGCCTTTTCTGCCATGCAAAATGCATCTCAGACAATGAAGGTATGAGGGATGGGGAGAGGGATGGACCACCTTCCATCCAGTAAATCCAGCCCTGTGGTCCACAGAGCAAGGCAAGCCTCGCTGGGTATTTGTTATTCCTGGACTGTAGAGGCTGGGGCCTCATCCACATAGGAAAGCTGTTAGACCATAAAACACTGGCTTCCCATATGTTCTCATTTTTATCAGCCAGTCTGTTGCAGGAAGAACTTCCCTCTGACAGGACTGCTAGTTCCTTAAAAAATAAACAATGATCTCGCAGCTTCTATGACCTCTACTGCTGTTCAACTTCCCACCCAGCTGTTTTAATTGTTTAAAAATTAAATGTACACCATGGAGATCTGTGGGTAGTTGAAACTTGGAATTGGCTGTTGACTGGGGCTAATGAGTCAGTGATAGCCACTTAAACGTATGTCACCCTATGGGTTTCTGAGCAATCGTGGGACAATCTCCCACTTGGTTTCACATAATTTTTGAGCTGGTTGTTCCTTCTTTCCTTTTTAAGTTCCAGGGATCCCAAAGATCCTTGTGGCTCTGTGTGTAGCTTTTTAGCTGAAGAACAAACATGATTAATAGAAAACAAATAATATTTTCCAGTTATCGTGTACTGCACTTGAACCTGCCATTCACTCATCATCCAGTATTTAATACCAAGCCTCTTCCTGTATTCCCTGCACTCACATCTGGTAACAGCTGGAATTTTTCACCTCTTAGAGTTTTCTACTCTTTACATTCTTAAGCAAGAGACCAGGAAGATCTCTAGAAGAGACTTCCTACAAACAATGATAAAGAGAGCAGCAAACTTCAGAGGACAAAAAACCCAGCCAGAGAACTTGTGAAAACACAGACTCATCTTTTCCTCCCAGGGGTGCACAACCCCATCTTTCAGAGTCAAATCCAGATGTAACTAAAGTACCCTCAGACCCTGGCAAGGAGTGATGCAGCTCCTACCTTCCCATGTACCCTGTGGACCATCCTAATAAAACCATTTTCTTGTTCCTAGAAAAATTTCCGAGCCATTTTGCTGAGCTGACGGGATTCAGTACGAGCCCAATTTCTTCCTGATCTTCCCAGTTCCTGCTCTCCACATTAAGTTACAATTTTCCATCTTACTTGCTGGTGGTAACACACAGGGCAATGGAGCTGGAGTTGCTCAGTGTCACCATAAAAAGGGGGAGCTGATGGTGGGACTTTAAAATTGTGTCCGTGAAAAACTGGTTTTCAATCTGCATTTCTGAGTGTGCATGTTACAGACAGAGCATTACATAAATAATGTCTCCATTAAATGGTGCCCAGTGCTCATCTACATGAGTAAAAATGGAAAGAGATTTTATTCAGTCCAATTTTAATCAAATTCTGCTGAACAGCGTTTCCATGGCCTATTTAAATTTTAAACAAAGACAGAATAGCTCCCTCTGTATCTATACCCTCTTACTATTGTGGCAAGGAAAGAACAAGTAAAAGCTAAAAGAAGCCCTTACAGTCCCATTGACACTGGCCATATGCAAGCTGCACAGATATTTTAACCTCACTAAATAACAGTTTGAAATGCCTTTTCCTTCTATTTTGGGGAGGTCTAAAGAGCCTGATGAAACGATACCTGGAGAAAGTGGCCAGTCCTATTGTTTGTGAGATACCTCTGTGGATCCTTAATAGCAATTTTGAGCACTAAGCAGTTGCCCTGGTGCCTGTTGTGAGATTCTCAAAAGTCTGCTCCAAAGTAAAAGAGACAAAAGAGAATGAATGAAATCAAATTGAGTTGTAGCAGGAGACAGATGGGACCCACTCACTAATGTAACCTGGCCTATTCATGGTATTCTCTTCTGTGCAGAACAAGGTTCTAGTACTTGGAACTAAGATTGAAACAATATATAGTTCCCAAGATTGTCTTTACTCTGATGTTTGGGCTCCACAAGGAATGTGTTTAAATAGAAAACTTGAGTTGTTTGGGGTTTTTTTTCTGTTTTGTTTTTTTTGTTTTTAATTATTTCTCTTTCCTGGTGAAACCTGGTGACTCAAACTCAAAGGTTGTAATGGGAATTGGGCTGAACTTGGAATGGCAAAGTTTTCATGGATGTACTCAGAAGTGAAGTTCAAAAGTCTACAACTAGCTGGGCTCTGAGGAACTGCCAGCTGGACCTCACCAAATTCTCTCTGCCATTTGTATAATGTCAGAACCTCTGCTTGACACATAAGATAGATGTGAAATAAAAGGGAAAATATCTGGTGGCTAATACCCACACCTGAAAGAATACTTCAGTGGTCAATATTAATTTGGTGTATGACCAATTGTTGCCTTCTTCCACAAGATATGTGCTGCTAGTTATCTGATTGTTGCTGCTGGGGAGGTTGGCTTTTATTAGCAGTGCCAAAACTTGACATCCAAAATTAAAGTTTTTCCTTCCTTCCTTCCTTCCTTAGACTTCAATTTGTGGACAGCAGTAAAACAGATGCCTTCAGCTGAACTGTTTTCAGCCATATTATCTCCTTTCAGGGCATGGGAATATGATTGTGGTGTCCCCCCCAAAATCTCCCCATGATATAGAGCTGCAGGTCTATGCAAAAGAAGGAGCTCCATAAAGAATTATTTGCAGTGGGTCTTGCTACTCACCCTCAGAAAATAAATAGCTGGAATGTCAAAGGGCTGGGGCATGCCTCCTATGGAGCCAGGCTGGGAGAGCTCAGGTCGTTCAGCCCGGAGAAAATAAGGGTCCTGGGAGACCTCAGAGGCCCTTCCAATGCCTAAAGGGGCTCCAGGAGGGCTGAAGAGGGACTTTGGACAAGATTAAATGTCTCCCAATTGACAGAGGGCAGGTTTAGATTAGCCATCAGGAAGGAATTCTTTCCTGTGAAGATGATGAAGGATGGACAAGGGTTGTCTGGAGACGTGGTAGAAACCCCATCCCTGGAAATGTCCAAGGTCAGGCTAGATGAGGCTTTGAGCAACCTGGCCTAGTGAAAAGCATCCCTGACCATGGAAGGGAGGTTGGAGTAGAAGACCTTTAAAAGTCCCTTTCAATCCAAACCAGTCTATGGTTCTATGGCTGCTGTTCCTGACACTTATAAAAAAGCCAGAAATCTTAGAAAACCCACATAAAATATGTCCTAGAGCAACCACAAACTTCATCAGAATGACCATTCAGCAGCTAGGTGGAGCTAAAGCAGGGTCTAGGCAACGAATGGAGGAGGATTTGCAGAACCTGATGTGTAGAACATCTCCTTGTCAGCATAATTTTCAATGTTGTGTCACTGTTGGGTGTCACATTTAGCAGAAAAATCAAGCTGCTGGCCGCTGTTGGATGGCTGCGGAAGAGAGAATTTCAATTTCTAAACAGCCTGATTTTTCCTTTTAGTGATGACCCTCCCAGTGCAAAAAAACCACCAAAACCCACTCACAACATATTGCATTTAGTCAAACTTATGCAGGAGAGAGTGAGTTGGTTTGTTTGTTTGTTTCATTTCATACTTCCCTATTCCACCCATGGAGAAATCTTGCTGGTAGGGAGGATAAACAAACAACCAACCAAACAACCCAAACACTGGGCCTCTAGGAGCTGTTGTTATTTATTTCCACAATTAGCAGTCGAGTTCTGGTGCTGTGCCCAGAGAACTCCTCTCATTTTTCAGTGTGTCACTCTGTGCACAATATGCTTTTAGGAATTGAGGATTAAGGCGGCTGATTGTGGGTGGTTTATGAAACTTTTTATGGGAAGCCATATAGCCAAACCTTTAGAGAATCAGACCATCATTTTAATGGGCTTATGTTGTGTACAAGACTGTTCAGTAAGATATTCACACAGTACAGAGCATCTTGATAAAGAACTTGGATTAATCAGGGATGCTGCTACCAGTGGATGCTGTGGGTTGTTTTCTGAATTAGCTGTGAGTGGTGCTGAAAACAGCCTGGGGGTGGCTGAAACAGATTCTGGTGGGAAAACGTCTACACATCTATCTGTGAAATAAACTTTAATAGACACTGTCTCTAAAAGAGGTAGAGGGAACTCATCAGAGATAGTCTCTCTGAAGTCCAGTGCCACCAGTTTACTCATCAGGAAGAGGTCATCATAGCCAAATCTGTTTGCATTTTATTTGCCTATATGAAGAACACTCATTTCTATTTACCAGCAGGAAAACAGAGATTTCAGAGGGTGCAGTCACCTCACAAAAACTGCAGGTGCTCAGCACCATCCAGGAGTCAGTGAAATACTTCAGCTGTGACAGAGGGATGAGTATTTAAGGCATGGATCTATAGCACAACATTCAGACTTACCAGAGATGTCATTCTCTCCTAGGGTTGTTAAAGGTATTGATTAATTGCCTATTGTTAAAGTTATTGATTGATGAAGCTGCAAGATAAATACTGGCACCGTCAGTTACTCCATACAGATTTTAAGCTGAGCACTCAAATGTTTTATCTCTTTTTGTATTTGTAAATCAAGGGAGTGCCATGCTAAATTCCCACTGTGACCTCTCTTAGACCACTTCATGCATCATTTTGCATTAAGGAATTCGCAATGAAACCTCATCTCTGTCTGTGCTGTAGGTTCTGGGACCATCCTGGTGTCCAGTTCCCTTTCAGGTAGTACTGGAGCTTTTTGAAGACCAGTTTGTCATGGGTAACATGCAAATCATCATCCACCTTTCAATATGAGCAAAGAGCAAAAGAGGTAAACCAAAGCAGGAAACATCCTCCCAGGATGAACAAAGAAGCCAATTTTCTGGATTCAGCTGAACCTTCAAATACACCTGGGAACTGAAGACCTGATGAACTCTGTTATAAATCCTATAAAGAAATAAAAATCATTTTTATTGAGTGTCACCTACTTTCCACAGTGTTATTGACACGTTTGAAAGGACTTCTGGAAAACATTTCCAAGAGCCTTCAAGGTCAATCCACCATTATCATTAGCAAATTGTTGGAAGACAATCCATGCTGATTAACCGCCATCATATTTAATTAGTGCTTGAGTGGCACTTCATCCTGCTTATTGTCAGAAATCCCTTTATCTTGCTATTTGCATGGCAGAGTTTTTAATTAGGATATGTGTAGGGAATCTCTTAATGATCTCCTGTCTGCATAACCATCCAGGCTGTGCAGAGGGTTGCTCAGTTGTCTCTGCATCTCCAGAGGGTGCTTTGCCACCACAGGAGAAGAGAAATTTGTGTTTCCTCAGCTGAGGCATTGGGAATGTGAAGTTGCCTTGACAGCAACTCAACCTGTCAGAGATGTGTCCCAGTGGGAGACATCCAACAGCTTGGGCACTCCTGCCCAAGGCCTCAGCGTTGTCCTATGGAAATATTTTTGTCCTCTGCCCAGCCCAAAACCTCTCCAGGTGCAACTTCTTTCTGCATATTTCTTTATCAACAACTCTTTGTAGCAACCTTTCAAGTAGCCTTAATGTTCTCTCTGGTTTCTTCTTTAAACTGAATTTTTACTGGACCAACCAAGTTCCTTGGCTCAAGACCTCCTTGCAGCCATGTTCCTCAGACTGACTGTCCTGGAGACTTTTCAGGGAACAAAGTTCTCAACTTTTGTCTTGATATTAAACACAGATAAGAAACCTTAGAAGGGGTAAGGGGTGGTTAGAGAAATAATGAACAAAAAGTAATTGTAGGAATTGGTCCTGTGTTGCCAACAAAAAGGAGAGTTTTCATCTTTGAACTGGTCTAGAAGAAGCTCTCCTTGCCCTTGGCAGGGGAGCTGGAATGAGATGATTTTGAAGGTCTCTTCCAACCAAACCCACTCTGTGATTCTGTGAAAAGTTCTCAACCACCTCTGTGTCAGAATATGAGGTTATTTAGATTTTTTTTCTCCAACCAGTGAAGAAAAGAAACCTCCATGGAAAGCATTTCCCACCTTCATCTCTGGCATCCTCTTCCAGGAGGCAAATCACACTCTAAATCAATCTGCTTGCAGTGGAAGCTGTGACTGCTAGATCCAAAGAAAGCCTGAATCAGAAGTGGTATTTAGGACCCAACACACTGCAAATAGTGACTGGAAAATAAAACCCATTTCTGGGCAGAAAAGAGAGGTACAAAGGCATCAACAGAAGTAAGAAGGCAATGCTGCATTCCTGAAGGGGCCCTAATGACAATCCTGAAGAGCAACAAACCTGGTCTGACACAACTGGCAATAAGTTTTTAACTCTCATAGTCACAGAATCATAGAATTATTTGGGTGGGAAGCGACTCTTAAAGGACATCTCTTTCCAACCCCCCTGCCATGGGCAGGCCCACTTTCACTGGACCAGGCTGTGGTCTTGGCTGTGCCAGAAAGCTGTGTCAGAACACCATTGAGAGGCGAAAAATCCTCTTTGCTGGCATTAATAACCTCTTCCTTCTTCATCTTCTTCTTGGATTACTGTGCTGACCAGTCAGATGCCCAAAGGCTTGTAAAGATTGAAAGAGGTTTGCTGGGAGGCTCTACCAAATTATAACTGGGCAGTTCAGTGGCAGATGAGAAACAGAGGCAGTGTGTAGGTAATGCACACTGGAAGGAAAACAGTTTAAACTACTTGTACATGCTGATGGGTTCTGAATTAGCCCTAACTCACTGGGACAAGATTTAGGCGTTGCTGCTGACAGCTCAATGTGCAGCAGAGGTCAAAAAAGTAAATAAGGCATTAGGCTCTGTTAGAAGGGGAGAGAGAATAAAGAGCAAATACAAGGCTGTGGCTGTGGTGCATGCACAAAGCATGGAGCTGGTGCTACCAATGCAGCTTTTGTTTCTTTGCCAGCTGGCCCAAAATTGGGACTGTCCAGAGCAGGGAAGTGAAAACAGACTGTCAACACCACTGGTACTTCAGGAAAGGGTGAATGCCAAAGGATGTGTCGGTGCCAACCAAAGCGTGAGCTTAGCACACATCAGATAGTGGCTCTTGTCCAGAGGATGCACCACATACAGACCACACCTTCTGGGTCCAGAAGTTTCTGCCTCAAAGCAACAGGGGAAAATGTTGACATCATCTGGGCTCTGACATCAGAGGCTCACATTTCTTCTAGAAACTCCTTCCACATCCTCAGACAAGTGGCCTGGGTACTCCATCTGCTCACAAAGCAAAAAAGGTTACAGGGGAGCTTTACATCAGAATCATAGAATGGCTTGCATTGGAGGGGACCTTAAAGACCACCTGCTTCCAACACCACTCCCTTCCACTATCCCAGGCTGCTCCATCCCTGTTCAATATGACCTTGAACATTTCCAGGCATGAGGTGGCCACAACTTCTCTCAGTAACCTGTGCCAATGCCTCCCCAAATTGCCAGAAAAATGATTTTCTTTTAGCTAGCTATTGAATTCCTTTAGATATTGGCAGGAAGAAGCAAAAAACCTGCTAATATAAAATATCCTAAATAAATTATCAATATTATAAATATAATATATTTGTTTATATTCATATTTTACTATCAGTAAATTCTTTTCTTTCTTTGAGTTTCATTGGTATGGAAAATGATCCTGGAGTCTGCAGGGCTGGAGAGAGAGAACCACAAAAGAGTTCACAGAGGAGGAAAATAAAAACACATAATTTTTCTGAATTCATTTTGTTTATCTGTAAGTGAAAACTAACGAGAAAAAAAAGTGATGCTCCTGTTCAAATCAGCCACGGAGCTTTCACTGAGGAGCTTTAGTTATTCTCATTTTATTTACAAACCTGCATGTGCTTGGAGCTGTGCAGGAAGCACAACACTTTTTAAAGCAAAGCTCCTGTCCAGGGATTCTTTGTTCTTGATGAAAGAAATCTTTCTGCAAAACCAACTGTGGGGATGGGGCTGTCCAGAGAGGAAGGTACATAAGTCAGTATTATCAGGTTAAACCTGGGTTTGCTCAGCATGTAGAAGAGAAGGCTCCAGGGAGACTTTGAAGCCTCTTCCAGTGCCTACAGGAGCTCCAGGAGAGCTGGAGAGGGATCTTGGACAACGCATGGAGTGACAGGACAAGGAGGAATGGGCTCCTGCTGCCAGAGAGCAGGGAGAGATGGGATTTTGGGAAGGAATTGCTGTGTGTGAGGGTGGGCAGGCCCTGGCCCAGGGTGCCCAGAGCAGCTGTGGCTGTCCCTGGATCCCTGGAATTGTCCAAGGTCAGGCTGGACAGGACTTGGAGCAACCTCAACTAGTGGAAGATTTCCCTTCCAGCCCAAACCATTCTGTGATTTTATGAGGCTGAATTATTTTGACCCTTGAACCTAAAAATTGTTTTGTAAGGACCCAGAACCATCTATAGACTTTACAGATTATTCTGAATTATTTCTTCCTTCTTTTCCCTGGGTAGAGCCTAGATTTTTTTTCCTGTTGCAAATCATAATTGCTTCTCCTGGAGTCAGAAGTTACAGCCCTAGAAAACGTGGAGACCACTCTGCTTTTGCAGAGCATCTGGGCAGATTTCAGTCCTCCTGCTTTAATAATGCATAGATAAAATCAAACTCTTGCTTTTAAAATAGTAGGAACAGCATCAAAAATGCCATCGCCACTCAGTTCCCTGGAATCTGGTGGAGTTTTGCAGCCTGCACTGTTGAGGTATCCACACACCTCTCTCACACCATCCCATTCAGCCTCTCCCTCCCACACGGCCTCCTTGCCCTCCTTTGTGCTCAGGCTGCAGGCTGTAAATTCCCCAGACACAGGTTTAGCATCGCTCTCCTCTTCAGAGAAAGGCAGGAGCAAACCCATCAGCACCTCCCTGAGCTGCAGACAGATGCACCTGCATCAGTACTGCAGTGCTGCAGCAGCCCTGGACCAGCCTCACCCCTGACACCCTGCTTCTTGACTCCCTTGATCCCCACCGAGCTGATGAGCTGCTGTAGCCAGGGCTCTCATGGAGAATTGAAATGCTTCGTCAAGAAGTGGAGTGGATCCCAAGTAATTAAATGTATAAATTAATTCTCCCCTTAAGATATGTTCCTCTCCCATTATTAGGTTTGTCTCAGAGAAAATCCTTGGAGGATCTTCATGAAACTACCACTACTTCAAATATTGTCTTTCTAAAGCGTTCCTTTCTTTTCCTTTTTCTCTCCTTTATTTTTTTTTTTTTTTTTAGCCCCGATGCCTGCAGCCTGCAATTAAAATAAGTGACATGAAGAGGTCTTTAAAATAGAGATCTATGAAAAAACTGAAAGGATTGTCTGTCAAAGGGAGAAAAATGAAAAATAGCAGTCTCAGATCTCTGAATGGATGAATGGGGAAAATTCCTGTCCTTCCTAGTACCCGAAGGGATAAAACCCCATGATAGCTTCTCAACTGCTTAGCAGATAATGCATGTGCTGTTTTGATGCTAGTAATGTGTTTTTTACTTCTTTCTATCTGGGAGGAACAAATCAAATATGAGAAGTGCTGGGACATGATTTTCAACCCATTGCCTTTGATTAAGTGCTTTAACATGTGAGTCCAGAGACTTGCAATAATACTAATGGGGCATAAAGCACCATAAACAGGACAGGCCTACTTTTGTCCAAATGCCATTATCCTGGAATAAAAAAAGAGTAGCAAATGTAATATGTCCACTGCTAACCTTTTTTTGACAGGAAATTTTCTTTCCTATGTGCACACCATGAATTTTGCTGCATTTTGCCAAAACCATGAGCGATTGTTTAATTTCGTGTGAAGGAGTGTTTGCTAAGCTTGAACCACTTAGCTCAGTGTAGTATTTAGTTGTGAAAATGTGACAGTGTGGAGCAAAACATGAATGCAAACGGCATGCTGTCTGGGCTGAAATCAAATTTCATTTTATGTCAGGTCTGGGAAAAGGAGGCAAAGACCTGTCAATAAATATTGGGGTGAGTTGTGCTTTGTTCAGTGACTTTAAATATAGCAAAAAAGCCTCCTGGAAATGCAAACCACACATTTTTCCAGGAAAGATAAGGGAGGTTAGAAACTTTGGCTAAGTTTGCTTTTAAAAGACATTGAGGAGCCTTTCCCTGTAACATTGCCTGCTGAGGACAAAGCAAGCCCTGCTGCCACTCCAGTCTGTGTGGATGCTTCAGCACAGCTCTCCAGGCCTGGCTCCACGTCACTTCTAACTTTGTGCTACGTTTTATTGCTCTCAGCAAGTTGCAGTTTGTCCAACTGTTCTGTCATTTATTGTAAATTGTTGCAAAATAAAAAAAAAATTAAAAAAGAAAAAAGAAGGGAGAAGGGCAAAAAAAAATTCCACAACTCTATAACATAGTCCTTGGTGTAAATCAAACATTCCCTGTCATGTTGATAGCTTGTGTTAGTCTAATGTATTTTATATTACTCAAAAGCATTGAAACCCTGCAGCTTTCTTCATATAGGCCATTATGCGGTTATCATTAAATTGTCTTGCAAAGAACATTATCGGTAATTATAGCAGACACTAAAATCAAATGATCAGACTGGGACCTTTAACACCAAGAGGAACCATTAGAAGTTAATCAAATAAAAGGATGAGAATAATTATGTTAGGATTAAGCAGTAATATGCCAGAAGTTATATACTTTGCTGACTATATATCTTTACTCCCAGCTTCCTGCCTCTCCTCCCGTTCGATGTGTTTTATGTAATACTTCGGCACAGAATGTAAATGACAGTATTTTTGTGTGCCACAAATGGGGCTTTAGGGTTCAAATGAGGTTCATGTCTAAATGGCACAAAAAGCAGCACTATGTAATGATGAAGATAAAAATAATAGTCTTGGGCGTATGGATAATACATATATATATATATATATATAAGTACAAAGCTGGGAAAAAAGAAATCCATTGGTCAATGAAGCATAAAGTGGTGATAAAAATAGTTGCAACAGGAGGTGAAACCACATGGCTGTTGGTTTGCTACTTGAGGTTGCTTTTCCGTTTTTAAGTGACAGTCTTTCTGCCTTTCGTCTTCTCAACAAGCCACAGGAAATTCCCCCCACAAACAGAAATTGCTCCTGTCATTCCTAACATTATTCTCTAGGGAAGAGCCCTCCTATCAAATTTGCTCTTGGTGTTTGCATGAGCCTCGAAGCAGCAACAGTGTCGAAGTTGTCAACAAAATACAGACAATTGGCTAAGCAGGTGGTCCGAGGAAGAGCAGGTTGGTTTTGGTTGTGGAAGGTGAAGCCAAAACTAAGATCCTTTTAATATTTTTTGCCAGGGAATGCTGATGACCTGGGCACTGAGACAATGAGAGCACAAGCCTGTCACTTCTGGTAGGAGCCCAGGAGAGGTTTCCTTCACTCATTCCTTCTTTAACAGGAGAATGTTGTTCTGGGATCCTTGTGTTTATTATCTGTCCCTGCAGGGCCCAGGACCAGGTGACAATGCACCAGTGCACCCTGGAATCCTTTCCCACAGAGGGAAAAAGCAGTGATGCAACGTCCAGGGGAAATCTGGAGTCTGGGATTTTCACTGTGTCCTCCTGACATGGCAATAAGGCATCAACCTCAAGCCATCCTGTCTCTCTTAGAAAATTTTGCTTTTTAGTGGCTTTTGTCTTAGATTTTCTTTCATTTAGGATCGCTAAAACATCAAACCCAACTGGATAAGACAGTTGCTATTGGAGCCAGTGCATCATCTCACTCTTGAGAAGCTTCAAATAAAATTTTTCTCATAGCTAAGGAGTACAGAGCAAAGCCAAGTGACAGATGTGGAGCTGTTCCTGAAGCCTCTTGCATGTTCTGAGAAGGAAACCCCCACCTTGCCTTGAAGCTTGGTCCAGGACAGGCTCCCCAGAGGTCCCTCTGCCCCCATGCCTCACACAGCCACCAGAGGAATGGGAATGTCCACAGAATCACAGAAACTCTGAGACTGGAAGAGCCCTGAAACACCATCAAGCTCAACCATTCCTCCCAGCACTGCCAAGGCCACCACTGACCCGTGTCCCCAAGTGCCACATCCACACACTTGTTAAATCCCTTCAGGGATGGTTACTCCTTCACTTGGACAACCCTTTTAATGAAGGAATTTTTCCTAATATCTCCTGTAAACCTGGCACATTGGAAAGTCGTTTCCTCTTGTGCTGTCCCTCGTTAGTTGGGGAGACTGACCCTAAGTCTACAGAGTCTTCAAAAAAGGCCAAACATTTTTGACTTTTAGCTGGAAGGATATTAGTTTTTCTGAAAAAATAGAAATAATCTTCTTTTTACTTTTTTTCCCTCCCCAAGATCTAGGAGAGGAAATAGTGTTTTGAGAATGGAAACCTGAAGAGGAGCAAGGCCACTGTCCAGTGTTAGCTGCAAATTATTTCTAGCTAATTTAAAAAATTATTTGAGGGTGAATCAAAATGGTCATGTCATAATGAAAAAAATTCTTTCCTATTTTTAAACCTCTTCAAATACCAGCTGTCAGGAAAATTTCAAAATATAAATTTTTAAAAAATGTTTTCTTTTGGATTTTCTAGCTAATTTTTTTTCTGTTTTAACCAATTCTACAAATTAAACACAGATCAACAGTGCTTTCCTAAAAAAAAAAAGGAATGTTGGCTACAAAATATGAAAACTTTACCTGCAGTCATTGCATCAGATAAAAGCAGAGAGTCATAGAATAGTAGTATAATTTGGGTTGGAAACGACCTTACTGATGACCTAGCTCAAGTCCCCCCTGCCATGAACAGGGAAGCCTTCCTCTAGACAAATCCAAGACCATTTCCCATTCAAAAACTCAGCAGACCTCTAAAAGTAAGTTTTCAACCCCAAAATGGATGTCTTGTGTGACTTGCCTTCATAAGCTATTGAGGTAAAACATCTCAGAGAAGTCATTAAGGCCCTTAGAGTATCCAACCTTCCAAAGTTTATGGGAGACAGTGGTTGGTGGAGAAATAGTTAGTGAGGAAAAAGAAATTCTGAGTTTTGGGTGGAAGGAGTGCTCTCATTTCAGCTTTTCAGGTGGACTGATGAAAAATGTCACATGAGGGGTTTAAAATCCTCTCTACCAGAAGCCACCTGGATGGGATGCCTGAAAACATTTGCAGAAGCTTCCTATTTCCTCTAGATTCATTTTTATTTTTTATGAATTATTATTCATAGCAGAATTGTGAATTTAGCACCTTATTTTATGAGACTGTAATGATCACTTTCTCTGAACAAAGACTTCCTTCTTTCTCTTAATCACATATTTCAGAAAACTCTCATGATCTTCTGCTGATCTTCATGACTCTGCAGGCTCATGGCAGTTTCAGGGCAGAGGTGTCGTAGAATCATGGAATAATTTGAGTTGGAAGGGACCTTAAAACCCAACTTGTTCCACCCCCTGCCATGGGCAGGGACACCTTCCACTAGCCCAGGTTGCTCCAAGCCCTGTCCAACCTGGTCTGGGACAATTCCAGGGAAGCCACAGCCAGGGTGGGTCAGAATCACAGAATCATGTAGGTTGAAAAAGATCTCCAAAATCACCAAGTCCAGCCGTGACTGACCACAGTCAACTAAACCACAACCCTGAGTGCCACATTCAGCTGTTCCTTAGACACTGCCAGGGGTGAATTCAGGGATTCAGGGATGTAGGCATAGGGGGTGCAGGGACACAGGCCCATCTAGCCAGCAGGCAGGAAGGACAGTCCTTCTGCTACAGGGCCATCGCTTCATGGCTCATAACTCATGAAATGATCTTAAGGAAAAAACTGATGCTTCAAGGCTCAACACCCAAAGTCTTTGACAAATCCAAATTGTAAAATGCCAAAAGTTTTGTCTCTGGCACGTACATGATGCATTTCCTGCTTGCTCTACTGCCTTAAAATTGCCTTGGATCAGAATGGAATTAGAACCATCAAAGTCATATGGACACATGTGCCACTACTGCAGCTCTGCCACTGCATTGCACATTCAGCACAGCAAAGCTTCCTTCCCCTCTGAATTTGCCAAGACAACTGCAACAACCAGCTCCTTCTAATAACTCATAATTTGATTTCACAACCTATTGTGATGATTCAGAGATTTCAATTGAGCGCTGCGCTGATTGAATTTTAATTGTGATATTAATTCAATAGTTTCCTCTTCCAGACCTGTGTATTGATAAAAGGGGAGCAAATCAGCCCTGCAAAGAGCAAGCTGAAGTCTGGAAGTCATCCAGGGGCTTGCCAGGCTTGGATAAAACTCATTACCTGACACCATCCAGGCAGGTCTTCAAGACCAGGCAATTAAAATGGCAGTGACCCCCACAGCTTGAGCTGTGGCAGCTGCAGGATTTCCTCAGCTGCAAGCAGCAAGAGTCCTGTGAGCTGGCAGAGAGGATGAACGCCTTCATACCCATGTCCTGCTGCCACCTCAGCCCCAGGTGAGTTGTCACCAGCACTTATTGATCACCTAGCTCAAGTCCCCCCTGCCATGAACAGGGAAGCCTTCCTCTAGACAAATCCAAGACCATTTCCCATTCAAAAACTCAGCAGACCTCTAAAAGTAAGTTTTCAACCCCAAAATGGATGTCTTGTGTGACTTGCCTTCATAAGCTATTGAGGTAAAACATCTCAGAGAAGTCATTAAGGCCCTTAGAGTATCCAACCTTCCAAAGTTTATGGGAGACAGTGGTTGGTGGAGAAATAGTTAGTGAGGAAAAAGAAATTCTGAGTTTGGGTGGAAGGTGTTCCTCCATGGGATATGGGACTGACCAAGGATTTCCCTCACCTTCACCCGGGGCTGCTTGGGGAGGCTGCAGGAAAGAGAAATCTGCCTCTCCCCACGCACCAAGTTTGCAGTGAGCTTGGACCTGCCCTTCTCATTAAACCCTTTGAAATAACTATACTGAGGGACAAAACCAAAGGGTCTTTCTAAAGTCTTGAAAAGTCAGCCTACTGGAGGAAACAAACTGATTTTATTGCTTTTCGCAAAAACACAGCTGGTTTCACTCTTTGCCAATGTAAGCAGTTATTACTTTTTCATTAAACCTTTTGCTTTACTCTTGGAAACATGCTGCTATTACAGAGGAAACCATATGCAAAGTGACCTTCTTCCAGTCTGTGCATGGAGTGAGTACTCCTCCTTTCCAAACTTTCCACGTTAGAAATAATTTTAAGGATTCCCAGCACTCAAAAACTCATGGCCAGTTCACTCTTCCATTTCCACTGGATTTTATTGAACCACCTGGGATTATTTTAGGAAAGATTGTTGGAGTTTTTAGGAATTAATTGTATAGCATGAAAAGTAATGGAAAATTATGGTCATTCATTCTGAATTTAAAATCAAGTTGTTTCCACTTAGATCCTGTTTATGGCCTTTTCTCTTGGTTATTCTAACGAATTTTAATTTACTGGCAGGGTTGTTTGGTGGAATGAGGAGTTTACTGGCAGGAGTGTTGGAGAGAATTGGAGAGAGGACAATTTAATGTGTTACCCACAGACATTTGGCAATGAAAACAAGTTAAAATTCTTCTTGCCCCAAAATGGAAACCAAACCCCTGGGGTGAATTACCTGTCCCTTCCCACAGTTCAGCTTTCACATGTAGTACATGCCAGTGAATTGGTTGTAAACCAGACCCAAAGCCAGATTTATTTGCAGAAGTTATCTGGCAAATAATTTAAAGTAATTAATCAATTTGAGAAAACTACAATCTGTTCCTGGATGGTTCAAGGGGAGAAAATGTCTGATTTTGGAAAGGAAATAAATCATCGTAAATTATTGGCCCAACTGTACTATCAACATAAATAAACTTGCCAAAATATTTAACCAGAAAAGTTTTCAGCTGTTGTTATTAACAAATTATAAAGCCCTCAGTCACTGTTATTCCAAAATATTAGGTCTTTGCCTCACGGGGTCTGCTTTGGTGGTTTAATTAATCTGATGTGAAAAGAAGAAATTGTGGCCTTCTCTGGACATGGTGTTACTGAAGGGGACCACCTTTCCCAACCTGAGAAACTTTCCTTTGTGACCTCAGAGCCAAAGATATTTGGAAAGAATGGGGAAACCTTCCCTACAATCAGAAGCACTTAAACTCTGACCCATCAAACTCTTGCACTGTGTCTTTAACACTTAGCTAATAGTGGAGAATTTGGAGTGTTGAAAGGGCTTGCAAGCATTCCAGGCCAGGCTGGATGGAGCTCTGACCAGCCTGGTCCAGTGGAAGGTGTCCCTGATCGTGGCTGGGGATGGAATGAGGTGAGCCTTAATGTCCCTTCCAACCCAAACCCTTCCATGATTCTTGGATACTCGGATTCTCTAAGAGCTTTCCCGTACAAAGCCACAGATTATTGAAGTTGATCACCAGGATTGTTCTGGTCACCATGAAAAATTAAGTACGAGCTGCATTAGGGAAGGGAAAAAAGGAAGGAAGGCAAGGCAAAAAGCTTTAGTGTTCAGTTCAGAGGTAGTCAGAACCTCTCTCCTGTGCCTTTCTGAGCCACTTTCCTAGGGGTTGCTGAATCCCAGGGACCATTTTGCCACTTTGGGGCTATTTTTGGTACCACTGAGAGTTGCTAAGATTATACCTAGTAAGGAGTGGGTCTTGCTAATGCTGAGTGAGGACTTGAGCACATTCCTGCAGCAGAAGAACCCAGAGACTTTTGGCACCAAAATGTGAGAGGGCAAGTTTTCCTTTGGTCTTCACTGAAGCTGCCTCCACATTTTTTTCAGGTCCCCTGCCAGTTACAGCCAAACACAGGCAATTCATGGTGTGCTGAGAGAGATTCTGAAAAACCCTTTATTTCTGTAATACTGATGAAAATTCTCTCACCAGCCTTGCAGATGCATTTTGGCATCTTGGGCTAGTGAGGTAAAGATGCACCAGCTCTGATATTGTCCTGCAGAGAGGGTCAGGTCCTGAGACCTTGCACAGGGAGATGTCACTGCAGGGACACTGCATTGCCACTCTCCCTGAAGCCTGAGGCTCCCTCACTGTGCAGGGCAAGAGGAAATAAATCTCACCCTCAGTGACAGAGGGCAGCAAGTCCTTGTGAGCCTTGGGGAAATCCTGACAAAAAAATGGACACAAGCAAATTAAGGCACAAAGATCCAGTGAAAAGAACAGCACCGCAAGGACGATTTCGTGAACTTCCCAATTCCACTCTTTCTGTCTTTAAAAAACACTGTTTGCAACAAGCAGTAGAGACCTGGTTGTAGTCCACAAATCAAGCTTTTAATTTGGTTTTATAAACCAAAATATCCACTTTTTTTGTGACCTGGCAGAAAGAATGGGTATTAAAAGCTCAAAAGAAAGGAATGCCAAAATGAAATTTGTCTCTGGAAGGTAGGTAGGAGTGTTTCCTAATCATGATTCAGATGATTTTTTTTTTCTCATCTAGATGAATATCTTCTTTCACAGCCTGATGGCCAGAGAAATGAAAGGTTCCTTTCAGCATTAAGTAACTATAGAAGTTTTACCTTACTTGATTATTTGTTAGCTGTAACTAAAATAAAATAATGCTCTGCCAGAAGAAGGCTTTAAAAAGTGCAATATTTTGTTTTATTTAGCAACTACTTGGGAAAATTTAACACCGAGACAGAAAGGTTGCAGAGCAAGTAGCACTTCATAAATTGCTTGAGCCCTAATCAATACATATTGTCATCTAGTCAAGTCCTCCAAGCAGATTTTTCTTTGCCCTGCCTCAAAAGCGTATTTTATGAGGTTGTTACTAGCTTGTGCTGCAAGGCCTGGCCTAATGAATCTGTCACTGGCACTATTGATTGACATGCCAGTGTAAGTGAGACATGTGATTCCGATTGACTTCCTAATTACTGCTGCTGTGATGTCTCACCAACTGGTAAGGCCAGAGGTTAATAGTTTTGATGTTCAGCCATTGCTGGCTCTGGAAGCTGGAGTTAAACCAGCTCGTTGGAAGTCAATATCTGAATCAAGTTCTCAAGGCTACTTTCGAAGCTGATCAATTAAGCCCTCCTTGTTCCCCCTCTTGTTGCCTGACAAGACTTTGATGAGTGGGGACCTCTAAAGCTGGCGGTTTAAGGCAGAGCAGGGAGGTTGGTGAGATTTAAATGCTGCAGCAGGAGCGGAGCGTCGGCCGGGGCTGTATTTCTGCCAGCAGAGAGATGGAATCCTGCTCCTCCTTCTCACTGGAGGGAGCAGGGCTCAGGTTTCCCAAAGCTCCTGGGTGTCCCAAGTGTCCTCATCACATGGACATTGTTCAGGGTATCCATACAAGAGGGGTGACAACAATCACACCCTCCTGTCCATCTGCTCTACCCTGCATTGGGAGGACAATGGTCACTCACCCTCCGTGCTTAGACAGTCCCCAGCTCTGAAATGATCCTGGCCCAGAATTAGGCATGGGAACCCAAACTTCATTTCAAAGATGTGTTCCTCACCTTAATATCAGCGCAAATGACCCTGAAATGGGCCAGTGTAACTGTGGTGTGCAGGCAGCCTGGGATGCTGGCTAGGGAGGGCATGATGTGCTCCAGGTGTCTGTCCAGAGCACAGGGCATCTGAGACTCTCTTTGAGGTGCTGCAGAATTTAGGGATTTTGCTGTAGAAAAAGAAAATGCAGCAGTTGCCTGAACCCAAAAGACCCCCTGGCCAAGTGTCTGACCATCACTCCTGGCTCAAGTCTAGAGACAAATATAAGAACATGGAAAGCACAAAACATTTTGGATCAAGAATATTCTCTAAATTCCCAGATAAGCATTTTCTGAAGCAAAAGTGACAGATCTGTATAAAGTACTTGCATGGATTCCTCTTCCATTAATTAGTTCTCTTCCATTAATTAGTTCCATTGACCATATCAACTCTCAGCTTCCACCTCATCTGCTTTTGACGAGCTGTGAAGCCCACCATGTACAGTAGGAACAAAATACCTTTGGCTTTATACACCTCTGTCTCCATACTCACCTGTTGTTGTGGATTTTCCTGGACCTACTGTGAAGCCATTCTTCTCTTGAACAATCCTACCCATCTTGTTCCTGTGCTTTCCTTCAGGGGACAGGCAGTCCAGAAAGCAATGACGCAGATATAACATTAATCCATGCAGCTGCATAGCATTCCTGGCTTGTTCTTCACTCCTTTGTAGTGCTCAGCAGCAGCCAGTCTGCTTTTCTGCCTGCAATCAAGCAGTGAGCCAACAATTTCTCAAAATTACCTGTTGTAACACCAAATTCTCTTTTCTGAGGCTAATAGACAAGTCAGAGCACAGGTGTGTGCATTACTTTGCATTTAGTAGTCTTGAGCTTCAATTTTATTTCGTCGTCACTCTGGGTTGCAGATATCAGCAAGTGTCAGCAAGTCTCTGGCTTTTACCACCCTGAATAATTCAATAATATCACTGAGCTCTGTCATCTCACTATCCACACTCCTTCCTGGGTTATTTATGAACATGCTGAACCGAATGCATCTTACTACAGACACAAACAGGATTCCATTGGTAACTCGTGCAGGTTATTCCTTTGCTCTCTTTCCTGGGGATTTTACCCCATCTAGCTATTAATTGATTAAAGGTCCTACCCTTCTGGCTCTTCCTTAAGCTTTCTATGACACTCCATCCTGAAAGCTTACCTAACTAATATCAGATTTCCTTTTCCATATGCTTAACAAGATCTTCAGAGATCTCTAACAGATTTATGAGCTTTATGAAAGATGGGTTGAGCCTTCTTTGTTGTATTTACCACATGTAAATTCACCATGCCCCAACGATCATCTTTACATCTCACGACTTACTTAGTGCAGGCTTGAGCCTTATGGGCTCTGCCACTCTGCAGATGTCCTGGAGAGCAGCATGGGTGTGCAGGGGTCACACTGACATCGAGCAAGGACACAGCAAAGAAAAGTGTGACCAAGGGCATGCTCAAGTTCGTCTAAAGCTCAGAGAAGAACAGCATCCTGCCCTGATAGCTGCTGTGTGCACTGCATCAAACCACTCCTGCTGAGACTTCAGTTTCTGACCTATCTTCTGCTGAACCCCAAGAAACAGGTGCTGCAAGTGTAGGACACCCCAGGCTTCTTTGTGCTGGATATAGATGGGAAAATCTCTCTCAGCTTCTCTGCTGAGGCCCAGCCTGCTCTAAATTTCCTTATTATGTCATAAACACCTCAAGTCCCTGGTGAGGTCTATTGGGAGGCACCAAGACTTAAATCCCTGAAGGCTGAGGAAGGGTACTGTGAAACTAAACGTTGTGCTATGCCTTCCTAAACCTCTGTGTCAGCTGCTGTGGGAGGCAGGGCACTACGGCAGAGGAAACTTGAGTCTGACAATGCAATTGTTCTTGTGTTGTAATTGCCCTACAAACCTTCAGGCTGCTACCTCTGATTTACTACCAGTGTTTACCACTTCAGCAATTTTTTCCTCAAAATCTTCCCTGTCTTTTTTTTTTTTTTTTTTTTGGTTGTTTGGTTGGTTTTGTCCTCTTACAGTTTTAGATTGAAGGTGCCAGAATATTTTGTTTCCTCTTTTCTTATGGTGGATATGAGTTCAGCTTGAACCTCTCAAATCCTTGTAATCTCCTTTGAGTTATTGCTGATTTGAGTGTGAGTTTTCCTACTGTGTACTATGATCTGGGGTGGAGACTTATTTTAGTCTCTGAAATAACACCTCTAACTAAATTCCCCGCCTCCTACCATCCTTTACCTCTTCTTCTTCATAAGACTTCTTGTAAGTCTTCATACTTACAAGACTTCCCCATTTTTATGCTCCATGTCTAAAATGGAGCAACACTGATACTTCTGCTGAAGGTTTATGGTTGTTTGGTCACTGTGCCCCATCCCACACTTGATCCAGTAGACTGTTTTAAAGTGCAATGTTTAAAAGAGATTTTATTTTATTGGATTCTTGAGTTTTGGCAGGTTCTGTCATACCCTTTATTTCAACATAAAGAGATGCTATCATCTCTATTACCAGAGTATGCATCATCCTGAAGCCTGTGATTCTCTTTCCCTGTCAGCTTTCCCTGAGTTTTAATTCTAAAAACTATTCTAGGAACATTTCAATTGTAAGGCTCAGTCCTACTCTGGCCAAGTGTCTTCTACTTCTCTTCATGTTTTTCTCAGTTCTTGATGAAAAACCCTCCTTGTGCATCTTTTTCTCAATCCTTAGCTCTGTGATTTCCCAAGTCTCTGCACTGAGCTGGTCCTGCAGCAGTAAATACCAAAGCATAGTTTAAAGCCTGAGTGCAAATCTTATTTTTTTTAGTTGTTCTGGTCTGTATGGCAAGTTTCTAGTGGAAATTAGTCATGTAATCATCATTACCTTGAAGCAGATCTCTGCCATTTCAATGTGTCTGAAGTTGCTGAAAAAAACCTAGGCAGGATTTGTGATTGATTACACTCCATGTTGTATTAGACAATATAGATCAACATGCCAATATGAATTTCTCAGATGTCAAAACATCAGGTAAGGAAAAAAAGATCATATGAGAAAGGAAAAAAAAATCATGAGATGATCAGGACAGCAATAATTCACCCATACCTATGCACTGTGCACAAATAATGCCCAGGGGAATTAGCCATACTTATCCCTTTGTCAGCTGTCTGTTGGGAGCAGATAGTGCTGAGTTCCTCATGGGTATTCTTTCCTGTAACATTTTGGAAAATGATGACATAACAAGAGATTTTAGACTCTGCATCTTAAATGGTTAATTAAGGACAATCTGAATATATGAGCTCCGATACAAAACTCACTCCAGCACCCGTGCTTTATGAACCCTGCATAATGCTTCTCAAGGATTAGAGACTTTCAAAAGTCTTAGCTGTGATTTGAAAGGCTTGCCTGGTTTAGGGAAAGACAGCCAAAGACAAATCACCTCTCTAAGACATGTGTGTCACTGCTCCCCGTCCCCTGCCAGAACTCCTGTTCCCGTGGTGACCCCATGTCCCTGGCTGCCGTGGGAGATCTCTGCCAGCCCCTTGGGTTCAGAGAGATGCTGTAACTCAGAGCTGCCAGTGGGAAACAGGGACTGGCCACAAGTCCTGGGCACACCACAGGGAGCTGGAACCCAGCCCTGCTGCCTATCAGGGGCAAAGACCTCATCTCATGTGCCCTAGCCTCAGTCGCTAGGTATTGGAGGAGCCAGAGTCTGGCAGGATTTGGTCTTTCCAGTGAGAAGATGCCATTACTGGGTTTTTAAACCTGGCTCAGGAGGGCAGCCGTGGCTTGGTGGTTGTAACCTGCAAACCCAACAGGAATGACAAGACTCCAGCTCTGCCCTTCTAGGCGAGGACTTGGCGCTGTCCTGGTCCTGGGGAACACCCATGAGCTCATGGCTGTGGTGAAACTCAAGGCTCCCCACAACATGACAGTTTTCAAAGAAAAAAAAAAAAAAAAAGACCAGAAAGAAAAAAGCAATTCATTGTGAAATAAGAAACTTAATTACTTCCAAAAGAAATTAATTAATTAATTAATTAATCCTCATGCCTCCCCTGCAAGGTAGGAAGTGATTATCCTACCCATTTTACACAGAGGGAAACCTCACTGTAAGTGACTTGCCAGAGGCAAAGGCATCGAAGGTGAAATCAGCATCCCAGGGACAGCATCCCCAGGTCTTGCTCCAGACCAGAAAAATTTGCTTGGACACTGCTTGTCCTCATCACCCCATGACCTCAAAGTACCAAGACCACTTAAGTCCTGCTCCTATTCTCCAAGGAAAACCCCAAAGTCATTTTGCCAAAGCCCAGATCACGCCATGGTCAAGCTGAGCTCTGGTGAGCCTGGTGCTGCTACATTTCTCACCCAAGGGTGGTGCTGACCCTCCCAGGGATCCCAGGGTGGGGCAATCCCAGGAAGAAGTGGAGTTCAACAGAGGAAGAAATTTTTTGGACAGAATTTTAGTACCATGTTGTCCTCAGAGACTAAGTGAGTTGTTGAATGGCCACTTCAGGGCCAAGGTAGCAAGGGTTCAGCCCATCACATCTGCACCACCTCAGGTCACTGGTGGGGACTGATGGCTCAGAGTAAATCCTTCTAGAGCATATTACACAAGTAGCTCTATACCTTGGTATCAGACTCGGAGGTGGAGGAGGGTTTGTGAAAAAGAGCATTATCCCTTCATATATTTGGGAAAACATTGAGTTTTCAGGTGTGCAAACCTTCCACCCCTCTGATACAGGAGGACCAAACTCCAGCCAAGCACAGGAGAGAGGGCAAAGTCATAGAATTACAGAATCATTTAGGTGGGAAAAGTCCTCTAAGATCACCGAGCCCACCTGTTCCCCAGCACTGCCAAGCCCTCCCCTGAACAATGTCCTTAAGGACAGCAGGTCACACTGCAGGGCTGGTGGCAATCACAATGCTCAAACCAGCTTGGGTTCATCCCAGCAAGCCCAGTCTGGCCAGGCCCTACACGTTTTCTGGGTGATCATGGGCAGGGATCGCTCCCTTGGATGGTAAGGGGGGGCACAAGAAGTCAGAGGAGAATGGTGTGTGAGAGTTATGCACCTCCTTCATGATTTCCCAGACTCTAGCCCACACTTGCATGCAGCTGTTTCTTAAGGAAAAATGTTTTCCCATTATCCCATGGCTCCAGTAAATAAGGGGTTAACAACAGAAAGCAAATACCAGGAATAAATCTTGGCGCTCATGCTTTGTTCAGCCAAGCAGAGCCTAATCAAGAAAAAAACATACTCTTGGATCAGAAGTTTGCTCAGGTTGCGGCTGATGACCATTTTTATGCCTCTGAGTCCTCCCAGGAAATCCTGCAGATGTGCTCCAGGACAATGGAAAGCACAAGAGCTGTGATTTAGCCCCGTGGGGAGGCAAGCAAACCATGGCACAGGGCAGGATGGAGATGCAGAGTGGTTCAGGGATGGCCACAGTGTCTTCTTGTCCCTGAACCTTTGTGAGAGAAGCCTGAGCCAGCATCTCTGGTGGGATCAGCCATGAGATGAGCCTGGCCCCTGGAAGCATGAGGATACAGGCAGCCATGGAGGGAGCAGGCTGGGGGACAGGGCTGGATCCATCCTTTAGAGGCCCTTCCAAAGAGCAGCATCACTGCTAGTTTGGTGAGATAAGCCTTCCCATCTCCACATTTTCATCTTGATAGCACTTGTGCTATAGCTGATGTCCCAAATTCTCTCTTAGACAGAGAGGCCAGGAAGACAGACCACAAAGGCAGCACCTGCACTGCCAAAATCAGCCCATTGGGCCGCTCTCTAACACAAACACCCTCATCCATACTCATACCAGGGGTGGCCAGGCCCAAGCAGGCAGTCAGGAGGCCTGGCTCAGGCTGTTCCCCAGAGCACCCCTGGGAAATATCTGGGAGAGGGACGGCTACCTCTGGCCGGGAACACCATCAGATTGGATTGACAATTTGGCTTACAGCCACATTCCAGTGCCCAGCAGTGACCCTGGTAACTTTCTAATTTCCTAGCCACAAGGTCCCAAAAGTCATAAAACCCAGGCTTCATTTGCCTGAAACAAGGTGGAGAGACCAGGATCCCTCACCCTTCAAATCCAAACCGCGGTCACTCCCGGGAACCTGATATAATTCCGTTTTAATTGTTGTGAGAGCTTTCCAGAGTCAGTGCTGGCACCGATTTGGATTTAAACCCTCTCTCCTTATCTCAGGATACTGCAGGAGTGGCGTCTGTGAGACCAACATTTATAGCATCCCTCCGAGGGGTGAAGTGTACCTACTGTGAAAGACTTCCAGTTAATTCTGGTGTGCCATTTGCGGGAGAGCAGGCGGGGATCGGCGTGGGACGGACGGATTTAGATCGTTTCGCTCCAGTCAGGTGGTGCCTTGCTCCCAATTCCTCACAAGTCAATTCTTACCTGGGATAATTATGTCTCTGCTCAATCCAGCCTGGCTTAACCCTTCTCATCCCGCACTCCTGCTAGGATCACACCGGTGGCGATGGGGACGATGATTTGCTGGTGTTTGTGGCCGTGGCTGACCTCTTCTGCAGAATTCCTCAATGACCTTGGGCAATTCAATTAATTAATTTAGCTTGCTTGCTCCCTGATGCTCTCTGACAGATGAAAGCTGCCTGGTGTCTAAACTACACACTCCTGAGAAATGATTTATCGCTTTAAGACGGACCTCTGCCTTTAGATCTGGTTTCTGATGAGACTGACCCTGTTGCCACTGCACAAGCTGTCCAGAACTGGGTCTTCTGAAATGGGCTGCAACTTGATGTTGATGCATCTCCATCCTGTCCTGCGCAGGAAATAGAAATAAATAAAACATGGACAGGATCTGACTTCTTCTTGGAGCCCCAGTGGGACCAAGGGAGCACTTGCCAAGCTGTTCTCGTTCCTGTTGATCCCTTGTCCTGGAGCAGGTGACATGAGTTGGACTCTGGGTGGGCTGAAGCCAAGCAGTATGTGCAGGAATACGGGTAATTAGGAAAAAATGCTCCAAAAGTGTTGTCCAGCCCTGGCACAGCTGCCCAGGGCAGTGGTGGAGTCCCCACCCCTGGAGGGATTTATAGCCCTGTGGATGTGGCTTTGGGGACACGGGTCAGTGGTGGCCTGTGGTGGTCAGTGGTGGCCTTGGCAGTGGTGAGGAATAATTGGTCCCTTCGATGTTTTTCCAGCCTAAAGGATTCTAGGATTAGGATTTGTACATTCTGAGCCCTACTCTTCTTCAAGCCATCCCCACCTGAACCCAAGAAGCTCCACAGGACACTGCTGCTCTGCCCAGAGGCCAGGGAGTCCATCTCCCTGCTTCCCAGCCTTTCACACAACTCCCTTACTCCAGGGTCTTTTTCTGTAGCTGAGACAAAAGAAATAGTATCTTGGATTCCGATAACCAATAAATTATTCTTGAAATGCCATAACTGCTCAGCTGCAGCTGCAAGAGCAACTAAATACAGAACTTTAATAAAATATTATCGTTCGAATCAATTTGCCGAGAGTCTGCTTTGCTTTTTACATGGGGTGCTGAGCAGCAAATAGTAAATACTGATCATTGATTAGAGAGCCAAAGAGCAAGGAAAACCTGGAACCTCATTTTTGCCATCTGACTTCTTTTTTTCCAGTTTGATCAAGGACAGGGGCCAAATTCTGCTCCGTGTTTGCAGAGTTACATGAGTTTCAAAGGCATGGGAACGCAGCTATGGCTTGTATAGGTTTACAAAGTAGCTTAGGCACTTAAGAAGATAATCATCTGGAGAGATTTACAGTAGTGACTCTTGCAGGGGGAGGGACAACAGAAAGGGAAGTGTCCAGCTCCCGTCAGGATGAAAAATAAACACAAATAAATCCAAAGCAACAACGCAATTGGCAGCTCAGGTAACAAGTTCAGAAAATGACCACATCTGGGCTGTTCTGGATCAAAAACTATTGAAGTCAATGAAATTCACCCTGGATTTACAATGGTATTAACTGAGATCAGAATCCAACCCTATAAATTTACTATTGCTTCTAATCCCAGCACCTCTGGTCTGGCTGAGGTATTTGCTAACTGCTGAGCAGCTTGCTTTATTGACACTGAAATAACACACCCGTGCCCTACTATTGTTAAACTCAGCTGGTTTTAAAAACCCATCATACTGTTTGTCATGACTGACCTTAACAAACTGGCCTGCTGTCCTTGGATCTATGGGCAGGAAAGTTGTCAAGTGCCCCCTTTTTTTGCAGCCTTCCACCACCAACAAAACAAAACAAGAAAAAAAAAAATCCAAAAAAAAAGGGAAAAAAAGAGGAGAAAAAAATCAATTTCAATCAACATGGAGTGTAATATTATCAAATGTCAGATGCTGAGGCCGTGTGCTTTGAAAATTATCCTTGACAGCTTCTTGTCGACTTAATTAAGTGCTCAAAAAAAAAAAAAAGAAGGAAAAAAAAAAAGCAAAATATCTCAATTGTTGGCTCCCTCTCTTTGTGCTTCAGAGGTTCTATTGACAGCTCTGAAAAAAAGATTGCCTTTGGGGGTTTTATTGATAGATCCTTGCCTGATATTGGAATGATTCCTGGGCAGATAAATCACATTTAGATTTGTTAGTAATTGAGGAGAATTGATTGAATAGTTAGGATGGTCCCAGAGGGAGGTACCTATTCCTCTTCCGTTCTGCAGAGGTTGTCATCAGATAAAGGACCTCTATGGGCAGAATGGATAAAGGTCTAATTGTTTACATCATCAGGTATTGCTTCCTTTCAGCCCTTCCTCCCCAGCCTTCCCCAAATTTCATGTGGCAAATGTCAAGATGACAAAGGGGAAGGCTGTAAATAAAACCAAAAGTGGGCGAAGGTGATCAACCCCCTCTGTGACCTGGAAAGGCACTAATTATTTTCAAATCATTGGTGGAATTTGGGTACTAACAGCAATGGGCTCTTATTAAAAAAAAACAACTCTCCAGTGTTTATTTGCATTGTGTTTATTTAAACACCTATGAATTTTATGCAGCAGCAGGTTAAGTGTGGCTAACGTGGTGGCTCTGCTGGGTGGCCCTTTTTGGCTGACAGGATCCATGTGCAGGGCTGGGTTCTGGCACATTAAGTCCTTACTGTGGTGTTCCACCAGTGAATGAGCCTGGTGCCCCTGGCTGGGCTGGTTTTTCTTCTTTTTCCAGGCTCCATACCAGGAAAGAAAGGAGTCACAAGTGCAGCTTATGTTTTTCCTGTTGTTTATCAAGTTCTTATCTCAATTTCTGTGTGCTGCTCCTGCCTGAGCTTAGCACTGCCAGAATCACTGCAGAATGGTCACAAGAGCTTGAGCACAGAATGTTTGAAAGACTTTTTACCCAATTAACAGTTCCAACATAAGCTATTTTCAATAATGTACCAATAACTATTAATCCTAGTTCACACATTTCTTCTACCTCAAACCCATCCTACCAATCCCTCAGTGCCACCAGCACAGCAGGAATGGAGGAGAAGGAGAAGAAGGAAAGACCCAGGGGCACCACCCTGAATCCTCCATGTTTGTCCCATTCACCTCCACACTACAAACCCCAAAACTCTGATTTTTCACCCTGTGATAAACTAACTCCAATCTGTCTCACATTCTCCATGCTTGCAGCTCATCCAAAAGTTTTGGGAGCTTTTTCCAGGGGCACAGATCAAAGGCTGTGTCCCCCTGGGATGTCGGGGGCGGGGGTGTCCCCAGACCCCCCCGAGCAACAGGAAAAGCTTCCCAGCTTTCCTGGACTCCAACACACCAGGGCTCTGTGTCCCACCACTCTGGGTGACCTGCTGGACCTTGCACGGTCCCAGAGGGAAGCAGCAGCTCAGAGAGTGTGCTGGAAAAACGGGAGAGAGTGCTGGAGCAGTGTGGGGAGATGCTTTTGAGAAGGGTGTGTAGGGACAGAAAAATGGGGAATGGCTTTAAACTGAGAGAGGTTAGGTTTGAATTGGATGTCAGGAAAACATCTTGTCTGTGAGGCCGGTGAGGCACAGGATGCCCAGAGAAGCTGTGGCTGCCCCACCCCTGGAAGTGCCGAGGATGGGGCTTGGAGCACCCTGGGGTAGTGGGAGGTGTTCCAGCTCATGGAAAGAGATGAGGTTTGAGGTCCCTCACAAACCATTCACTGCTTTTATGAGTTTCTAAGCTGGAGAATTTTGGGGATGGTGATGAAACCAGAGGGAGTCCAGAGTGATGTTGTGTGGTTGTGGAGAAATGTGAGGGGGCAGATGCTGCAGGGCCCCATCCTGCCCCAATTAGGATTTGCAGCAGACACATGGATGACCTGCTCAAGGCTTTCCCACCCTGCACGCCTCTTTCCGTGTGGAAAGGAGGAGTGGAAAGCATGACTTTTTCCATGGAGTAGAAAAAACTCTGAGTAAGAAAGAGTGGTGTTTTCATTTCCACTTCCCAACCATTTTTAAAGATGCTATTTCTTTAAGAGATGGAAGATACACTGCAGTCCTCTTGACACTTCAAGAGGCAATTTATTTCTCTTCATACCAGCTATAGACCCTCCATGGAATCTCTGTCTCTCTGTTTCTATAAGTGTTCAGGCAAGATCATATTTCCCTACCATCTGTACAGGACAGGGTGCTCAGGTTGATCCTCAAGGTGTCACGACATTTTTCCAGGGAACTGTTTGGGAAAAAAGGCAAAATACATGGGAATCAGTTTTTTAAATCTAAACTTAATACAGGTTTCTAAAAAGGGTTAAAATTACTTAGCCAACATTTCTCATCCTTTCCTCCCAGCACTGAAAAGAATATTGAAAGCTACAATTAAAAAATATCAACCAAGGAAAAATTAAATAAATATTTTATTTTCCTGTCTCCCAGCTTCATCAAGAATGAAAGACATGGAGGGAAAGGAAGGGACAATTTCTTAGTTCAAAGTAAATACCACTTTGGCACCAGCAAATATTTAATTTGCAATAACAAGTGATGAGCATCTCTGAATTCTCCCCCTGCAGGCTTGATCCTCTTAATATTTCAGCCCCACTCATAAACTTCAAATGGCCATTGCTCAATCCAGTCACCAGGGACTTTGACAGAAGCTGCAGGAACCACGTTCCTCCCTGGGTCAAACCTATCACCTCCATCTACAGTCCTGCAACCTCCTCCTTCCTCTGGGAGTGGGCTATTGAAGTGCAAATGGATCTAAACTAGCCATGAATAAATTTAGTCTGGAAATTACAAGAAGCTTTCTAATTATCAGAGCTGTGAATATCCGAGAGGACCTCCTGAACAAAGCAGGATGGTTCTGGTAGTTGTGGGCATTTTGCGAGGCAGCAGGGCCATTATTTGCAGAACAAATTTTCTCATTTGCCAGTAGTGAAAGTGGTGTTTTCCACACATTCTTGTGCCTTCAGATAGGCTCTGCAGCAATAATGAATCACAGGCTGGAAAAGTACTCTAAAATCATCGAATCCAACCATTCCCCCAGCACTGCCAAGGCCACCACTGACCCACGTCCCCAGGGTGACACACATCCACATGGCTTTTAAATTCCTCCTGGGCTGGGGACTCCAACACTGCCCTGGACAGCTCTGCCAGGGCTGGACAAGACTTTTGGTGAAGAAATTTTTCCAGTTTCCAGTTTAAACCTCCCCTGGCCCAGCCTGAGGCTGTTCCCTCTCCTCCTGTCCCTGTTCCCTGCCAGCAGAGCCTGACCCCCCCCCGGCTGCCCCCTCCTGTCAGGGACTTGTGCAGAGCCACAAGGTCCCCCCTGAGCCTCCTTTTCTCCAGCCTGAGCCTTTCCCAGCTCCCTCAGCCTCTCCTGGGTCTCCAGCTCCTTCCCAGCTCCATTCCCTTCCCTGGACATGCTCCAGCCCCTCCATGTTTCTCTTGTCATGAAGGGTCCAAATCCATCATCAACACGTTGGCCTTGTCACAAAATTATTTTTTCAGAGTAAACCCACAAGGTTTTACAAGTAACTTTGTGAAAGTTTTAACCCTGAAATCTCAGGGTTCACCCATGTCTGCACAAGCCAGCTGCTTTTTCAGCCAGAGCAGGTATCTCAACCAAAAAAACCTCGTTTGCTTTTGATAGGTGTGAGGTCACTGCTGTGTTCTTTTGACCATGGCTTTAAGAGAAGACTTCTTTGAAGACTTAGAAGAATTTAAATAGATCACAAACCTGTTCTACCTAGGTATTGTAGCTCTAAGGGGAAAAATATTCCCACATGTACTTCTGTATACATTCACAGGCATGCAAACACGTACATCACACATGCACACGAGCAGGGGTCTCCTGCCTTGGGGAAGAACCTGGCTGAGGTCAAGGCAGCAGGCTTGGGCCTGAGATCTGGCACTGACTAGGTTTCCCAGCACCAAACCCAATGGAAGCATTCACAGACACATCTGAATCCACATCAAGATTTAAAGTTTTTCAAGTGGCACATTTTATTGTTCTGTAGCAAAGTGAGTATTTCTTCCAAGCAGGATCCTTTCTTCCCTTTGAGTCCTCCCCCCCTGTAAAAGCTGTTGAATTGCCTCTTTTTTCCTTTCCATTGCTCATTCCTATAGCAGGAGTGGAATTGATTTTTGATACTATCCATTTTGTTTGTCACAGATCGTCCTCCACTTCCCTCTGCGCTTTGCTGAAATATCACCCACAAATGATTATTCCTATCACTGCAGCCAAACGCTTCGCCTGGGGCAGGGAATTTTCCCGCAGCTAAAAGTGGCCGCGTAATTGAAGGCAGAAAACACCAGCACCTGTAGCCTGAGAATGTTAATAAACTACCAGAGGTCCCAGGAAAGTTAAATATTGGGAGGGATGTCAGAGCTGCGGTGTGATTAGTGGCACTGAACGGCAAAGAGCAGCTGCCCACGGCGCCGGCGCAGGGGGGATCAGTCTCCCTCTGTCATCCCTCCTGCCCCCTGGGATGGGGTTCTGCTCGCAGGGAGGCAATCAGAGCAGGAGAAGCGTGCTCATACTGACACAGAGCTCCATTTCCTGGCCACAGATCCGGCTGCTCTGTTGATGCTGTAAAGGATCTTGAGCTTTCGGGACTCACCTCACACTTGATGTTGGGATTTCAGCGGTGGGGTTATGCCTGTGTCTCATTTCCATACTTGCTGTTTGACAAATCCACGTATTTTTGGTGTTTTTTCAGGT
This sequence comes from Erpornis zantholeuca, assembly GCA_013400515.1. Taxonomy (NCBI): domain Eukaryota; kingdom Metazoa; phylum Chordata; class Aves; order Passeriformes; family Timaliidae; genus Erpornis; species Erpornis zantholeuca. Next base: position 178,375 of record VZTN01026425.1, read on the forward strand.
TTTACAATGTGTTGGAGGTTTGTGGAGTACTTTGGAGATGTGCAAATTACTCATGCACGCAATATCCAGAAAAAACAAAATAAAATTATGTGTGAGAAAAGGTTGTTACGAATGAGAGATGACTCTTACCTATGAAAGATGGTGTATGGAAACACATTCTCATGTGTTTATGCTAATTTGTTCCTAAGAGGTAGCCACTTTGTAACATCTAGAGGTAGAATACAGAACATATGTGAGTGCATGGGTGTGTTTTAGAAGGGTATGTACTGAACAAAACAAGGGGAAATAGCTTCCCAGTGCCAGAGGGCAGGGAGAGATGGGATCTTGGGAAGGAATTGCTGTGTGTGAGGGTGGGCTGGCCCTGGCCCAGGGTGCCCAGAGCAGCTGTGGCTGCCCCATCCTTGGAAATGTCCAAGGTCATGTTGGATGGGGACTGAAGCAACCTGGGATAGGGAAACAAGATGGCTTTTAAGGTCCCATCCAACCGAAAATATTCAAGGATTCTTCGATTTATTTATGCAGAGATGCATGCCTGTCACAGCTTGTATGCCATAGGGATATTTTGGGGGGATTACATATGTAAGCTGCACTATGCCATGTTACGTTCATCATGATATATATCTTATGTATCTATCACTTGGGGCTATCTATCACAGGGGCTGCTTGGCCCCTGTGCAGTGTGGTGGCCCTGCTTGAGTGAAGAATGTTGTTTTTGCATGCCAGCACATTGCAGAGGAAGCCACAGCTGATCATGGCACCAAGACCCAGTCCTGGAAAAAGTCTCACAGATCCCGGGCTGTGCCACAGCTTTGTCAGACTTGGTAGCTGTTTCAGAGCAACCCCTGCTAAGCAGGGAGGGGATTCTCCTTCCTGATAAACACATGTTCCATTGGACTCTCTGAACTTGCAGAGCTGTTTGCCCAGAATGGGGTTTGAAGACCCAGGCCCTGGATTTGGCAGTGCCCACTGCAGAGGTGCTGCAACTCAAGGGGTCCACATCAGAGTGACATGGCAAGGGTGAAAGATTATTAATTGTGATTTCTATACATGCCTCCCTTCAAATTAACTCAGTTTTTCCCCTGGGGAAAGAGAAAGGTCCTTTTCTGTTCTTTTACCACCCTTTCTTTTCTTGCTTGCTTGATTCCATCCTTTCCTTTAACACAGTATCTCTAATCATTGCCTTGCGTCATTATCATTATCTCTTTTTATGATCTTTAGTTACGATGTCAAAGAGGAGAAAAATGAGCTCAGTTTTCTGGCATCCTAACACATATTGATTTTAACAGCAGCTGCCACGAGACCTTCACATATGATGGATTGCCCCTAGACGGATGCAAAAAATACCCGCATAAATAAAAGTATTTACCAAAGAGAATAATCAGCGATTGCATAACTGCATTTGAGACATTATCACATTGACCAACAGCCCAGGCAAGCTCAGGGAGTGATCGTAGCGCTGGCTAATATCCTTCAGGAAAAGCTTGCATTAAAGACCCTCTTTCAAGTATTTAGGTTAATAACTACCCCTTCACTTCTTAGAGGCTTCATTGGGCCTAGAAAATGAAATAACCTAGTCTAAGTTAGGGCATCTCACTGATGTCAGCCTTTGCTCTTCGGATCATAGCGAAAAGAGTTATACCATCCTGGAGGAAGACTTTCCCTGGGGGGAAGAGGATCACACAGGAGTTCCCTGTGGCTGTGTGCCTTTGCTTCATTCTGGAGGGACCAGACACAGGAGATGGTCCACCCCAGCCAAATGAGGAACTGGGAGGCACTCAGACAGTGCTGTGGGCAGAAGGATGATCTTAGAGGTGTTTTCTACCCCTAACAATCCTCCTATTCTGTGTTTCTGTGGTCCTTGAGAGGATCCTGAGCACTGCAGTTTTGCTGGGTTGCACTGAGGTTTCTCGTGGATGATCTGTCTCGGGAGGGTCTCTAAAGGAGCTCTTTGAAAAGCCCAGGAGCTGGAGGCAGTCGGGTTTTCTGCAAGCACAGCTTTGGGGAAACATCTCTTGGTTGCATCTCACCAGTGTTGCTGGCCTTGAGGCTCAAAGGCCGGGTTAGGAGGGTGAAAACAACAGGAGCTGTTTAATTTAATTAAGGGTCAGTCTCTTCCACCCCAGTAACAAGGGACAGGACAAGAGGAAATGGCCTCAAGTAGCACCGGAGGAGGTTTAGGTTGGACATTAAGGAAAGTGTCTTCAGCAAAAGTGTTGTCCAGCCCTGGCACAGCTGCCCAGGGCAGGGGGGGAGTCCCCATCCCTGGAGGGATTTCAGAGCTGTGTGGATGTGGCACTTGGGGACATGGGTCAGTGGTGGCCTTGGCAGTGCTGTGGGGAGGCTGGACTTGATGATCTGAGAGGGCTTTTCCCATCTCAACAATCCTGGGGTTTTTTTTGCTCCCAAGCCACTAGCATCAAATTTCTGGGTTCAACCCTTGCTTCCAAAGAAAAAAGCCAATACCATAGAATATTTCACTGCAGTTTTTCATTCCTCTTCCCTTCTATTCTATCCTGGAGGCAACCTCAGCCAATCCTCTCTGAATTGTAAATTCTGTCTTTCAAAGGGACCTCCTGTTTCTTACAGGGAGGGGGTTGGAACTATTCCTGCTTTCTTTTTCTGTTTTCATCCATCTGCACCAGCCTGGCAATCAGCAAAAATACACATATAAAGATGTCTTAATCTTAAATATAATTAGATATAATACCTCACGCAGCGTTGTATGATTAGTAAAATATATGATCATTAGTTATTAGATTAATGTGTCTACTTGTGTAACTGAAAGCCATTTGCAGCCAGAAATGAAATAGCTCAATTTGCTGTAATTGACTTATCTCCCATTGAGATTACTACACTTGCTGCTGGAGAAGGTTTCTTCAAACGCTGAAAGCAGCTGCGTGGAGAAGCTGGATCCTGTTTTCTTTGGAAAGCCCCTGCCCCGCTGGAGGCAGAGATATCCGAGGCGAGGTCTGGAGGATCAGCAGAGCCGTAATTACGGCTGCTGAAATAAGAGCTGCCGCGTTTGGAGAGAGGTAGCGCACGGTGACTCCGTTCTCGGGAACCTGCAGGGCCCGGATTCGCCACGGGGTGACCACAAGAGATGTGACCCTGTGGGCACCAGCCCCGGTGTAAAGCGAGAGGAGTTTCACGCACACCTTCTGCGAGCCCGAGGGCAAGGAGAGGAGCGGCTCAGGTGCTGGCACAGCCCGGCAAAGGGCTCGGTGCAGAGCAGACACGGAGCAGCGATCCCTGTGGGGCTGGGCAGGGTATCTGCAATGCGGGTCTCTCCTCCCAGGGGTGCCGGGAGCAGCTCCAGGGGCGAACACGTGCGGAATAGGGAATTGGGAGCACGTCTCTTCTGGCGACGTGGGATTGTGCCCTTAAATTATCCACTGACACCTCTGACATTGGGAGGTGCTGAGGGACCCCCACAAATCTCAACTTTTGCTGCTGCCTCTTCTTCTTCTTCTTCTTTTTTTTTTTTTAAATAGGTTTTCTTATGGTTTTCTTAATTTATTTTTTTTTAGCCACAGCAACTAAGCGAACCGTTCAAATTGAAACACTGAAATGAACCAAGCTGAACAATAAACTAAAACATGCCTAGAGCAAGTTGAGCAATAAACAGGTTTTTAATTTTTTTTTCCCCTTCCATCTCGGTGGTGTCTGTCTCTGATAGATGATGTGACAAAGGAAGAATCCTCAATAAATTCTAAATTCTGAATACTAAATCAGGGAGCAAGAGCAAACAAGTGAGATGCCATCCCGGCTCACAGTGGCTTTACTGCTGTGATACCACAGTGCTACTGCCCTGTAGGGCTGGGATGGAGGTGCAGCTGGACAGAGGGAGATGCATCAAATCCATCCATCCACGTGTGGTGGTTTTATCCAACATACACCCAGCCCAAGTCCATAACCCAGGTGTGGCTGAGGCTCTTCCCACTGTATCCTGGCTGGAGTCTCTGAGGAAAAACATTATTCATAGATTTTAAAGCCAGGAGGGGATATATTTTGCTCTGCTCTGACCTCCATTACAACACAGGCCAGGGAATTTCAGAGTGATTCTTGCAGGAGGGACAAAGGGGAGGGATCATCCAGAGTGTTATTTCATCTCATGAGAGATGTAAAAAGGCTGTGATTTCTACTCAGGGATGCCATGGAGAAGGAGGACCTGTGAGGCAGGTACTAAAGCAAAAGAAAGCCCTGAGCTGAAACTGTACCCGGTTGATCTATATGAAATTGGTGCTGTGTGTCCTTTCTCACCTTTCAAGGGGCTGACTGCTGTAAAATGCTTGCCCTTGCAAAAATTGTGTGGTTTGGGATAAAAATAAAAATATTTTTTGCCAAAGCATTGTCGCAGTCTTTGCCTCAGGAGGACCTAAATGTGAAATACTCCCACAGGGGGTGTGATACAGAGAAAAGGGAGATGCTGGCAGTCACACAGTGTGCGTTGAGCCCTGGGACAGGCTTGTGCTCCAGATCTCAATTTGCAGCCTGCTCTGAGGAGACCCGAGGTACATTTTCCTTCTGCAACACCTTTCATCCTATGGTTGTCCTGCCTGAGTCAGGAGGCAGCAGCTTTTCCTTCTTGGATGTCAGGCAGCCTCTTTGGAAGGAGCTATAGATTCCTTCAGAAGACATCCTTTAATTTTTGGTGCAGAGTTTCAGCATAGACTTGTTTCTCACTACCTGCACCTATTTATTTCCCGTGTGGTTTCCCATGGAACTTGTTGGTACCTAGAGGTATGGGGATTTTTTTCCCTCATCTTCAGTGAGGGAAAGCCTTTACTTTGAATGGAGAAACCCAGCAGCCTAGCTGGAGTCCCACTCTGAATTATTTTCATTCCTCTGAAGTTGCAGCTCAGCTTGAAGCTGACACAGTCAAACGTACATGAACACAGCCCACATTTGCAATTGAATCCACCAAGCTCCACGTGCCACTGCTGAACAACCCACAACAAAGATGAGCTCAAACTTAATTCAGGTATTTAGCTTCCAACCCACACTTTGTCATGGTCCTGGTCTGATCAGGCCTGGGGTCTGGTTTAGGTCACCAGAAGTGCAGTTCTTTCAAACTCAGAGTCAGGTTTTTGTCTGAACTCAGTCTGTAGATCCAAATTAATCTTTACAATCTGCCCACACGGGTAAATCAGAACGAGTTGGTGAAGCACCGCCGGGAGCCAGTGCAGAGACCTCAGCTTGGCTTGACACTGTTTGTTGGAGGAAAATCTGTTTAGCACAGACTGCGAGCTAATGGATGATTTACAAAACTCAGAGTGACAGGGAAGAATTTGGGCCTCTGTCCTTCAGGAATATTCCCATGGCTTGTGCATAATGCCTCGGTGTGGTTAAAATGCATGAGCAGACAATGATAAACTCAAGCGGGCACCATTATAAAATGTGACAAATAAGCCATGATGCCAAATGCAGATTACCTTTAGGTAGTTTCAAACTATTGCTGCCATGAGTTCTGCTGCCAGGCTGTGTTCTGAGGGTAACCCAGATATTATCAGATTTATCACCTTTTCCTCCTCGCTCAATTTCTCACAGCCAAGCACATCAGCAATTCACCAGTTCAGCGAAAATTGCCAAATTTTTTGGCCTATTCGTACATCTTCTGAATTATGCCATGTAATTTTTATCATCTTTAGATAACAAATACTACTACAGGACCTTTCTGCCTTTATTTCATCTTCACCATAAAGTATGAAGGAAACTGGAAACTCCTGGTCTATGGAACGCCACTTGGAAGGACCAAGCAAATCCAGGTGTTGTTGGGAAAGCTGGGGTACAGCAAAGGGGCCCAAAAGTCCTGCTTCATCTCACCTTCCTCTTTAGGTCTTATATACTCAAAAAAACCCCTTTTAAATATCTCTGAAAATTATATGTACAGGCTGTGAAATTAATGACAGGTCTTTTACCTGGAAGAAATGCCCTGTAACAAAACTGCTATTTGCCAGTGGTGTCCAGCAGCTGTGAGTGAAAACAAGGCTATGCTGGGTGCAGACAGGGAAGCAGTCAATCAAATTAAGGAACACAGACATAATTTGAAAAGGACAGTGTTTCCAGCCACTTCTGAAAAATTGGCATTGCCATAAAAGCAGGTCTGTGGCAGTACCAGGAGCTGAATCATTGAGTTGGGTTGGAAAGGACATTAAAGCTCATGTGTTCCACCCCCTGCCATGGGCAGGGACAAGTTCCACTTATCCCAGGCTGCTCCAAGCCCCAATGTCCAGCCTGGCCTTGGACACTGCCAGGGATCCAGGGGCAGCCACAGCTGCTCTGGGCACCCTGGGCCAGGGCCTGCCCACCCTCACACACAGCAATTCCTTCCCAAGATCCCATCTCTCCCTGCCCTCTGGCACTGGGAAGCCATTCCCTGTGTGCTGCCCCTCCAGGCCTTGTCCCAAGTCCCTCTGCAGCTCTCCTGGAGCCCCTTTAGGCCCTGCCAGGGGCTCGGAGCTCTCCCTGGAGCCTTCTCCAGCCTAAGCTCAGATATTCCCCCCTTCTGCTCCTGCTCCCTCCAGCCCAGGGCTACTCAAAAGAAAAAGCCACTCTTCATTTTCCTTTGGACAAGTGGGAGGTTCACCAGGGCTGAGAGACTGGAAAGGTAATGGAGATTTTACAGCCACGGAGCTGATATAGCTGGGGATAAAGGCACTGTGAGCTCTGGTGTCACAAACTTTATTGCAAGGATGGTGTATATAAAAGAAGAAACACAACATGGTTTTCAGACAGATAAAACAGAACTTAAAAATCTGGCAGTTAGAGGAGAAACAGGTGATTTTTAATTCACAGGGGGTGAAAAGGAAGACATTAATAATAAAAAAAGGCAAAAGAAAAAGGTGTAATAACAGACAAATTGAATGAAATGGGCCTGCCTGGAAAAGGATGATGGTGGGGTGCTCCTGGTTAGTTTTAAATTTCTGTTATAATAATGGTCTATCAGCGTCCATCAGGACTGTCTGAAGGGCTGGAGGCAATGTGCCAGGCATAGGCTGTTCCCCGCTTGCTCAGTGTGGTGGAGAGGTGTGAGAAACCACCCCTAATTCATTCCTGCCTCTGCCTGGGGAATGCACAGGTGCTTCTGAGAAGATAAATAGTCAGGAGCTATTTCCTGTTCCTGTTCTTTATGCCTTGCAGAAATGCAGATACCTCTATAATATTCCCCTTCAGCTGCCTCTTTCAACACATCTCAGACACCTGTGATAAGGAAAACTTTTCCAACTCCTAACCACTCCGTGATTGCCTTCCCCAATATCCTTATCAGGATTTTTTCCTTATCAGAGAAAAAAAAACCAATCAGATTGCCACCAAGGACAGCCCACTCTGATTGGCTCCTCTGGAGAAGTCTCAAGGGCTTGAGACTTCTTTCATGTTTTACGTGGGATTATTGCACAGCATCCATTTATTTCTATACCACAAGGATAAACAAAGATATAATTCTTTCTTCTCCATTAAAGTTATATGCTCATATTTATTGCTTTTGATTTGAGAGGATTAGTCTCACACTTCACAAAATTTAAAGGATATCTGTTAAGTATAGAAATTCCAACTATCAATACAGGAATTAAGCTGCTTAATAAAATATCCATCCCCCCAGCTGTCCATTCCCCAATGCTAGTGGTCTTTATGAGCTCCTTTATCCAGGATGAGTAGAGGTGCCAACCCTTCTCTCCTCGTAAGGGAGAACTGAGAGATGACCTCTGCCAAGTCAGAAGGGGAAAAAAAAATGTTGTAGGGAAAGAAGTGATATTCAGACAAGATAATTCTCCATGACTGGCAAAAGCAAAGACTATGTTCATTTTAGAGATGGACAAAAATATTTTTCTTTTTTTTTTTTTTTCAGGAGTGACACAGAAGGGTGAGAGTAAGAGGTGAGTAATTAAAGGCTAGAATTCATCTCAGCCAAAATGAAGCTCTTACCAGAGAGTAATAAGGAGTAACTCCTGAATGAGGAGTTAATTATCCCCAGTTCTTCCACTGGAGTTTGCACTTACCAAGCTAAATCAAATCCCCTGTCAAAAGTGAATCTCTTTAATCCTCACTCTGGCAACTGTGTGTTCAAAGTTAGGTAGGCACTCAAAGATATTAGCAGAGATGTAGAAATAGATCCATGTCAACTGGAAATTCTTCCAGTCGAGAAATAGAGCAGAAGAAAAGAGTTGAAACTGAGAAGAAATATTGACTTGAACAACTTCTGAATTTGTTGATCACGGGTTTCATATAGCTCTAACTAAATTTTTCCTCTCCCTGTAGTATCCAGGGATCATTTTTCCTGCTGCTAATGACATGAGAGGTCACTGTTGCTGGATATTAATAGTGACACCAATAACAACAATAAAAAATACTGAAGGTACAGAACTCTCATCACATGTGCATTCTTCTTCTGCTCCACTAGTAATCTTCTCCCTTTCCTATATCCAAAAGTATCACCTTGCCTCCCTTTCTTCCCTTCCAAAGTCAATGAACCACACAAACACTGCCCAGTGCTACCTCTGGAGTGAAACCCAGTGATCAGTTAACTGCAATGCTTCTCCTTGTTTCAACCAGAACCAGGAAAGCTGTGATCAATAATAAGAGCCATTCCAGACTGGGATCTGTCTCCAGTCAAAGACAGGGTGCAGCTGAAATGTAAAGTGAACTGGAGAACTATCGAGGCAGGTGTAATATAATTACCTAGGCAAAGATCCCAGATGCAATGCTCCTGCATAATGCTGAATTTTCTGAAATCTGAAGGGACTTTTAGGTATCTTGTATAAAAAATACCCTGCTTTTCCATGTTGGCCATTCAAATGGGTCTTGTTCCAAATGATGTTCTTGACTCAAACAACTTTTTAAGGAAGAAAGCTAGATTTTTTTTTTTAATGTCATTGGGAAGGCAGAAATCTTCTTTTTCCCCTGATGATTGTTATCCATGGTTAATTATCCACACTGAGAAAAATCTGTGTTTTGTTTCCCATTTGACATCTTACAGCTTTAGACTCCAGTCCTTGGCTCATGTTAGAGCCTTTTCCCACTAGACCAAGGAGTCCTTTGGTACCCACTGAAGGATCCAGGAAGGAAATACACTCTCTCATCAGTTCTCCTCTATATCTTTCTGATAAGCTGAATAGATCATGTACCTTCAGCTGCTCGCTATGGGACAGCTTTTACCCTTCCATTACTCTAAGCTCGCATTCTTTAATAACGGTGCCCTGAGGTCCTTAACCACTGTAAGCAAGGTCACACAGCTTAAGGACAGAGCTACAAGGGGGCAAAGAAGCTTATTAAAGGTGAAAAAACACCACAGCAACAGTTTGCCCTCTGGAGCCTCAGCTCTAGCACAGAAGAGAAATATACAACAACTGGGAGTTGCTAAATATGGAATAAAGTGAAGATTGGGCTGTGATTAGAGGGTGGAAGGCAGCAGTAAAAGGATACTCACTTCATCCTTAGCCTCTTCCCAGGCCCCATGGGAGAGCATTGCAGAAAAAAGACTAAAACAGACTTTTCACTGGAAGCTAGACCTCCAGTCCCAGGGACAGTTCTGGGCCCCTCAGGACAGGAGAGACATGGAGGGGCTGGAGTGTGTCCAGGGCAGGGAACGGAGCTGGGAAGGGGCTGGAGCCCCAGGAGAGGCTGAGGGAGCTGGGAAAGGCTCAGGCTGGAGAAAAGGAGGCTCAGGGGGGACCTTGTGGCTCTGCACAAGTCCCTGACAGGAGGGGGCAGCCAGGGGGTCAGGCTCTGCTCGCAGGGAACAGGGACAGGAGGAGAGGGAATGTCTTCCAGTTGCACCAGGAAAGTTTTAAATTGAATATTAGGGGAAATTCCTTCATGGAAAGGGTTGTCCAGCTCTGGCACAGCTGCCCAGGGCAGTGGTGTCACCCCCATCCCTTGAGCCACGTGGATGTGTCCCCTGGGGACGTGGGTCAGTGGTGGCCTTGGAGTGGTTGGACTGGATGGTCTGAGAGAGCTTTCCCAAACCAAACAATTCTGTGATTCATTTGACCTGCTGTGGTTACTCTTAACATTTCACACCATGCCAGAGCACTCACCATGCTCAGGGTTGCACCTTTGCTGAGCTGCTAATAATCCTAACAACAAATCCATCTGCACACTGCCACCAGCATGAGCCACCCACACTCATTTAAGAGGTTGAGAGCTCATTGTTGTCACAGTTGGGCTCTTTAGTTCCTCTGAGTCCAGAGGAAAACACCAGACATTTCTGGTGCATGGAGAGTGAATCAGAAGGTGTTAATGCTGCTAATAATTGAGTGCCAATACCTGATGTGCAAGGAGCTGATAGTGCAAAACTTTGATCCCACCCTCAAGGTAATGCTAGCAAAGCTGCATTTGCAGAGCAAAGGAACAAGGTTGTAGTTTATGTTAAATCAGCTCAAACTGGCATCAGATGACTTGAATTAGTACACAGAGAGCGTATGAAACATATTCATTTTGTTAATAGAAATGCCTGGTTATATTAGCCCCTTTTTTGCTTATTATTCATAATATTTTTCTGTAATACAGAAAATCAGTTTTTATTTTTAAAATGCAATCAAATTATATTTCCTATTAAAACTTTAATATCAAAACAAATTAACCAATGCTGCAGATTACACATTAGTAATGTAGCTCTGACAATAATTCATGCTCCTCTCGATTCTGTTATGAGCTATAGCACTGCTAAAGTGCAGCAGTTCATAACATATTCTTAAGGGGAAGTGACTTTTTTTTAAGGAAAAAAGTGAATTAGACAGGATACCTCAATAATAACAGGAAGTGGCTGGGCCAAGCATTCAGATAAAAGTATTCTCAGATGAAAACAAGACCAAACCTTTTCTTCCTCTACTAACCTGCTTTTACCAGATGCAAAGATTTCAGAGTGCAGGTCACAAGGGATCACTGCAAGACACTGCAAATCCCTGCTGCACAGCACACCAACTACTCCAGAAACAGTACCTGAAGCAGGTCAGGAGAGGAAAATCTTATTAAACAGGGCTATCAAGGAGGAGACATTTGAGTGTGTGTTTGTGTAGGTGGTCTGGTGAAGCAATGCTTTTCCAGACACAAGAATAGAGCCCAAAGGTAGAGTAAATGGCATCCTAAAACCTTTCAAGGTCACTAAGCATGCTCTGTCCATCACAGCTGCATCCTCTTCATCCCTTTCAGAGGCAGTTTCTAGCTGACAGCTGGACAGACTTTCTGAAATAATCCACCCCAGGCTCAGGAGAAGCAGGCCAGCTTTGCTCCAGAAGAGATTCAGAAAGGTTCACCTCAGTTCTGGGTGAGTGCATGGCACAGAATCACAGCATCCTAGAAAGGTTTGTGTTGGGAAGGACCTTAAAGCTCATTCCATCCCCTGCCATGGGCAGGGACATCTTCCACTCTCCCACATTGCTCCAAGCCCTTCCAGCCTGGCCTTGGAAAGGTCACTGTGTTCACTCACACCTCAGGTACCTGAGATGGTTCCCACACCACCAACTGGGGCTCAGATGGAGGTAGAAGCATCACTTGAAACAAAATAAACTGAAATAAAACAAAAGCAGCAAGAGATACGATAATTCTCAGGATAAAAATTCCAAACCAAGCTTCGGCAAAGAGAGGGCACACCAAAGGCAAACTGAGCAGCTTGCTTCCTGTAGTGAAAACAAGGACACAGAGGATTCTTTACGATGCATCAAAGAGGAGACTAAATTCACAAAGAGGATGTTACACCCACAAGAAAAAAAAAAAAAATTAAGTGATTTGCAGGCTGGCAGTGAACAATGTGATCAATGCAGCTGTCAGCCACGTGAGTCCTGCATTGCACAGATTCCCCATTGGGACTGGGGATGGGGAGTCCCAAGGGGTGGAAGGTCCAGTGTCTGAAATTTGTTCCTTTTCTCAAGCGTATTCTCTCTGGGCAAGACTTAGGGCTTTACAGCCCTGATTTGGCAGCAGGCTCCGCTGACCCACAGAGAAAATACAGCACCCTCAGCCCCTTCTCTGCTCCAAATGGGTGTCCTGCATCTCCCAACCTGAACCATACGTGCTGTTAGTTACCAGTTGATGATTGTGATGCTAATTAAAACATACTAAGAGACACACTATAAACATGCGCAGCACATGAAGGAAATTAGCCAAGTGAGCTTGTCTCTCTTATTGTGCTTTTATTATGATGCTCCTTGGATGATGTTTTTAAATGAATTTTGAATAGTTTTCTTAATTTGTTTTATTTTGCTTCATGGTAACAAAACTGCTGTAGCCCCACAGGAATGATTCAGAGAAGTGCAATATTATTGGAACATGTCTCCTGCTTTTCTTACTGCTTACTTATAATTAAGCTTTATTGAGGTGTAAAATGAATAACAATTAAAAAAAAAATGTTTATTGGTCCAGGTGCAAATTCACAGATACTCCCAAAAACTTCCTTTTCCGTGACCTCAAGGAAACATTGCCAGCTCTACCAGTTTCTACCAGCTCCCATCAGTTTCTGCTAAGACCCTTAGTCCCCATCCTGCTCTGCCTTGTGCCCCAGCAGAACATCATTTCTTTGCCCAGTGCACATTGCCCAGTGCACACAGATGAGTGGAGAGAATATTGCTGGGATTCTGCTTGGAAGTGAGCACACATCTCAGCTGCAGTGGCTGCCTGTAGCACAGAGGTTCTGGTATCCAGCCTCACCTTCCTCTGCCCTTGGGAATCAAGAATCAAGACCCTGCTGTGAAAAGCAACTACCACAGACATAATTGTAATTAGACAGCAAGACACAATGAGTGGGGAAAAGAAAATGGGGAAAGAGAAGAAAAGGCTCCTCAGAGAGATAAAGTTCTCATGGATCCCTCTCCAGCCTGGTTTTAGATGTTAGTGGAACCAGTTGTGGTCATGCCTCCAACACCACCTTTATCTCACTGCTGGTTCAGGCTCTGATTGCCCTCTCTTGGCTTTTGGTGGTCCTCTGACTGGAAAATATTTGGCTGCACCATTCACAGAGATATCTGGTCTATTTATTATTGTTTGGGGGTTTTGGGGGGTCTTCTTCTGTTGTTTATTTTTTTAAGGAGCCTTTTCTTGGCAGGTAGAGAAAGCATGTCTGCACATTCAAATGGGTTTTCCAACGTGTAGCACAGTCCAAAGCCAAATCCCACAGCGGTCAGCAGTCCTTATGCTCAATCTGGGATTTTAGCACTTACAGCATCCATTTTAGCACCATGCTGCTCCCCCAGAATGCAGCACTAATGGATTACTGTGCATTACATCCCTCATTACTGCTTAAATATTTATCAGAACATTATGTATTTAGTGGCTGGGGGAAAAGAGACAATCCTGCCTTTTGCCATACAAAAGGGTTAATTACAAACTGGATAAATCTCCATGACTTAAAAATTGATAAAACAGATAGAGAGATTAACAGGACAATGTGTTATTTACAGCTAAATAAACATTCAGCTGTGTAATCCTGGTCTGGGATTTCCCCATAGGAAAAACAACCAAAGTCACAATTTTATATCAATGGTCTACATTTCACAGCAGTGAAGAAACAGAGAAGGCTGGTTTCTGCTGTCTGAAAACAAAAAGGTTCCTCACCCAAGGCAGCTTCCTACCCTGGGGCTGGTGTTCTTGGAAATATTTGGAGGAGTTTGTTAGGAGCAGGTTTGCTCTGGCCTCGACCTGAGCGTGCTCAAGGCAGGCGTGTCTCCACCTTTCCCTGCTGTCTGTGTGCCTCTCTCCATCTTTTTCAACACTGAATCCTGAATGTTAATCGTTTCTTCAGTCTGCACTTCTCTAAACACCAAGCTCACCAGGCGTTTCCGTGGGTGTCTGTCATACCTGTGTATCACAGCTGGAGACCAGCACAGGTATGTGCTCCAGAAGAAAAAGTCAGGAGACAAAGTTCAACGTGAAACAAAGCAATCTCTGTTTGCACTTCAGCAGGAATTAATTCCCTGGTTCTAACCCTGAGCCTACCACCATCACTCCCATCCCTGCCGAGGTCCACATGTCACACCCATGTAGCACACACGTCACCGTAATGATGGGCTTATTTACAATTAAAAACCTTACTTAAGTGTGGGTTCTTCGGCAGACAAAAGACACCAAAAATCCCAGTTGTTTGTGGAATTCAGCCAATGTTTGTCTCATAAAATAAGTTCTTAAGGTAACTTATACTGGCACTGTGAAATATTGTTCATTATAACGGAGCAGCTGAGATAATGTTGTTTTCTAATTTCCCTTTCTCAGTCAGAAATTAAATAAAAAGTCATGTCTAAATTACAATACTGGATTGAACGCAGACAAGGACCCCATGCGGGGAGCTTATGATATATCCTTCCCACGTTTTATAGCCATTAAAAAAGATTATAGGATTTTTTTTCTTTTCTTTTAGGCCATTTACATTTGTTCTGAACTCTCACTGTGTTTTATTTGAAGCTCTTAAAAGTGCCAATGTACATAATAAGTCAATCAAGAAGTTAAATTAAGAAAAAAAACAAAAACATATTGACTTGTCTGTACCAAACATGCACTTGGAAATCTGAACTCTGCCACCTAATGACTTTCTGACTTTGCAATAAATATCACTGAGCAGGGGTGGCTGGGTTGTTCTTCAACAGGAAGTACGTTTATAATCTGATTAAGAGGTCTTCTTGTATATTTTAGCACAACCCAAATAATGGGGTGCTCTGCCTCACCAAAGCAGCCATTAACATCTGCTGAAATGCTCTGTGGGGGCTGGACTCCTTCTAACCATTCTTTACAGCCCAAAAAAAAGGTCTCTTTGTTGCAATCTACCTCAGAGATGCCTGTTTTGCCCATGGCCATGGCCAAACACCCCTGACCCCTCTCTTGCTCTCCCTTTGCTGTCTCACACCTTCCCCCAGGCCCCAGACTCTTCCTGTACGGGGTTAAACCACAGCAATTTGGTCTGCAGTATTTTCCAGCTACTTTCGCAGCAATCTGAAAGCCACCCACCATCCTGTGCCCAGGTTTCCCTCCCTGCCTTGCTTTGGGTCTCCTCTCCTTCTGGGAGTACACACTGCTCCTTTCCCCACAGAGCCCTTGAGTCATTCAAGGTCACCTTCTTCTGCTGTTGTTATTCTGAGTCTGTAAAAGACTTTTGACAACGCAGAAATTGGTTCTTCCTTTTAAGCCTGTGGATTTTCTCTTTTTCAACAGATTTTCCAAGCCAAGCCTCTCCCCTCACTCATTTTAAAGAGTATTTCATGAATCCTTCTTCACTTTGGCAGGTCACCTCAGAACTGACGGCATCAAAGAAGTTCGAGGCAGGCTTCCCACAAGGCTTCATTAGCTCAGGGTGGGATTTATCTCACTTTCACACCTGAATGACATCTCAGAGCAGTCAGCTGGGCTCTCTTCCAGCCGGCGAAGAGAAAGAGGCAGCTCCAGGGGCAGATTTATCCAACCAAATCAAATGACTCCTCAGCAAGCACCTCTTTCTTTCCATTGACTAGGAAGACAGCCCCGGCTGCCAGGTTGGCCCTATTGACTATTTAGCTTCAGAAATGTGGGCACTTGGCCTAGGTTTTCCAACACAAAGTGAAGATACTCTGCTGTCGGCAGTGTGATGTTGCATCGACCGCACGGTATCTGCACGAAGTCCTCAGCAAGGTCAAGGCACTGGGATAAAATTCTGGCTACTTTTATCTCATTGGTCCTTTACTGACAGCTCACATCAGAAACCTGATGCTTTCCCTGGAGTTTCACACCTTTTGTTTCACTCTTCTTCTATGCTCGTGACGTGATTGCTGCGCTTCGCTCCAAAGGATGCAGCATTCCAGGGGAAGGTGAAGCACAAGGATTCCTGGACCTTGTTCAATAAACATAAAACTTTAATACTGTATTTGGATTGCTGCAAATGGAAGGTGCTGTGTTACTCTAATGCATTTTCTGGGAACATAAGCCCGCTCCATACGTTGGGACTCAATTAATTAAAGAACATTAAATACAGTACAAGGTCTTCCTCCCAGCAGCAAAAACACCTGCACTTCATTGCACAACTTGTGCCTCTCCTAATAGCTACAGAGATAGCTAAGGCCTCATCCAAAAACTATTAAAGTCCATGGAAAGGTTCCCATTTACTTCAGCAGGGCTAGGATCAGATACCAAGGCGACATCGTGAGGATAATCAGCTTGGAAAGTAAAGCACAACTAATTTGCGACTGGGAAAGCTTGGAATGAGACAGCTGAGCTCCAAGCCCTAGACTTTGAATGTCTCAGTGTAGTGTGAACAAAAGATAGTAAAGGACTTTGTGATTAAATAGCTGTAAGGTTGCACTCCAGAGATGTTTTCTTCTCTCTCTGAAACATGAGGGTCCCTAGCTCCAATACTGTTCAGCTTTTCTACTAATCAGAAGATGCTTCAGTCCTCAGAGGAGTTTTTTAATGCTAATCCTTTGTAAACACACATATTTTCAGTTCCCTAAATCCCCTGTCAACAGGTTTCAGTACTCAGTGACAGTGGGAAAGATTAACTAACCTCATTTTAAAAGACCATCAGACCAGCCAGTGAGTTGTCTGGTCACCACAACGAATAATTAGTCTGTACCCAATTGAAAGGTCATGGAACAGCTACAATGGAACCAAAAGTGAGATTGATTCATTTTCTCTAGACTAGTCCCTGACCCCACTAACCTGTGGAGATACAACATAAGGTGTTGTACAAGCAAATACTTTATCCAAATGTATTCCTTGAGTCTTGTTCTTTAGATCTTGTTTTGTCCCTTAGTGAAAGCTGTGAAACCACCAAAATCAGAAGGAAACCCTGTACCTCAAAGAATTTAAACAGCAAGCATAGGCTTGGCTCAGATTCTTTAGTGAATATAGCATTGGGCTTTGCAAAGAGAGTTTTTGCACCTCCTGCTTCTTCTGTGTTTATGTAACAGCCTCCAGCTACAGACAAGGGCTTAACCAAGACACTCCTCTCCTGTAGAAAAATGAAGAAATGTTGGTCCTTAGAAAATATAGTTATATATGGTAATGATATGTTCCTGCCCATGATGGGGAGGTTGGAAATAGATGATATTTAATGCCCCTTCCAACCCAATCCATCCTATAACTCTCTTTCAGCTTAATTCCATCTTCTCCTCAAGAATTTTGTCTGTAACTGGCTACAGAAACAATATAATTTTCATGGATTTTTATCCCAGTATTCACAAGAGGTACTTAGACCACTGGAATCAGAGTATAAAAACATCTGATAGTCTCTACCATCCTTAAGGAGAAATGTTGAATAGGGACTTTTTCTACCTTGCAGAATGCCTTAACAAAAGAAAAGAATGGACACAAGGATTTTATTTTTATTGTGCTATCCCTGTAGTCTGTGGCTGGAATGCACTCTAGGTTTTGAGGCAAATTGTATTTTTTCTCCAAGACAGCAGCTACAAAATACAGATTCCTATTGATCCCTAGTGGCACAAACTTAAGAAGCCAAAATAGGAGGTAGAACAGGAAACTAACATCCTAGACACACAGTGAAATGGAGCAATGCAGAGTAGGAGGCTGTGGAAAACATTCAGCTCTGTGACCTTCCATCTCATTTATTTCAGTCCTACAAAATTAACTCTGCTCCTACTGAACTGAATCGGAGCTTAAAAGAAGGGAACAATTCTCATACATCTGCTTCAGTCACTATCATTTCCAACTTTTGGGTTGATAATAAAGCTGGAAAAGACCAAGTCACAGGAGAGGACTTCAACTGGGTCACCTGAGGAGCAGGTCACATCATCAGGGAACACAACTCCTTGCCAGACCAAAGGAGAGGGCTCCCTAAGTGCTTTACTGGTTGCAAAACACTACTTTTATTGCTATGCTGGTAAAATAAATCCTTCATCCAGCAGCACAGAGGCTGCTCTAATAGACCCGTGCATCTGAGTGTGAAGTAAAGGATCACACGCAGTCCTCAGCAAACCCTGGAAAAATAGGAGCCCAATTGGGACAGTTCTGTGCAGCTGGTTCATTACCCATCCCTGCAGGAGGTTAGCCTGGAAAGGGGAGAAACCAACCTCTCTGTCCCCACTCTCCTCTTCACTCTGCCTTTCCTCCTCTCTACCATTCCCACCTTGCTTAATTATTTTTTTATTTTTTTGTCTACGCGTCGCTTTAATAAATGCCATAAAAATACATGTGCTGGGAATCTTGCAGTTAATACATGGCAAACAGAGCATTTATGAAACTCTCTTGGTATGATAGCTGTGCATGTGATATCCCTGTTGTTGTCACCTGAAATTTCAAAAACACCAGAAAAGGTCAAAAAATAGAAACTGCTTAGGTATTTCTAGTCAGTAGTTCAACTGGTCTTTACATGGGAGAACTACTGAGACAAAACCAAGATTCTTTCTGCAAATTCCACCATTTTTTCTCCAAGGCAAAGTCTGATACGGTTTTCCCACTTTAAAATTCCATTCTTACTAAGATATTTAACACTGATGAAAACTACTTCTAATAGTAGTTTCTTACAGAGGCATGTAATGATAAGACTAAGGGGAAGAGTCTAACATGAAAAGAGGGGAGATATAGATTAGATGAGAGGAGGAAATTCTTCCCTGAGAGGGTGGGGAGGCCCTGGCACAGGATGCCCAGGGAAGCTGTGGCTGCCCCTGGATCCCTGGAAGTGTCCAAGGCCAGGCTGGATGGGGTTTGGAGCACCCTGCCCATGGCAGGGGATGGAGCAAGAGGGCCTTTACTGTCCCTTCCAACCCAAACCATTCCAGATTCTATTATATTATCCATGGGACGTGTTCTCCAGGGAGAAATTGATACCTCACAGGGACAGAAGTGTTCACAACTGGTGTAGCCATGCACAGGAGAGGTCATCAGTGGTGACAACAGCACTGTGTCCCAACAAGAGCACCAGGGCTGTCCTAAGCAGCTACTGCTTAGTAATCATCTTTGTGTAATCTGTAGATACACAAGTGACAGAAAAATAAAAGCAATGCCCTGAGATCCCATGACCTGCATGGGTATCAGGTATAATCTCCCACCACAAGGACTGTCACCGTGTAAATATTCATGCCAACCCGAGAAGCTACCAAGGCCCAAACGACCAAAACAGAGACATTTCTATCTTTCCTTACAGTATGTTCCAATATATCTTTTAATTTCAGTGTCTTAAATTTCCCCATGTGTCAAACTCAGCTTTGCTTTTTCATGTTGATTATTGTTTGCTCAGATTGCTGAGCCTCTTCTATATGGGAGCCATCTGCTGTTTATAAAGCTCTCTTACAGTCAAGTTTCCTGTAAAATACAACAGCTTTATTGGTATTTTTTCTCTTTTTCAGAGGCCACACCTGATTTTGATCCTTTAGTTTTGTTTTGAAATTTATTTCTCATTGGAAAAAAAAAAAAAGTAATCCAATTTTCCTTGGGCAGTTAGAATCACTTTTGCTGAACAGAATATAAAAATTTCCATAACCACAATTGTTTTCATCAGTCTGTAAAACAGGAATATCCTGGTGGCTATTTTAACTAGACACAGTGATTTAGTCATTTTGATCAAACACTGTGAATATTGCAGTTAGTTAGAAAAATGTTGCATTTCTCTAAGGGTAGATACCAAATAAAAGCGAAGGAAATTAATAAAAACCTAAACTTGATAAATTAAAATAATTTCTTTAATCATATTCTGTGAGTCTACAATTCCATTAAAGTATTTTTTTAAGAACTGAGAGAAAAAAGTAATGTGAGGTAAAAAATTTTGTCTTAGGTTTTATGAATGTTATAGAATCTCTCAAGAAAAATTTTGCCACCCATTCCTTTGCTCAAATAAAACCTTTTCCTGTGAAAAGTTCTATTATAACCAGTCCTAGTGGTACAAACATCAGGGAATATCTCCCAGGCAGGTCCTGAGAGAGCAAGAAATAAAGCTCTTTTCCTTTTTAACACTAAGGTGCTTGCTCTTTCTCCATAAAACATCCAATAATTTAATAATAAGTATTTCTAAAGTGTTTTCAAAAGTAGAGGCAACTGGAGGCAAAGTTGAGTCTTCAAGGAAATTCTGTAAATGCACATATCAATACATAAAAATAACTATAACAGAGCTAACTGCAGTAATATTTAACTAGTTTGCATGGACTTTTCAGCTATAAACATGACCTTTGCCTTATCATGTTTAAATCTGTCATGGATGTCAGATATTGCCTTCTTAAGTGGACTCAACTGTATTACAGGCTTCTGTGGTAATGCTGGGCTGAAGTGTATCTCCATTTTACGTTCTTAAATATTCATAAGAAGCTTTGCAACATTAATATCTTAGAAGGCTTACAAGAACACTTAAATAATGTGTCCTACCTCCCTTTGCCCCTCCCAAAAATGTCCCAGTCTTTTCCAATTTGTGTAATGCATTGAGCCATTTTAATAATTGTTTGGGGATTTATCCCGTGGTTCTGGAGTTCGCTCATAGCCAGTGTAATTATTATCTCCACTGGTCTTATCGTGTGCTAATCCTGCTTGTTTTACCAGCAGAGGAGACAAGATTTGAGAGCATAAGCATGAGGCAAGGGTTTTGCCCTGGAATTACACCCCATGGGTCCCCCAGTGCCTCATCTCTACACAAAAAATAAAAATAAGAACAAAAATAAAATTAGAATAAAAATTAAACCTTACTCCAACAGGAATAAGTAAGTATTCTGTGATTGTAACCAAAATTATAGATGGTGTAAGTTTAGCCATGTTCACATCAAATCATCATTTATTTGGGCCCTATTTAATCGAGTTGCTTTAAATGATTTTTATCAGGTCGTTGCAGGGAATGTGTGTATGTGCATGTGTGTGCAGAGATCACTTGATGCATGTTGAAGCCATAACAAATTCTGCACCAGACAAGTGCAATTCTGCATAAATTGAAGTTTGCTTTGAGATTTGGCATTAACACAACTTTTTTTCCAAATAGGCAACTGAATTCCCGGCTATGGAGTTAAAACCACCCCCAGAAGCTTTCTGTGCATGCATCTAGGAAAATACTGGTTTTCTGGGAGAAATATTTAAGCTGTTCTTTTTTAATTGATTCTACCTTGTTTTCTGGACAATCTTGGATGTCTTTTGCACAACAAAATCCTGTTCTTACAAATTGTGCATTTCACACGTGCACATTTCCTTTACTACTCTAGCCATTTCCTCTACTACTCTGAACTTTCAAGATTAAGCGCATGAGGGCTGCTCACCAAACACATCACGGCCTGAATTTGCCATGACGAGCTTACAGGATGCTAAGACCCACTTTCTTGTCCTGCTGGCTGATGTTACCAATCTGCTTCCCGCCAAGGGGCAATATTTCAATGAAAAGCAATACAGAAAGTATTTTCATCACAATTTTATCATTGTGCTGCTGTTCCAGGGAGCCCTCTCTCTCACTCACCAGCTACGAGCGGGTGTGCAGGAATAGGCCTTGTTCCCTTATCTCCACTTTTCGGTGGTGTTTACATAAATGTAACTCAAGGCTACCATTTGCAAATCAGCTTCTCACTGTGCTTATCCAGGCCGGCATGAAAATACACTCAGAGCCCCGTGCCTGCCGTGGGATGGGGTAGATATGTGGGGATTCAGAGCATGGATTGAGCAGTTGGCCTGGAAGTAGTGAAAGCCGGGCTAGATAAGGCTTGGAAATGAGTTATGGGGCAAAGTCAATCATTCAGCTGTGGGCAGGAGGTCAAGGGAAGGGATTCTGCCCCTCTGCCCCACTCAGCTGAGACCCCACCTGCAGAGCTGCCCCAGCCCTGGGCTCCAACAGCACAAGGACCTGGAGCTGCTGGAGCCAGCCCAGAGGAGGCCACGGAGATGCTGCCAGGCCTGGAGCCTCTCTGCTCTGGAGCCAGCCTGGGAGAGCTGGGGCTGCTCACCTGCACAAGAGAAGGCTCCAGGGAGATCTTATTGTGACATTTTAGTGCTTAAATGGTTCTTACAAGAAAGATGGGGACAAGCTTTTAGCAGAGCCTGTTGCAACACGGCAAGGGTTGATGGTTTTAAACCAGAGGAGGGTTAATTTAGATGAGATACAAGGACGAAGTTTTTCACAATGAGGGCGGGGAGACCCTGGCACAGGGTGCCCAGAGCAGCTGTGGCTGCCCCTGGATCCCTGGCAGTGTCCAAGGCCAGGCTGGATGGGGCTTGGAGCAACCTGGTTCAGTGGAAGATGTCCCTGCTCATGGCAGGGGGTGGAATAAGAAAAGCTTTAAAAGGCTCTTCCAACCCAAACTGTTCCACTGCTCCCTGGTTTTAGTGGTTTCTGTGGATTGGGATGCACACTTTGGCCAGTTCTACTCAATGTAGTTCAGGTTGAGATTGAAAAATGTTCACGAGAGGTGAGGTAGAAACAGAGAGTGCTGCAGAGCCCAAAAGCCACTTCGCAGCAGGGCAAACTCAGTGTCAAGCTGGATCACACACCCGGCATCCAAGGGCAGGCTTTGGAGATTATGTGGGTGCCTTGTGGGACAAGCAGAACTCATCTGCCCTCAGGTCCCCATGGACACTAAATGCACTTTAGGCAGGATATTTTCAGGGGGTGTCAATCAGAAGGCACCAGAAGAGAGATAATTTACCCTGGCAAAGCAGAAGCCCTCGAGAACATGAGAAAATAAACCCCAGCCTCACCTGCACTGCATTTCTTATTGCCAGTCAGCAGAGAGGGAGCCAAGTGTTACTGGGTCATGCTAGACCCCCTTGTTGGGGTGAGCAGCACTGCCCATGTCCCTTGGTGGACAGAGGTGTGTCCCCATTCCTAGGGTGGACTGTGACATGCTGCATGCTTTGCTTTCGTATATTCCCATAAATAACAGGAGGGCTGGGAAGCAGCACGATGCCAGAGGCAGAAAAGAGGGCACAAATCCCTGTTTCTCCAGCACAGCTGGAGCGGGTGATTGAAAAACTCGTACAACCCACCTCTGCTATTCAAACTTTGGGGTGTTAAATCCAAATCTAAATAATCCTGCATGTTTCTTCCTTGACTAAGCACCTGAGCACTAATTACATGCCTGGTTAATTCGGTAATGTACATACATTTCTGGGCTCCCTCTGCTTGTATTGCTCTCTCTCCGCTTCGGGAGATTAATGAGGTGAGGAAACAGAAGATTGTTACAAACCTGCAGCTTGCTGTACCTCCTAAGAAGATGATGGGAAATGTACCAAACATCATGTAATTCTGCTAACACTGCTGTGTACAGTACATAATTATAATTTAGCCATTGTATTTCTTGCCTATTAGAATAGATCAGCAACCGTCCAAGACTACAGTGAGCAGCACAGCTTCACAGTTTCTTGCTGTCATGCTGCAATAAGCTGAAGCACATTTTTGTCTAAGATTTTTGGCAGGACCATTCACAGGTAGATTGGTTCTGAAAACACATATTCTTGTAGGTTCACAGTCTTCAGTTTCTTTGCTTTCGCTTTGCCTTTGGGATTATTTTTGCCTTTATATTTTTTGCTTTTGTCAGTAAAGAGGTTTGGAATGATTCTTCATTTATCCGCTTGCTTGAGGATCTATGGAAATTCTGGATGTACAAGACCATGATCACAAGATAGTTTTTGTTGGAACGGACCTGTGAAAGTCATCTAGCCTAACCCCCATGCTGAATTGGACCCTACTCTGTATGTATGCAAGTTCATCTATGCTTAGTTATTCAACACATGCTTACATGCTATGCTGAACTAGAGCAGCCATCTCCAGCTACAGCCTGTATGAACTTACCTCTAAGAGACATAAAAACTGGGTTGAAGTCATAGAATCACAGAAAGGTTTGAATTGGAAGGGGCCTTTGCAAGTCATTTAGTCCAAAAACCACTAGACCAGGTTGCTCCGAGCCTCATCCAGCCTGATCTTGAATATTTCCAGAGATGAGGATCTACCACCTCTCCTGGAAGCCTGTGCCAGTGTCACACACCCTCACTCAGCAGAGATGCTTTGGGGGGTTACTTGAGGGTCCTGTGTCCCAGCCAGGCTGACTCGTTCTGATATGCAAGGAGAATGTATGATGTTGCTCGAGGCTCATTCTAGATACTTTTCTTCTCTGTTTTACCTGCTTTCCTTCTGTCTTTCTCCCTTACATTCTTTTTTTTTAAGAAGGCTCCTACAAGCACAGCACTGATGCTGCGCAATTATCCAGTTTTCTCATTTATCGAAGTTTTCTGCCTCTTAGTTTAGTGCTTACACACTCATTATATTAAAGAAGAAAATAAGTCTAATGAGCCCAATTAATAATCCAAGTAAGACCATTAACACCGCAACAGCCGAGCAGACACAGCAGTGTGGAAGTGAATGCTGTTTCAAGAAGCTCAAGGCAGTGATGTGGGCTGATCACAAAGACAGAAAAGTCATATGCCCATCTGATAGAATCTGCATAAACATTTACAGTGGGACCCAGCTGCTGAAATGCAGGCACTGACTGCCATTCAAGCTGCTCACGGGTCTTTGAGGCACCTTCACGATTAAAAGGGTGGAAAACCTTTCTCATGTCCTCTTGACAACACTGGAGTTTCCTCCTTTGCTTCTGTCTATTGGATACTGAGAGGAATCTTGCCTCATCTTTCTTTAAGGTTACCTCACATTTTAGGCACCCACTCAGAACCTGCCAAATTTCTTATGCATCCCACGCAGAGGGGGAAATGGGATAAGAAGTTTACATAACTATCACACCTGGATTTAAAACCAGCCCACCCCAACCCCAGCTCTAGATGGATTTTATACTCCTTTCAAATTCTGAGGCAAAGCAAAAAGTAGTGAGACAAAAATTCTGGTCATGTGGTTCAGAAGATAAGGACTGAAGATTTAGAGCATCACACAGAATCACTGAGGTTGGAAAAGCCTTCCAAGGTCATCGAGTCCAAGCTATGCCCAGTCCCCACCTTGTCCCCAGCCCAGAGCACTGAGGGCTATGTCCAGGCCCTCCTTGGACACCTCCAAACCTCCCTGGGCAGCCCCTGCCAAGGCCTGACCACCCTTTCCATAGAGAAATTCCTCCTGATGTCCAACCTAAACCTCCCCTGGTGCAGCTTCAGGCTATCTCCTCTCACTCCTTGCCTGGGAAAAGGAGGCGACCACCTCCTTTCAGGCATTGTACAGAGTGATAAGGTCACTTCTGAGCTCCTCTTCTCCAGATTAAATGAATCGGAAAGTTTAAGATCCAGGCTAAAAGCTGATGGCTCTTCAGAAAACCAGCAATTTTCACAAAACAACAACTAAATATCCTAAAATGGCCATAAACTAAAACACAAGAAGTTTCACCACAACATGAGGAAGAACTTTTTTATGTTGAGGGTGGCAAAACCCTGGAACAGCTGCCGAGGGAGGGCATGGATTCTCCCTTTCTGGAGTCATTCCAAACCCACCTGGATGCATTCCTGTGTGACCTGCTCTGGGTGACCCTGCCTTGGCAGGTGGCTTGGACTGGATGATCTCTAGAGGTCCCTTCCAAACCTAACAACTCTGTGATTTTGTGAAGATATATACCAAGCATTTCAAAAGTCACTGACCCTTTCTCCTCTTATTAAAAGTCCAAATGGCGGCTTCTTCCACATCCCAAAGAAAATACGCTTACCCTTACACATACACACAAAAAATGCGCATATTTACGTGGATACGGACACAAATTCATCTCTCTCTGTGCACATATTTATTTTTCCTGCTTCCCTGTCTGAGACTGGGAGAAGGCTCTGCTCTGCTGGGCAGCACCAGGAGCAGCCCCGTGGCAGCCCTGCAGCATTTCCCTGGTGTAACCCAACCCCTCAGTGGGAGCAGAGAGGGCTATCAACTCCCTTTGATTAACAGGGTGGGTATGCCTGGCCTTCACTTACCAGAACAGGGAAAACAACTTTGTAGACCACATTAATGGGGATCTACCTCCCTTGCTCATTGATGACATCGAGCCTAACCATGTGGGGTTTCAGGAGCAGAGTAATTCCATTGTCTGCTTTTGATTACATCATAAATTGACACCTTGCCAAGTTATAAAAACATGGTTTTAGTCTGTGGGGGCCAGGGCACTTCAGATGATGCCCTCTCTCATTTGCTGGGTCTTGTGCCACGGCAGAGCTATAGATCACATCTGTAATCCTGTGGAGTTCATTATCTCCTAATGCTATTTGCTTTTTTAGATCATTAGAATGAAACTTGACCTGACCTGTGAACTATGAAATTGATTGTTGCCTTTAAATGGTCAACAGCCCATTTTCTAATCGATATACCAAATAATTTTATACATATTTAAATTATATATAACTTTAATGCTTGTTAAATTTATCTGCCACTTTCCTCCTATAGTTTATTTTGCATGCATCTGAAACATGGATGGTCCTTTTACTACTTGGTGGTATCATTTAGAAAAAAAGGAGGAAGAAGGAGGATGACACAAATAAACCCTGGCCTGGAACAAAAAGCTGAGGCACTGAACATGAGTGCAATTCTGCTCTGAAGGCTTTTAAAACATATCCTAGTTTGGGCTGTGGTTTCAGATTAATTCATTCCATGATGACTGGAAAAAAAAATAAAAAAGAAGAACCCAAACCAGGACTTAGTTTTGCTGTAATCATTCAAGTTTGAATAGAGTTTGTGGCTTCTGTTCCCTGCCTGCTGCTTTGCAGAATGAAAAAAAAGAAAGACTTGAGGTAAAATGTTGAGGCATGCTCGGGACAGAACTGGATTCAATGAGAAGGGAAGTTTCTGAGAGTAGTGAGATTTTTCTGGTCCTGGGGAAGCTCTGTTTAATGGTTTGTGTCTACTGGGGCTTTGCACAAGTTTATAAAGGGATGGGAAATATCATCCCTGGCCACCTTACAGAGCAGTTAATTTTTAAGTAGATATAATAACCTTGCTTATGCTCTGATGATTTTAGGAAGTTTTCCTCTGGGCATCCTTTTGCATCCTGCCTTTGTTATATCCTCCAAAGTAACTCAGTGTCTTCATGCACAAACTCCTATGGAGCCCCATTAGCAGCCTTGTTGCTCTGCCTTTTCAGCCACTTAGTGAAACAGAGTTTGCTTGTTTGCAAATTCAGAAAATAGGGGGGGGAAATGGGGTATCCCACCCCAAAATGCTTCATCTTTTGACCCAGCCTGTCCAGTTCTCTGAGCATCTCTGCATCTCTAGAAAATACACCCCACTGTCCCAAAGATCCCAGTTTGGGAAAGAAGAAAACTCAGATGCCCACAGCCTCAAGTTTGTTGTCTTACCCATGTGGGAGAGAGAAATGAAAGAGTAAAATTCATAAAGTCTGTTTATTCCATGGAAGATGACACCCAACAGCAGCAACCCAGCATTAAGAATTACAGAATAGTCACAGAATCAGGAAGGGTATTGTGATCTGAGCAATTACTCAAGGATTTAAAACTCTTGGTTTCATGAGTGTGGGCAGGTCTTGTCATCACTTTCACTTTTTCTGGTCAACAAAAGGAAATAGCATATTTGTTCCTCTTAAAGGCCTCTAAGGATGAAGTAATTAACTTTTGTAACTCATTTAAAGAGGAAAAGCAGTATATTCTACTGCAAATGGCAATTAATGATGAACAAAATGGTCTTCAGTGGAAGGGTCATTCCCTGCCACCCAACCAGCCAACCCCTCTTGTAGTGTGTGAAGTTTTCTGTACTGCTCAAGTGAACTTTTAAAAATACTCAGGCAAAAAGGGAAACTACCTCATGTATTCCCCAAATCACAGTCTTACTCAGGCACTAACAGTGTTTTTTCACTCAAATGAGTTGTTCAAGGAAAAAGTGGGGAAAATACCTCACTCTTCACCCCAGCCTGCACCCTCTGGGCTTGCAGAAGGAGCAGGTTTGTGACTTTTTCCACTGAGGATCCATCCAACACCACTGCCCACAACAGCATCTTTCTGTTCCCAGTCACCCCCAAGACATCTCCTGGCCTTCCCCTGCCCTCTACAGAAGTCTGTCTGAGAAATAAATAAAAAACAAGCAAACAACATTAGAAATCAGCACAGAGCCATCGAAGAGAACAAACCTCCAAACCCTTTGGAATGGCTTCCCTGGATTACTAGTAGTCAGACAGGGCTTAATCTTCTAGATGTTCTTGTTTTTGAGAGTAAAGAGGCATTCAGCACTTATCTAAAATTAAAATGGTGAGGAGTGAAAGCCCTTGCAGGTACAGGAATCTTATCTGCATAGGTCTCTGCTTTGTTTCTGACATCAGCCCCTGCTTGGCACTGAGCAGGGACTGTCTGGGGAGGGCGGTGGGGGGAAGCAGGAGCTTTTTCTGTGATCCTGTACCTTGCCAGTGCTGCATCCAGCAAATGGCACCTTTTAATACATGGTCATTTTTATTTATATTCCAGTTTTATCAAAGCAATGGGGCGTGCGATAGGCTGGTAAATAATTAATTTATTTCCCAAAGTCGCCCAGTGGAAGAGATGACAAGCCCTGCCATTTATACCTTTATGAAACGCCAGATGAAGTGAAGACGTCAGCGAGGGGGGCAAGTCGCTGGGAACAAAGTGAATTAGAGAATATCTTTCCTTCAGTAAGACAAATTTGTGTGGGGTAACCATGCTTTGCTGGGGAAGCCAATTGGAAAAGAGTGATAGAGGCCCAGCTACTGAAGTTCATCAAAGTCATCTCTTTCAGGTAAGCTCATTTTTCACCAGCCAAGGGGATATTTACCTGGAGTACACCTGTAAGGTACAGCCGACAGATTGAATGGTACAGTGCTTTATTATATTTCACACCCTGATGATTCAATATGATAGGAAAAGAGGGAGAGGAAAACGGAGAGCTACAAAAAAAAAGAAAAAAAAAAAAGCCATGTCTTCTCTTTGGAGTGTGTTTGTTGCGCTGTTTGGCTGCTGGTTAGGCAAACCGAAGGGAAGCCAGCAGTGCTTTGCAGTGCTTTATGTTTCCCTGTGAGTATTTAGCTCAAAAGAACCTATTTTTCCCTTCTTCCTTCCTTTTTTTTGCAAGTGTCGTCCTAGATTTCTGCAGCGAGGCAACAATAGGTTATATGTCTGTCGTTAAGTACGTCCGCCCAGCCAGCCAGCCAGAGCTGACTCTCCCTGCCAGCTCCCCTGGGAGTTCCATGCTCCTGCTGGGAGAGCACAGATGCCTTCAGCTGGGCAAGGAGCTGAAGTTCCTCTGAATTTGCCTGAACTCGCCTTACGCCTACCTCTTGTCAAAGTGTGCACCCTGCTCGCAGGCCACTGCACTGAAGGGTCATCACTGAGGTTAGAGAGCACGGAATGAGCACACACACACAGAGGGGATGTGGACAGAAAAAGGAAAAAAAGGGGAAGTTTCATTCTTTCACTGCCTTTTATGCTTTTCTCTGGAGCCCCATAGGTTGGATAGTGAGATCTTCTCTCCAATTCCACTGGTTCCAGTCGAAGTCCATCAAAAACTCTTCTATCAGGAATGGAATGAAAACAAGAGAGACGACAACAGAAACACAGTTTTGTTTACAGAAAAATTTGTGAGAACTCCACAGCAGATTTTCAAAACAATCAGAAGGCTGAAATCCAGGGAGACCATCACTTTGCTGTGCCGAAGACGACCAGTTCTATCAAGGTTCAAGCGAGAGACTGAACTCAACTTCAACAAGATCAAGGAACAGCTTAATTTCACCAGAGTTTGCAAACCAGGCTGTCACAATCTCCGAGAGACCAAACATAGCTGTGCCTTGGAAAATAAGGCTGTCAGTGGGTGGTTTCAAGCTCTTGGTGAGGGTCATGGGGTGTTGGAGGTGGGAGATTTTTTGAGATTTATTTTTGCTGTTTGTGCCCACCACTTCCACTCAAAAAGAAAATGGATGTCTCCATCAGGTCCTGAGAGAGTGTGGCCACAGAGCAACATTCAGATTTGATGTACAATTTTTTGTATATCTCTGCTTCCCAACAGTCAAATAGATTTTATTCCTGCAAAAGGAGTTTATCACAGCAAGTCTGGCTCAGAGGCCAAAGTATGACAGATAATGCCACAACCAGTTTGCTATGATATGTCAAAGTTTAGCTGAATTAAATCTTCTAAAGAAATCTGCAGTCCTTACAGAAATTGTTGTCAGAAACAACTTTCTGGTGTCTGATAATACCTTCATCAGTAAGTTGGAGATTTAAGGTGTCTGAAGCCCCTGAATATGGTCTGGGGTGACAATGAATGATGTGTCAGCAACAATGTGTCATGGAGGTCCTTGAGAAAAAGAAGTTTGAGGCTCATTTATGTATTTATTTGTTCTTCTGGCACAACTGTAACCCCTGGCATTTGTCCCAGGTTCAGATTTCAGTCTTGGGGTCACAGCCAAATGTTGCAACCGGCAGCAGGGTCATGTGTTAGAAAGGACAACATGTGGACATGCCAGTCCATCTCCTGCAAGCTGTCATGGGGCCCTGGACCAACATGGTTTGCCAAGAGCTACAAGCTACCTGGCTGGACCCACCCAAAGAGTGATCCCTCATTTTGGTCCACGCTGACACCGAAATCCTCTTGTGCTGAAGGTGGGACTCTGCTGCCTGAGACAGGGATTCTGGTGGGGAGCAGATACCAGCGGGGCAGAAGGACAGTGATGGAAAGGGGACATCGGGTCTGCTCTTGCTGACAGCACTGAATCATCTGAAAGCTGTGCAGCTGTGCCAGGATTTGCCCTCCAAACAGGGAAATAAATAAAAATGCAATTTTAAACATATTAACATCCAGATCTGAAGGACTCTTACTTTAGAGTCTAAGCATCTCCAGACTCCAGATGTATTAAACAGCATTTGGGACTGTCTAGGGAATATCTTTCTACACTAGATTTCTGCTGATATGGTTTGTCCTTATAAAGGAGGTGGTTTCTCCTAGGCTCTAAGATACACCTATTTCTGTTCCTTTTAGGAAAAAGAATCCTTCAATAAATTAGCATGCCTTTAAAATGATAATACGGTCTATAAAAATTATTGTGATTCATATCAGAACACATAATGATTTAACTAATCAGTCATTAATTAAACAGGTTTTTACCTGCGGGGGCTGCAAGAGTTTAATAATTTAAGCTGACTAAATGTTAGTACTACCCGGGCATAATTAGAGCTGTGGGGAAAGTTTCACAAATACAGCAAAGCTGGCTACATTTCATGCTATTTACTGAGAGCAGGCAGCAATCTGCCAGCAGAGCAGACTTTTCAATTCTAAATGAGCGTGCTGCCACGACAGAATGACCAGGAGGGAACTGGACTAAGGATGTCAGTCAAAATAAATAATAAAAGAATC
Source organism: Erpornis zantholeuca (assembly GCA_013400515.1). Taxonomy (NCBI): domain Eukaryota; kingdom Metazoa; phylum Chordata; class Aves; order Passeriformes; family Timaliidae; genus Erpornis; species Erpornis zantholeuca. The sequence goes on from VZTN01026425.1 coordinate 209,516, forward strand.
TCCATTTCTGCAACAGCTTAAGTAGAATCATAGAATCACAGAATGGTTTGGGTTGGAAAGGACCTTAAAAACCATGTAGTCTAACAGCATGCCAAGGGTAGGGACACTAGACCAGGGTGCTCCAAACCCCTTCCAGCCTGGTTGTGGACTCTTCCAGCAGCCACAGCTGCTCTGGGCACCCTGTGCCAGGGCTTCCCCACCCTCACAGGGAGGGATTTCTTCCCAATACCCCATCTAACCCTGCCCTCTGGCAATTTAAAGCCATTCCCCTTTGTCCTATCTCATATTCCTGGTACATATGATCACCTTCATTGCAGAAGTTGTTACAGGATTGACTCATTTGTTATGAGTTTACGTGTCAAGCACATCCTGGTGGAAGTCTGTTTTCTACCTCCAAGTCCCATTTTACATGGCAATAAACTGTAGCTTTTTCTTGTTTTGGGATGACTGAGTGCTTCATTTGTGCTCCAAAAGAGCTTTGTTAGTGCCAAGTATTATCATATTAATTACAGCCTACAACCTTACTCTCGAGCACTAGGAGCCTGTAGTGGTCCAGTGAAGAAGGTAACACCTGGAGGTGTTATCAGAGGTCACAGGTTCACACACACAGGCTTAAAAATTCTGAATCCAGATCCTGTGTGTTTGGGAGGAGCAAGGATGTGATGCCCACGTATTTAATATTCAGAATCTAGAAGAGAAATTCCTTGGTCAAAGCAACATCGTGGAGGAGGAATTCTTTGTTCTATGAAAGGTTAATGTACCTGGGTAGCAGCCGAGAGCGTTTGCATGCAGAGAGATCATTAATCCATGCAGTAATAATTTGTGAACTAAAAATCAATCTTGGAAAGAAGGCAAAGCCTCTAGTTCCAAAGTAATGGACTGCCTTTTGCACTGCATCTCGTTAAGCAAGACCCAAATACATAATGGGCTCAATTTCCATGCAAGGCTTCTCTGCAACCCAGAAAAACTAATAGCAACTCTAAACAAACCCTTCTGCCTTTCAGGCCCTGCAACTGCAGCTCAATTAACACAGGACACGGCAGTCCCAGCCATGGCAGGAGAGTTTTAAAATGCCAAAGCTGCAATGTTTATTCCAGGTAAGAGGAGAGGCCTTGGGCTGATGGACCAGACCTGCAGACATGACTGGCAACATCAGCTCCCAGTGAGACCATCAGATGAACAGCGTTAAACCCTCTCTGAAGGAGCTTTAGAGGGCCACAGCAGCATCTGAGCTCCTCTCCACTTAGAAGGAGAAAGGGAATGCACAGGGTGCTGCAAGATGTCCCATGGACGCCTTCCCACCGCCCCAGAAAGCCTCACCCATGCCTCTTCTGCTCCTGTTCACTCAAGAGGGAAACAATCTGGGGTCAAACACAGCAGCCAAAGAGCACTTGGTCCCTCAGGCAAGGCTTGCTCCAAAGGCTGCTGAAATCTATCGTGCATCCCTACGGGTAAATAAAACAAGATGAGAGACAACTGGAAAGGGAAAGAGGGCTTACCTATGGAGCAGAGAAATCTTTAAAATTATATGTTTCTTTGAAGAACAGCCCACAAGCTCCTCTGCAGAGGAGTGATGGGGTCAAATTCATTCCTCAGTTCAACACAAAATGAAATACCTTTTTGCTTTCAACCTGCTCGCATGAGTTAAGGTGATATCAAAGCTTCTGTGCTGTAGGCATCTGATTTCTGCCAGGATCCCAGAAAGAAAAAACATGCTTTACCACTTGCTCCTTATGTTGAAATCTGTCCCTTTCACCCTTTCTCTGCCTCCCAGCTGCTTTAATTTGAATTTTCTGCTTGGGCTGGACAGATTTCCTAGAGACTGTCACCAGCAAGGTGGGTGGCATCTGCAGGTGATTCCAGTGAGAGGGAAGGCAGGCAGGCTCACTGCCAGGCTGCAGCCCAGCCCCGAGTGTGGAGGTGTCACTCTGTAATACTGACAAAGTACAAAATCCAGTCCCAATAATCCTCTTAACTCAGACAAGAAAATAACTGGGGTGATTGATAACCCAAAGACAATCAAAGTGTTAAGGATTTAGGGAAGGTACCATACATATAGAATATTTCCAGCAAGTGCTACACAGCTTAAAGGACTATTCTATTTGGATTTTTTTCCCCCTTTCGATATACTAAAAGAGGGGAAGAATAACAATCATAACTTAAAAATACACTGAAATCAGAGACAGGTTTACCATTGGCTTGAATTGATTTTCAATCAGCTTTTAAGGAGCACAACAGAAATATCAATTAACAGCAAAATAATCATTACAAATAAACAAGGATGATAAAGAATAAATTAGAGAAACACTGGGAATCAATATCATTCGAAGAGAGAAAATCAGCTGAGTTCATTTTGAGGAACAAGGACTTCAGCAAAATTAGTGCAAAGAACATTTGGCTCGTGGTTTTCCTGCTATGCTTTGGGTAGTGGAAACCCCGAACAGTGGATCCATGTCCTCACTGGGCTTGGGTGCCCCCAGTCTGTCACCTCCCCGTTTGTGCCCTGAAAAGTGTGATGCCCTCATGGTTTTGTTTGCACAGCAACCTGAGAGACTGGAAATCTGATTCCCACTTTAATTAATGGGAAATGAACATCCCAGACTCCTCCCTCAGGTGTGGAGCTGATGTTTTCAGGTATGCAAGGTGCTTCAAAGCAAAGAGTGGTACAGAGGCAGATATTCATCCATGCCTACTGCTGTAGAAGCCTACAATATCTGGAAGACTGGTGGGAATATCCTGTTATCTCGTGATACTCCTGGCAGATGTGTTGCAGCAGAGCAACACGAGGCTTTCAGCTTTACCAAGAAGAACTTTCTCTTCCCGGAGTACAACAGAATTAGGTTATCAGCATTCTGATAACCCAAATACTCTCCAAAATTTTGAAAATAAAATATCCTTGCATTTTTACTTTTTCAGCCTTCCAGCTATCCCGTGGGATTCCTTCCACAGCTAGATTTTGCTCAGATACAAATAGCTCAGGGAAAAACCAACCAACCAACCAACCAAGGCAAAAAATGTGTGAAACTGGCAAATAACCCCATCAAACAGTAAAACTACCTCAAGATATCTTTTTGAAGAAGTGATACAAGTCCTATTTTGAAACTTTTGAACTCAGTTTAGGCCTGCTGTCAGATGGTTTGCATCACATTACTTCTTCTAACCAAGACTGTCCAGTTTTAAGGTTCTGCTGTGAGTCCTCTGCGATTCAGCCAAAGTGAGGGGAGAAAAGCACCCCACCAGAAATGTCAGGTTTGCAGGATGGACTGCCTAATCTTTCAGGATAAGGTGGTCCCCACTTCCCAGCTGACTTTTCAAGTCCTTCTTGAAAGACAAGAAAATCTTCTGACAAGTGAATATCTTTGTCCATTAGTCAGGTGGCAGCTCTAGGGCATCCCAAACCACTGCTGGAATAAAAACCACTGCTACATGACAGGGTAACTTTGGTAGCAGGGAAACGGGGAGAGCTGGCCCTTCTGATGTCACACACTTGGTTCCACATCTCAGCAACAGGTCACTTGCTACCTCTGGGAGTATTTTTCCCCAAAAAGTTTGGACTGCTAGTGTTTTGTTCACCTCAGTTGCGTTTCTTTCATAGGACGCAGCCTGGTTATATTGCAGAAATTGCCAGCCCCAAGAAACTCCTGGATTTGGAGAGCCTGCACAACCTTTGGGCAGTGTTCCCAGGCATGTCCCTTCCTGAGGGAGCATGAGAACTCCAGGATGGCAGCCAGGGGCAAATCTCTTTATTTTTTATATATATAGATATAGATAGATAGATAGATAGATAGATAGATAGATAGATAGATAGATAGATATAAACAGGTTTTTTTAACATAACTACTTCACTCATAATTCTTCACACTAATCCCGTCCCTGGCACAAATCTTCTGTCTCAATCTTCCTATTTTTCCCCTGTCCACGTTCTGACATCCATTAAATTCTCAGTGTGCCCAAAGCTTACCACTACGGCACACTGCTTTATCCAGTGTCGTCAGTCCATCAATAAAGCTCAGCTGTTGAGTTTGTCTGCTCTCCTGCATTTTCAGATTACCGTAAATTAAGTGGATGCTGGAGCCATGTGTCAGCGCCAGGGCCTGAGGTCTCTGTTGGCTATCCCTGTGCTCCAGCAACATCAGGGATAAGGCAGGAGAGAGGCTTTCCCATCATATCCGGGGATGCACAAAGCCACCACTGACAAATAAATTAAAAAGTAGTCTCTGCTAAAACTCAGCCCGGCTGGGAGGGGATGAGAACAGGAACGGCATCTCTCTCCTTGGCTGTGACTTTCCACTCATCTTCTCTCTTTTCTCGCTCCAGAATGAATGCACAATTAAAACACAATCAATCTCTGTGACATTTCCAAAGTGTGCAGTCAGTGTACCAGCTTCTTTCGTAGCCTTGGCGAGAGCCCAGATTTCTTGGAAAAAAAAATAAGCTCTTGACTTTCCCCGCGGAGAAACTCAAGATTAAAGGTTGTCGAGTGGGGACAAATCAAGCATCAAATTTGTTGTCAACAAATTAATGTGCTGAAGAGACTTCTCTGAGTGACTCTTTTCAGGTTTAGTAGTAAGTGGGGATGGTTAATTCCAATGGTAGCCAGTGATTTACATTCAATAGCTGTGTGTGATGTGAGAAAATACAGGGTTTTTTAATAGAAGTGGCTCCTTACACCTTCCTTTATCAAAAAATAAAGGGAGTGAGAGGTGAGAAACCTATTAGGTGAAAAGCCTCTTGTTTGTGCTAAGAGAAAAAAAAAAAAAAGGTGTTCCCAGTTTATAGTTTATTTTATTTGTCATCTCAACAGAGACAGGAAGAAAAATATCAATATTTAAGACTACCTCTAGCAATTGTGTGTTTTGTTTTTCTATTTATACACCCTCAAGGTGCATAGAGGGTTATAGCAATGCCTCGGGTCACACTCATAATAACGGGAACCTCACTTTTATTTTTTTTTTCCCCATCTCTCTTTAAAACAACTCTATTAGTACTGCGCAAGCTACCTTAAGCAGCATCTGACATATACAAACTGTTGCCTGTAGGTTGGCTGTTTGTTTGATTTTCTGCAGTGTGAAGGTTGAGTTGAGTCATTTTGCACCCAATTACTTTGCAGTAAATTTGTCGGATGATTCTTGTCGTGCCGTATTGATCCAACGTGTCACCTTGAACTTGTTTATTGACACATCAAATTCCGAAGGCAGCCCTGTTCAATTTACCACTTCCCAATTATGGCATTTATATGATGTCACTGAAGCTTCTTGTCACGTTCAGATGAGGCCATTTTCCCCCCTCCACCACCAATCACCTGAGCAGCGGTTGCCATTTTTCTCTGACCTTTCCCGAGACAGATGGTGGTTCATAAAATACATCATTAGCACACATGTCATTTTATCTTGCCTGGATTTTTTAAGTGAAAGGTGCTTTGTTCAACAAAAGGCTTCAATTTTGTCCTCGGTGACGGTGCTGCTAAATAGGATTTTTTTCCTGGCACTGGAGAAGGGGGTTCAGCCCCGATGGGTTCGCCAGGGGATTCTCAATATGACACCAGGAGAGCTTCATCCTTGGCCTGACAGAGCCCTGCATCCCCAGGTGGTCGTGGGAGCTGCTTTCATTCCAGTGTGCCAGGACCCAGCTCACTGCTCTGACACACAGAAAACAGGTGTTGGAAATGGGACATAGATGTGATGTTCACCACCATGCTTCACCAATGGTCAGAGATGAGCACAGAGATGCAGCAGCTACTTCCATTGCAAATTCTTTCAGGATTTGTGAGTCTATGATGACAAAGATGCTAAAAATAGCCTCCTTTTTCACCCTGAGGTATTCTGTTTCCTTTAGGACTGTCCATTCAGCCTCTTGAAAACTTGGGAGATAGGCAGGAAGATCATTTGAATGTACTGCTTTCTCTTAACTCATTAATATATTTGATGCCAATAGATAGAAGTATTATCTGGATATCGTTGTCCCTTTGAACTGACTCAGGAACACATTTGAGCCTCGATGATTATTGGGGCTTCAGTCCCCCTACTTGAGTCTGAGATATCTGTGTGGATCCTAAGACGAGGTTTGTCCTCTCACACTGAAGAAACCAATGTAACCCAGAAGAACCCAAGAGAGTTTTGTGTTGTTTGAGGCTCCCTAGGGCTGAGGTCAATGTTAAAGACAAATAGAAAAGACATGCACTCTTCCAGCACATGATTTATTACTTGCCAAAACATGCCTGAGAAAAAAGCCAGGGAAGGGGGGAGAAAAGCTACCACAGTAGAAGAAAAGATTATCTTGGCAGTTCTTCGGTTATGATGCCAGTGGTGCTTTAAAGTAGCTGGAACAAAAACATTTCCGAATCCAATTTCATTAAATATAATTTCTTCTTCTTACTTGACGCTCACTGTTTTACTTCCCCATTTCCCTGACAGAGGACGTGATCATTTCTGCATCACTAGAACTTAGGAAAGAGCAAACAGCATCTCTCTAAATTCCTGAACGCCCCAGCTCCTCTCACTATGCTCTCACATTACAAGTTCCAATGGTTGCTGTTGTTTCCTCCCAGTGCAGAGCTACTGCGATGGTGCAACATGGGAGAGAGCACCTGCCTATGTGGGGAAGAGAATAAAGCCAGAAAGTGCTCTCAGGTGGAGACCTTGAATGTCAGGTGTCAGTCAGGAGCCAGCTCCTGATTTATGAACCCCAAAGGAAGGGTTATGGGTGGATGGGGGACACCTTGCACTTGTTCAGGCTAAGTGTTGATGGTGTCAGATGTTGCTAGGTGGTAAGACAGTGAAACAGTTTCCTTCCTGTGTGTCCCTGGCACCTCTTGGATTTTGTTTCTGTCTTGGAGCTGTTGCCCAAGCCTGAGTTACCGCTTTTGTAAGAAGCACATATTGTTAAGCTCCTTTAAAGTCTTGGACTCTTCCTGCTGCAAAGATTTTACCTGTGTCCCTCTGTCAGCTTTACTCATCTTGTGCACAGCTCCCAACAGCTTCTGCTTTTCTGTTTTCAGGTAACCCACAGTCAGGTTATCAGTCTCTAAGCCCACTGGGTGCACTTTGATTGTCAAAAAGTTGCTGTACAGACTCTCAGATGTTACGGCAGCAGGGGCTGTGGCACAGCCAGATGCCTGCACAAAGTTTTCATTCTGACTTGGCACCATCACTGTGTTCTCTACCAGGGGTTTTGCAGATATTCCCCTGCATGAGGAAGGCAAAAGCCAAAGGGTGTAATGTGACAGTTTCTGAAGCAGGGACTGAAGAAAAAGAGGGGCCATTCTTGGGACATCAGGTCAAGGAAGATCCTCTAAACCTAAAGAAAAATCACCCCACAGAAAACCAGAGACAAAAAGCCAGGGTCATTTTCAAGCACAGCACCAAGTGCTGACCTGCCCTGCTGCTCTGATAATTACTGGTGGTTCTCCAAGTCACCCCTGCAGACTTTGACACCTGAGCATACACGATGTATATCTTACCAGCCAGAGTGGTTTTGGCAATCTTGACGACCTCCTCTAAAATTTCAAATGAAGGAGGCTCTTGGAAAATCACAGGATCACAGAATATCCTGGGCTGGAAGGGACCCACAAGGATCATACAGGCCAGCTCCTGACCCTGCACAGACACCCCAACAATCCCACCCTGGGCATCCCTGGGAGCAGTGTCCAAGCACTCCTGGAGCTCTGGCAGCCTCGGGGCTGTGCCCATTCTCTGGGGAGCCTGGGCAGTGCCCAGCACCTTCTGGGGAAAGAGCCTTTTTCTGATATATAACTTAAACATCACCATGATGTCCCCTCAGGTTCTGTCACTGGTCACCAGAGAGAATAGATCAGTCCCTGTCCCTCTGCTACCCCTTGCAAGGAAGCAAAGTTTGGGACTTACTTGATTTTGGCTGGAATGACTCCTCTTTGTTTGCACCACTGCAATTCTCTGCACACGCTCACAAATAAAATGGGATGGAGAACAAACGCTCTGGTAGATACTGGATTTATGACATGCCAAGTTTAAATAGCACCCATAAGGCTTAAACCAGCAGCAATGGGGAATCCATTTTTCAACTGCAGCAAGCACACAAGATCTCTCCCTTCTCACTGGGTAAGCTGATGCTGGGTACCAATTTCCCGAACTCCTCATGCCAGGAAATCATGTCTCCACCTCCTCACGTGTGACTTAGGGTTCTTCTGTGGGTTCTTTCTAAAGTCCAAAAAGGTACTAAAATAGCAACCACGCTACTTAAGGGTATCAGGTGACTAGAGACAGCCCTTAGATACAAATTAACCTCTGTGCCAGTTTCAGTCTGGTGTGCACACTCTCATCATGACGGCAACTGTTGAATAATTAATCCCTTAGACTAAACAAACCATTGCCGGGCTGCACTCAGCTTCCTCTTCTGCTCCTTTATGCACTGATGTCTAATTTTTTTCTAATTGATTGTCACCCCCTTTTGAAGAGAAGGGTTGTTTTTTTCCTTTTTGTGGATGTTATATTCTTATCCTTGGTTATTTGAACAGTGGATCAGGATGTTGTAGTAGCCAGTATAATGGGAAGAACTAAAAAGAATAAGAGAAGAAGGAAAAAAAGGAAAATTTAATAAGAAAAGGAAAGTAATAAAGGAAAAGAAGGTGAAATTAAGGGGAGGAGAGTGACAGAAAANAGGAAGGAAGGAAGGAATCTCTTCATTCTAGCAGAACAAAAATCTTATTCTGACAACAAGTTGAAAAATGTATTTTGGTTACAATGATGGTTTTGTCTGCTATAGTGTTTTATGCAAAACTCTAAAAATTAAAAATTACCTCCAGGGACTAATTTTTTATTTTATTTTTGCAAATATTAGATAGCCCATTTCCATCTTATTGAACATATTGTCACTCTAAACTGGCAGCTCATTTGTTATTCTCAGAGCATTCTAAAGATACAGAAATAATACTACAGAGAATACAAATGGCTCCACGTTTCAGGAACACTTTCTAGGATATAAATTTGTAGTCAGGGAAGAATTTACTGATACATCATTTTTTTGTTTTCAAGTCAAAGAAATACATTCTTACATTTCATGCGTAAAATTGTATGCACTGCTCTACTGCAAACACATCAGTTAATAATAGAGGGCCAGATTTTGTGGTTCTTGGAGCTTTTTCAGGTTAAATTCTCATAGGCAATCAAGAACTGCTTAAAAATGCTGAAATATATTTATCTTTATGAGTTGCTTGATTTCATTTTGTTGGTTAAGCACCACCTATGAGTTCAGAGTGCCTCATGGAGCATTCTAAGCAGAAATGGTGGGAGGTCTGAACCATAAAGCATCAAAGCCTAGCGTGGCAAGGACATCCTTTAATCTTTCATTTTACCTCCTGTAAGTGGTGTCAGTTGCCTGCCAGAGCTCACAGGAGCACCAAAGATGCCATCTCAGCTTGGGGCTGTTCAACCATTTCTGGAAATGCCACGCAAACACTTTGTGTCTCTGAGCGACATGGCACCTTTGGGAAGGGACAAAGAGGTAGTCTGGGGTTTAAAAAGCAAATTGGGAATTGCAACCCCTGGGGAGTCAGCTCCAGTGTCTGCCAAAGCTGGGCTGTGGTAGGAGGTTTGCCCCAAACAGGAGTCCGGGGACTGGGTCCCATGTACTTACTTTTCATTATTCTTAAAATCAATAAGTAGATACTGACTACTCTTAAAGTGAATATCAAGATTAATTGACCCAAGTGGTAAGTATTGATCCAGGAATGGCCAATCGATTGTCAAGGGATGATAAATCTTGAATTTTATAGGAACACGAAGCCACAGGCAGGAGCAACCCCAGGTTCACAGTGGTGGGTGAACACACAGGGAGATCCTGGGCCAGGATGCACTGCCAGAACCAAGCTTTGCAAAGTGGAAGTGGACAAATCCTCCCTTTCTTTACCCAGAGGAGATTTTGGGGAAGTTTGTCGTGTAGGCCAGGCAAAAATCAGAGTCTCTTTATTGCAGAGTGCACAGAAGAGGCATCCAGGCCGAATCTTCCTCTGGTGTGGACTGAGATTGAAAAAAATATTGGGGGATCTGTTGGAATAGAAACCTCCAGAAATGCACCTGATTTCTTTGGGCACTGGAGATTTTTAACCAGCACTGTGAAGAGATTTAAGTGGAAAAACTGATGTTCACCTGGAATAAAACACCAGTTTCCTTGGGGCAGAAGTCAGACAATATGGACAAACTTTGAATAAATAATACATGTAACATTGCCAGGTAAAGTGATTTATCAATGACGTTTCATAAAATGTTATTACTGATTTCTGGGGGTTGCGAAAAACAGGTATTTATTTATGCTTTGTCCTTTTATTTTTGGCCGAGCACCACTCAGAAAATCTGGAGTTTGGGGTTTGTTATGAACTTCAGAATGATTTTTTCTAAAACCAAAGCAATAGTTAAGGGTTGCAATTATGTTACACCAGAAGAGGTTTTTAAATCAAGAGGGAGTTATTCAGTGCTGCAAAACCACAGCCCAGGACAGTGAATGTCTATCCAGACTCTCTTCTCCAGCAAGGTTACAACACAAAGAGCAGAAAGACACAGGGACAGGCTGTGACCTTCAAGTAAATCTGTCCCCCGCCTGCCCTGATCAACACAAAAGTGTCTCGTGTGGACCTGAAAGTCCCCAACACCTGGGGCTTCCAGGCACTGCCTTCAGGAGAGCTCCTAACTGTCTAGAGCAAATATCCTTAAAAGGTTTCCTCCTTTTTTTCCCCCCAGCAGCATTTCTGTGCCTCTTTAGCCACATTCCCTTTCCCATTGCAGCGGGGCTGCCCCTCGCGCGCATCCGCATCCGTAACGCCTCTTCAAAGACGGAACCACCTGGGAGCTGCCAAACAGCATCTAGACCTCTGGGATGTGAAATATTTGTATTTTAATTGCATTCTTTGTTCTTATTTCTAATAAAGGATGATATTATGAGGCCTGAGGGCCATATTCCTCTTTCTAGGGATTGTTACTGTGCGATGATAAGGAAAATGCTACGTGATGTGGAATATGCATTCAACGAAAATGTCCTTCAGTGTGAGGGAATATTCTGTCTGCCTTCATAACCTCAGATGGAGGGCAATGCAGCTGAGAGCTCTTCCCTTAAGCACTGCTTCCTACCCTGCATTTACTCTTCAGTCTTATTTTCTATAGACTGCCATGAATGACACTTGGAGGCAAGAAAGAGAAGGGAATTTTCAAAAAAAAAGTGTGCAGGAGGCATGGGTACAAAACCAATTATTTATTAATAGGTTTTGTCCACACACCTCCTGTGCATCATTTGGAACGTTTACCCTGTAGGCAGTAAGGAGCAATCAGGTGAGAAATTTGGGTTTGCATCTTGCCAGACGGGCTTAACAACTTTGTGCTGAACTTCAGCTCCCCATCTCCATCCTTGCAACACAGGAGTGTGTTTAATCTAGACAAAAATGCCTACCAGAAGATTTTTTTTTCCTCAAAGTGTTGATTTTATACTCCTAAAAATATATACAGACGTATTTATACTACCAATTTATTAATACATATGTGTGGGAAGATATATATGCAATGTATGAAGTGCCCTTGGGTCTGCACTGGGAAAGGACATTTAGCCAGTAAGAATTTGAGAGCAGTAAAAATTCCATTTTCTTTAAAAAGTGAAAAGCTAATTGAAAAATAACAGCCTGGCAAGGGGAAGTTACACTTTGAATAGATCCCTAAGCATCATTTGCACCTGTAATGGTCCAAATATCTGTCATTAATGCACAGGACTACTAGCGCCAGTTAAACCACAAGTGTTGGAGGACTTTGTTTTAGCACGAGCTATAATCCTCAGGATGCCACTAAAGAAGAGGTTTCTTAGCACTACCTGAATTAAAAAGCATGAAGCAGCAGTGCTTCAATTTTTGCAAAAAATTATTGCATTTCATGCACTTTAAGAGACTTGTCAGGACAATGAGTCAGGGCTCAGGAAAATGTTCACTCCTGGTGCTCCATTATTCAGCGCTTTCCTGATCTCTTTGGTATGCTGTCCTGAGTCAGAAAACACCTGAGGGTGCTGAAATTTCTTGGACTCACTCAATAAAATACAGTAAAAGCTGTACCAGGAAATCCTTCGATGGTGTTTAAGCTTGAACTCAAACACTGCTCAGTGTGGCTTTGATTCCTGTGGGCTGCTGGAGCAAAGTTGCTTGACAGATCCAGGGGGCCATAAATAAACAGAGTGAGAACTCAGGAACAAACTTATGTGTGCAGTGTTGAGAATATCAGAGATCAGAGGTGACCAGGAAAATTAGATTTTTAATCACCTGACAAGGAAACGAAACGAACCTGGGTGCGAGTTCCCCCTAATGGACCAGTTCCCATTCCTTCATACAGTTTCACTATTAAGTGAGGAGTTAATCACCATGTTTGAGCTTCAGCTAGTAACATGTATTCCTCAAAAGAAAATGAGGCTTTTTTTTCTGGTTGCCCATTGGATTGCAACCAATCTTTCAAGCACAGAAGCCGCAGGCAGGCACAAACTCCTCTGACAGCAGCAGGACGATGAAGATGACAAACTATATGATTGTGCCAAAGTTCTGATTTCTCATCATTTAAAAGAGGAAGGGAAGCTGGGACTCTGAGACCAGTGCTTGCCACTCATCCTTTCCCAGACCTGCACCTGTAAACAGCAGACATGAAGGGCTCTTTTCACGTCACCTGGGTTATGTGTAAAAGATCTATTCAAAACAGATAAATGAAGACTCACAGAAGCACAGAATACCCTGAGTTGAAAGAGACTCACAAGGATCATTGAAGCCCAGCTCCTGGTCCTGCACTGGACAGCCTCAAAGAATGATGCTTGGGAGCTAATTTAATTATTTAGAAGATTAGAAGATCAACCATAAGATTAGTTTAACAGCACCAGCTACCTGACTTACCTGGCCAGACTCCACTCTGTTGCCCTCAGGTAAATGCAGGCGTTAGGCATTAAAACCTGGCAGCAGGCACTGTGAGGAAGACAATTAGCAGCAGCAAGGAAGCATTGCAGCCTGCCAGACTTTTACTGAGGCAGGTCATAAAATGCTTTTGTTCACATTTTCCAAGATTCATTGGCAGACTTGTAATTGATGACAGAGTTAAGAGAGAAAGCGTCTCTCTCGAGCGCCGTGCAAGGCTCCCCGTGCCATTGATAATGACCTACTTGCATTTACAAGAAATAAGTTCCAGCATCCTTTTATTGATACAAAACTGCCCACCATTGAGGAAGTACAAACAGCTCTGCAGAAGCAAAAGATAAATAAAGCTGTTAAAACCTATTCCATTTCTCCTGAGCTGCTAAAGTCTGTGGCCTCTTAATTGCTACAAAGCTATAGACGCTGTCCAAACTCATTTGAAAGAATAATCATATACTCAATAACCAGCACATTGGAATAGCAATAATAAAATACCACAGAAAAGGAAAGATGACTAAGCAAAAAGGCATTGCTTAGTGTAATTCTATTTTTAATACTTGGCAACTTTTGCCTGGGCCATGCTCTGAAGATTTTGTTATCAGAGTGATTCCCACGATAAAATTGCCTCAAAGACAGTCAATAGTTTTGAATGTGGATCCACAGCTGGCCACTTTTTTAGGGTGAAATCCTGGAGAGTTTGTTTAGTCCTTTTGACTCCAGTAGATTTGACTGAAGACAGACTTGGTATATTTTATTTTTTTATATACTTTATAGTAAAGGTTGTACTTGATGCTCTAATGATGGGACTCAATGATCTTGCAGGTCTCTCCCAAATTTAATGATTCTATGACTTTATGACTTTTAGTCTCATTTGCTCTTCTTTGGCTCTTTCATCCTCTTTCAAAACAGAGGGAAAACTCCTCTGCAAGGACATGCTTGTGAGGCAAGGCCGCAGATGTCCTCTCTGTGAACCACCACCAGAAGGACAGAGTAAATATCTGATCCAGGGCCATCCTTCCAGTGCACTGGGAACCTTCCAGTCTGGGGGCTCCTGAAACCAGTAGCAGGTTGCCCCAGCCACTTGAGATCTCCTGCTAATTGACTGGCTAATTTGGTCTTGCTGCTGCAGCCTGACCATGATTCCTTTTAGGGCCCCTTGGAAATGCCTGACAGCTCTACAGATTCAGACCCTGGTGGCAGAGCCTTCCAAATTAACCAATCCACCAAAATTCACACCAGCCTTTCAAAACCCACTGTACCTATGGGACAGTCAACTCTGGAGACCACAGACTCCAGTGGGAGCCCTGCAGATTTGCATCAGCTGAAGTGTAGGTGATAAGCACCACAGCAGCACTGGCATTCTGCAGTGATGGTGGAGAAGAGATCATTTAAAGTCGCTGCATTCTGTTGCATCTCTCAACCTGCTCCACGAAAAACGATCTCGAGTTTGCAGATCTCCCCATAAGTCACCGTAAAAGCATGTCATTTTTCCTCTGATCTTTAATTCCTGGAGTAGCTACTTCCTTAATTGTAGTTTACAGATAATTCCAGGTAGAGTAGGTGTCATTAAAACCTCATTTGTCACTCCGTAGTGACTGCAGTAACGCGGTGTCTCCTACTGTAACTAGGAGAAGGCTCCACAATAATTGCACATCCCCAGGCAGTGAACACCGAGAGTTTAATGGTGCCAACTGTAACTGCAGCAGAAGGAGAGAAGCCCAATGTGCACAGCACAGAGCCTGCTAACACAGCAAAACCTCCTCTGGCAGACAGCACCGAAGGGCAGCAACCCCATTCCCAGAGTGCGGGCTGCAAATTCAGCCACGGGATTCCAACCTAGAGCCCCTGTGGTAGGAAAAGCACAGTCTGGTGGAACGTGCACCTTCTGTCAGCAGGGCTTTTTAGAGCCACAGGGCTCAGCTTGGCTGAGGCAGGGTCTGGGCTCTCTTTTCCCAAAGGAGAAAGGGGGCTGCCAGGGGAGCTGCAGCCACCCGCACGTCGGGGGAAATGTCATTAAAAGGTTATGATTTGCAATCGAGAGCGTGCCACTTAAAATGTAACTGCCAGGATGGTAAATGCATTAAATCACATTAACTCCACTGGAGTGAAGGGAGTGTTAGAAGGAGAGCAGATAGTTTGTGCCGTTTATATCATCTGCGAGAGAAAGCAGTGGAGCAGAGAAAACTTTCACGCTGCCATTTATTAAAATTACACTCAGCGCTTTCCTCCCTTTCATTAGAAACATTAACAGATCATTGGTCCTGTTCTCATCTCACCAGTGGGGAAACAACAGCGCAGAGATTAAGTGGCAATTTTAAGGTGAAGTAAATAGCCACGGCAAGCCCATGGGAGCCAGAGACAGACCTGGCTGAAAGCAGAATTTAAGTTACTTTGCATGTCCACAACAACCTGGTGGCTCTACAGCCTGAGGCAGAGTGGCTGGGAGCTGCCCTGCAGTCTATATTGGATATTGGTAAAATTCCTTCATGGAAATGGCTGTCCATCCCTGGCAGAGCTGCCCAGCACAGTGTTGGAGTCCCCATCCCTGAAGAGATTGGAAAGCCGTGAGGATGTGGCATTTGGGGATATGGGTTAGTGGCAGCATTGGCAGTGCTGGGGGAAGGGTTGGACTTGGCAATCCTGAAAGTCTTCTCCAACCTAAATGATTCCATTATTCTATGATATTGACCTAATGGAGAGATGAAGGGGTTACAGAGCACAGGGGCTCTGTAGTTTGGAGAAGTCCAGGCCTTTGTTCATAGTGCCATGGCCTGCACATCCTCACCTAAAATAAACCCAAAATCCAGGTGCTAAACATGTATCTTGACTTGCCTTGCACAGAGCATAATAAATACAACTGAAGACATTCACTACAGAGCTTTGGAAGCCCTGGCTGTGTCAGACTGAAACAGCAGAGCAAGTTGGTCATTCAATAGAATGTAGAATTTTCCCTTACTTTTACTTTCCATACCAAAAAAAAAAAAAAGCCAACAGAGGTACAAGAAATAAATTTTTCACATACTTTTGTGTGCTCCAGAGATGTGGAGATAACTTGACATTGATGTGAGTAGAGGGAGTACTTTTCTTAACTTCTCTCCATGCTTCCATGCTTGTTGTCCTCACATGGGTTTCTATTGAGGAGTCAAGTAGGATAAAGCAAAGGTGTCAGAGTCCTAATCAGTAGCTGCACACACGGGGGAAGGAATTAGTACAATTAATTAAAATGAATTGTAAACTTGGAATAATAATTCCAAGTATAACAATCGGGGTAAATTCGGAATAGCTATATCCAGATCTCTGGCTTTCATCTTTCTTTCCATCCCAACCCTCACTTTTGCCTTTTGGCATCTCGCCGTACCAGCCTCGCCTCGCCTGGCGCTTGGATCTACCTACTGCAGGCACGAATCAGCGAAACGCTTTCTCCGCTCGTATCTGCTGCTGTCTCTGTCTGGAACAGCCTCGG
>VZTN01026425.1:225895-263291 GCA_013400515.1 Erpornis zantholeuca
AGTCAGCGCCACGTCCAAGGGAAGGAGCGGGTGGAAACAGCAGTGAAATTTACAAGTGGAAAAAGTGTTTAAGGTTTATTTGCCAAAAAAAAAAAATGGTTATTTTGATATGTACTCGCGCACAGCGCTTTGTGCAATGGTCTCCAAATGGCACTTTTAGATGCAACCACGGTATGCATAATAAATAAAAAATAACAAAAGAGTCCTGGAAAGCAAGGAACTTGTGCCCTTGCCAGGAATGGCATTGCTAAAGTGTTGGTTTTAATCCCATTCTCTTTTTTATGGGTTTGAAAAAGTACCTCATTGCATCACAGGAGACTACTAAACCTCATCAACTTATTCAAAATTCCTTTATGTGCCACAGGAGGGAAAAAAAGCAAGATAAAAAGTAGCTGGTATGAACTCCCATAGATAGAGAGGCACACACCTGCCTCGCATTCCCCGCTTGCCAATATCCGTGTTTGTTTTGGAAGCACAATGCAGACAAATACAACACTTCAGGTATTGATTAAACAGACATTAAGAACATGCCCAAAACAAAGTGCAGCCAGGCAACTGTTTTAGCATGAGGACAGAAAATACAAAACCACTGGGAAAGCTTTTTGTCCCTTTGGAAAGAGCCAGAGGCAGCATCCCAACAGACCTCCCAGGGAAAGGAACCCCAGCCACCAGGTTGTTTTTTGCAATCTTTTCCGAGGGCCAGGAAGACGTGGAAGATCAGGCTGCTGGATCCTGCATACCTCAGGTGGTGTTGGTTTCTGCCTGGATCCCACTTCTGGAAAAGCATCTGCTGATGCTGGCTTCAAACACAAAGCCGTAGCTGTCCAGGGCAGAAGACTAAGACTAAGACTAAGACTAAGACTATGAAGGGTGGAACGATCACAGCTGACAGTGGGACACTCCCAACAGGTTTCCAAAAATAAATGTGCCACTGCAGAAAGTCAAGTGTGTCATTCACCAGGCAAGACACTGACCATACCTCTGGAGGGGAAGAGAGCTCCTTGACCGTGGGTGGCTGCAGCCCCACCAGCTGGGCAGGAGAAATGAGTCCTGCTGGAGTGCAATCTTCCCAACCTGTTCTGAGCATCTAGGCAAGGATAAAACAGATTTATTTTTTCTCCCCATACCCCAGCAATGGTTGAGGCTGGAGGCATCCAGAAATGGTCAGGTGTCCTCCAGGAAGAAGTTACCCAGGAAAAAGGAGACGTTTAGTGAATGACCTCTAAAAGATACCTTCCAACTCAAACCATTCTATGGTTCTATGAACCCTTGGCAACTTAAAGGCTCCTCATCACTGTGCAGCTCTCATAATTTGCTAATATTTACCCTCAGTAAGGTACCTGACAAGAATTTCCAGCCTCCCTCACCCAGTTCTGCATTTCAGTATGCTTCCAGCGTAGCCCAAACCTTGGGCAGGACACGAAGGGGATGGGGTGGCTGCATTTTATACCTCTGTCATGCCAAGGAGTTTATTGGAAAAGCACTGAAATGCCTTTCTCTCTTGTCCACACTAATAAAATAAACTTGGACCCAAGACTAGGTAAAAAAAATATTTATAGCAGAAATTTTTAGGGTCTGATTTTGAAAAGAGCAGCTAATAGGAACATCAGATGCTGAGCTCTGCTATTATCAGATCTCTTTGTGGAGCTGTCTTGCCAGACCCTCCCAAAATTTGGTAACTTAATGAGGTTCTAAAAGGGAAAATATTAAAGGAGTTTTAAAAGATGCAGCCCTGTAAATTATTACTCTTGGAGGTGTGTGCTTGGTGAGAGCATTTCAACAGACCCCAACAGTAAATTGCAAGGTAACTGGAAAAATTATGGGCCTTTAATTTTTGATCTAATCACACAGCTTTTATTTACATGATCTGCTAGTTAGTGCCACCATATTGAAGCTGACAGATTGTCCAAGTTGCTTTAGTCTCTAATTACTGAAATGAAGCAAGCACCTCTGTTGAATGATGTGTATTTTTTCCTGTCACCATAAAAGACCCCCCTCCCTCTGATTTAATCAGGCCCATGTCCTTTCTGTAAATAACATTTAATCATCTTAGCCAACCTCATTTTTATAATGGCCCCTCTCACTGGAGCTCAGAAAGGTATTAATCCACAGTCACACATACACACACACTCAAGGATTGTTTCTCAAGATCTAAAGATATTAATGATCTTCTGTTTTCCAGGAATTATTTTAGAGATCAGATTAAATAAGTCAAATATTAATAAGAATATTTGAGGGATTTGTTCCCTAGCCCATCCTTATGGTGGGTCTGATGATCAGGTACCTGCTGCCAATACCTTGCTGTGATGGCAGATCAATGACTCTGTGACACTGAACCATGAATTAGTGGGGACCTACTAATCCTACAGCCAGGTGATTTGGAAGCAGTTTCTCACAAGGACATCAAGGTAATCAGAGGGCTGGAGCACTTCTGCTATGAGGAAAGGCTGAAAGAATTGAGATTTTCCAGGCTGAAGAAAGGAAGCTTCAAGGTGACCTAATTGTGACCTTCCAGGACCTGAAGGATCTGACAAGAAAAACAAAGGGCACTGCTTACAAGGGCCTGGAATGACAGGATAAGGGAAAACAGCTTCCAGTTGCCAGGGGGCAGGGTTAGGTGGGATATTGGGAAGGAATTGTTCCCTTTGATGGTGGTGAGGCTCTGGCACAGGTTTCCCAGAGCAACTGTGGCTGCCCCATCCCTGCACATNTATCTTTGCCCAAATGGAAATTAAGGACTCATCTATATTTAATATCCTGCCCCTCTGCTGTGGCAGTGTTAACCTCCTTATCCCCAGAGGGACAGTGCTGATTTGGGCTAAGGGAAATCATCCATCAGATTCTTTTTCTTAAGTCCAATCAGAAAAGCACCCATACCTTTTAAAAGAGATATTACATTGGCTGAGTGGTGGACAGATCTCTTTATTATTGTTTACAAATTTTGCATGCAGTAGTGTGGAGAGGTACAAATATAATCGACTTTTTAAGAGCTTTATCAATTCATATAAACCCTTAGTATTATGAAACAAATAAAATAAGAGCCAGTTAATGTTCTTTTATAGCTCTAAAATGTATCACGGGTGAAACTGCATTTAAATAACAAGAATTTCCTCTTAAAACACTACTATTAGGTTTTGGCCATACAGCCAGAGTGAGATTGTTATAACACGAGCCACATGAAAAACTCTATCTGGTTTCATCCACAGGGAGAAAAATAATCTTTGCTGTGACATAGCTATTGCAATAAAATGCATTTTTCTTTATGTGCTAACATGAAATGCAAAGCTATAATGAAAAAAAAAACCCACAAAACCAAAAAACGCACAACATGAGAAGCTGTGAAGATCAAAATGGGCATAGGAGGTATGTAAAGCTGATTTAAAAGATTAGGAGAGACAAAGAGCAAAAACCTTCCACAAATTCATGGAAACGATACCAAAAAAATCTGGAGACGAAAGAGAGTATCTCTATGTCTCAGTGTTTGGGATGTTTGGAACATAATTCAAAGGTTGGGGACCTCCATAAGAGATTTTCCCTTGAAAAAGGGGTTTCCTACATTTCCCTTTTACCAGAACGTCCAGAGATGTTGTTTCCAGAACAAAGACAAATTAGAAGATGACTCAGATGAAAAATGTGCATCAGGTAAATGTGAAATACTCAGTAAGAAAAAAAAAGTCACACTCCAGAGGTTTCTTCTCAGCCCAGAAGCCCTCAGAGGACTATGCAAGAAGACCTGGCTTTGGCTGCAAAAAATTCATGTTACAGGGAATCATTGGCATCCCTCCCTACCACTGACCCACCAAATATCCCTTTCTGGAAAATCAGGTCAGCAATCCAGAATAAAAGCTAAAAAAGGAAATGGGAAGAGCCAAGTTAATAACTTCATATATATTCAGAGCTTGAAATAAATTCCCCTTGACATTTTTAAAGCGCATATCCCAACTTGTGTTTGGCTGCATTTCTTAGATCAATATGACTAAGGGAAGAAATTTCAGAGCCTCTTGTCATCAGCAGAGGTCTTACCACATGATTCAAGAGCTGCAAAGACAACCCTCACTCTGGAGCTCCAAAACTCTTTTTGGTGTCTCACCAAATGGGCTCCTGAACCCCCAAAAAAGTACTGAGGAAGACCCAACTATTGAAAAATGTGTCTTTTACTGTCATTTCTTACAGCAAATGATGCACGGGGTGCGACTCCATAAAATATGCTGTATATCACCATCTCTGGTATTTTGGGATCTCAGAATGTTTCTTTAGAATCAGCGTTTCTCTTCTATCCTCCATGGTGGGGTATGAATATACATTATAAAGTCAAACCTGATCAAAAGGAGCCAAAAAGAAAGGAAGAGACGTTCTTAGGGATGTCAGGAATTGGTGAGTGATGCGAGGATGCAATGCAGATTCTCCATGGCTATCAGGTCTTCTCTTAAATTACAACAGACATGAACTCCAAGGGAGTGTCCTCACATAGCTGCATGAAGCACCAGGGAATTGAACCACACTCAATATTTTGAATTTCCTCGTTCCACAGACAGATTTTGTACGAAAGGGGACAGCACATATTGGTTAGGGGCAGCAAAAGCTGGGTAAGTTCTTGCTTTGTACAACAGCAGCACGCTGGGATTTCATTCCTGGATCCATATCTGGAATCTGAAGGCAATGTGGTATCACCTTTGGCTAATAACTAGAGAAGTGGCTGAATCAAGAAGAGCAAGAGGCACCTGAATCCTCTCATCTGCGCTCCTGGGAGGGCACCTCCATCAAACATGCTCAATTTGCAAATGAAAACAAAGGTTTTTCTCCCAGGTCCACCTTTGCAAGTGCCTGTATGTGATACCTGTAGCCTTGTGTGTAGTGCTGGGAGCCTTTGTACCCTGCCTTACAGGTACTCGAAACAACACATAAAAAAGGAGGAAGCAGGAGTAAGAAAGTGCCTTCTCGACAGAGAAGAGTGAGAGAATGAGTTTGATTTATACAATCAGAGAAAGATGTAGGTTGGAGAAGACCTCCAAGATCTAGTCCAACCTGTGACTGATCCCCACCTTGTCACCTGCCCAGAGCACTGAGTGCCACATCCCGTTGTTTCCTGGACACTTCCAGGGATGGGAACTCCAAAACCTCCCTGGACAGCCCGTTCCAATATTTAATAACATTTTCCACGAAGAAATTGCTTCTGATGTCCAACCTGAACCTTCCCTGGGCCAGCCTGAGGCCATTTCCTCTCCTCCTGTCCCTTGCCCCCTGGGAGCTGAGCCCAATGTCCCCAGCTGCATCCTCCTCACAGGGAGTTGTGGAGAGCCAGATGGTTCTCTCAGCCAGTCTTTACTGATTTACTTTCTAGACCCTTCTCCAGCTCTGTTGCCTTCCCTGGACACAGTCCAGGCCCTCAATATCTTTATTGTTTTGAGGGGTCCAGAGTTGAAACCAGGACTCAAGGTATAGCCTCACTCAGTAGAGAGGGACAACCTCCCTGGTCCTGCTGGCCTCACAATGGCAGACACAAGCCAGGATGCCATGGCCTTCTTGGCCACCTCAGCACAGTGCTGCAGTCATTCTGATCTGAGTCTGCTTTGCTGTCATAATAGGCTTATGATCATGCTTGTGTGCAGAGTTTCTGCAATGACTTTTCCTTACAGCTATGTCGTGGTTTATAATTCTTATGTGTTTGTCATCCCAAACAAGAGAGGGCACGGTGGCCTGTCTGTACCTACCAACACCTGCATGGCTCCTGCAAACACTTTGCCTCCCCAGAAATCGCCCCTGTGTTGCTTTCCTGGTCGTGCTTCTCACCATAAGATCTACAAAGCTTCCAAAAGTTGTGCTGACATAGCAATAATCTGGAAATATCCCTCTGGAGGCGCCTATTGATTGTCGCTGTGGGTGGATTATATGAGGGATCTATCTTAATTACCAGAAACCATCTCCTTGGAATGGCCAGCAATGTAGCAAAAATGATGCACGAGGAGATCCATTACTCTCAGGGAAAGGTCAATCCAATAGGATGTATGTTTGCATTCAGGTCAAGTGATGGCTAGTCCATCACCACCCTCCATTCTCACTGCCCTGTCAGCTCTGTAATGGCTTCACCTCTTCTCTCTACCTCTCACCTCCCTCTCCCTGGTGCCAGACTGATAACACGAATTAGGGCAGCTGGAGGTAACAGGGCACAGCTGTATTATCACAGATGATAAACAGTGTCAAAGGCAATTATGGGAGCTGCAGAGAGAAGACAGAAGTTTCAAACCCATCCTCTGCTTTCTGGTCTGTGGGAGGAGGGTACCTGGCCCGTAATGAGTGAGAAAAGGGGAGGTGGAAGGAGAAAGGCAGCTTTGCTGCCTCTTTCTTCATGGAGCACTTTGGGAACATCTCTGCTCTGCTGGAAACATGGCAGAGAAACATGGGTGGGAGGAACCTTGCACATGATTTAAGAAGGAGGATGGATGTTAATGGAGAAACAATTATATCCACAGTGGTCATAATTAACCGTGGCACCACATGGACAAAAGACACAGCAGATGCCTGGCAGAGGTGACTGTCAGAGGTTTGCTGCTCCGGAAGGCAGCCTAGGAGAGGAATATGGATAGGGGGCTATGAAGAGTGCTCTGAAGTTCCTAGGAGTCATAGATTCATGGAATCATTTAGGTTGGAAAAGACCTTGAAGTCCAACCACTCACCCAGCACTGCCCAGGGCACCAATGACCCATGTCCCTAAGGGCCACATCCACACAGACCTTAAATCCCTCCAGGGATGGGAACTCCACCCCTGCCCTGGGTTGGACAACCTTTTCTGAAGATATTTTCCCTAATATCAACCTAAATCTCCTCTGGGTCTCCTCCATCAGCTCCTGCAGGAGCAGAAGTCAGCACCCTCCTGTCCGCTCTGGTCTCAGACACCAAGGACAGCTCTGTGCAACCACTGCACAATGTCCAATGCTGCTGTGACTAATGCAGCTGCTGTGACTAATGCAGCTGCTGCCCGTGGTCCTCCTGAGTGCGTGCGAGCCAAATCTATAAAACCACAAATTCATTCTTGTACAGTAAATAATCTTGTAAAATGCCTGCATCTAGGTGCTTTATTCCCCACACAGAAGGCCCATGTCTGTCATCAGATCACCCACCCATAGATGCTTTTGAACCTCCTCTAGCTAGAACTAAAATAGATTTGCAAAATGAAAGGCAATGACCATACTTACCATGGGACTTCAGGTCTATTGGCTATCAAAAGATACAGATTCAGTCATATGGAAACAGAAATGGGATTGACTATTTCTTAGTCTAAGATAACATTTTAGGTAGAAGTGGAAAAGCCAATGAAGTGAGATAACCTCCTACAAAGCCACCTTTGCATTCCTTACTTGTAATGGATACAAACCCACCTATACCTTAAGAGTCCCTCTCTCTTTTTCTGCCTTCCCCTTCTTAATATCTGCTATTGGTACTTCATCAATGCCTGCTGTTGGTGTTTCACTAAAAAAGAAAAACACAAAACCAAAACCAAATAAGCAAACAAAGAAAACAACAAAACAAACAAAAACCCCACAAACAAATGGGGAGAAAAAAAAAAAAAACAAACCAAAACCAAAAAACCACAACAACAACAAAAAAAAAATTGACATAAAACCCACATAAAACAAAAACCATGTCAGTCTGGAGTTCTGGAGCAGAAGGACTTTGCAAAACTGTGTCCTTCATAGAACCTTGGAATCACAGAATTGTTTAGGTTTGAAAGGACCTTAAATGCTGTTTTGTTCTGAGTCACCTTCCAGTATTCCAGGTTGCTCCAAGCCCCATCCAACCCAGCCTGGAACATTTCCAGGGATGGGGCAGCAACAACTTCTCTGGGCAACCTGTTCCTTCCCTTCTCTGCTTCCTACTTCTCCTGAACTTTTTAGTAACCAGCACAAAAACTCTTCCTAGGTAGCTATCATGGGTGTTCTGCCATGCTCTTAATGATGGCCTCATCTGGAATTGCTTTATTAATATTTATTAAGTGATCACTAGCTGCAGGTACATTCTTTAATAACTTATTTATAAAGCATGCTATAAAACACATTAAAAATACATTCTTTAACAGATAACGCAATAACAAGATGCTGTAAAGCAAACTATAAAATGTAAATGACGGCTCTACCTGAACTGAAAACACACTGAAGGCTAGGAAACAGGGAAGAGAGGAAAGGAAGCTGAACCCAGTGGGCCTGAAAACAGTCAGCACCCTTTGGAGGAGGGCAGGAGTCGTTCAGGTGACATTTAAAAGGATAAATATAGAAAACTGCACTGTTTTGACCCACGGCTGTGGGCAAAGAGAGGGGAACACAGAGTTGCTGTAAAAATATTCCTAGGCAGATTGAGAAAGTGCTCCTGCTGCTACTTGAGGGTGGGGATGGGACCCTCTGGATCCCTGTAGCCCCCCAGCCCCAGCCCATCTCCCTCAGCACCTCTGCACTCCTTGCTGTTTGGCTGATTCTTACCTTTCCTGCCCACCCCTCCTCTTTACCCTTGTGCTTCCTCCCTGCTTCTCCTCCTTTTCCCTCTTTGTCACCTCCTTCCATCTTTTCCCACCTTATCTATTTCAGGCTGTCAGTGATATCATTACAGTTTCACTGGGGTATAGAGGATTTAAAAGCTTTCGAGTGTGGGATCCATGGGATCCTGGAGGAGGGGGATCCTGGAGGGCAGAGTTATCATCGTCCTTTCCAAACCCATTGGCAAGGCAGGTTTGGTCCTCAGTGCTCCCACACATGCCTGGTCCCATCCTTGCCTCCACACAGGGCCAAGGAAAACAGCACCAGCATCGTGCCAGCTTTCCTTCAACCAATCCTTGAACAATTCCCTCATCCCAGAGCAATCAAACTCCCATTTTGAACCCCTTGGAAAATCCAGACATTTATGGGACTGGAATTTCCGTCTGAGCTGACCAGTACAGTTCCCATCAGATCAAAAAATAAAAAGGAATAAAAAGACAAATCAGTATATCCCAGGGTCAGTGCACAGAAGCTGGAAGCAGGTGAATCCTGCTCACCAGAATCAGTCTTGGCTCCAACCCTCTGCTCCCCACTTTCACACCCTTCCAGGGACATCCTCTGCTCAACACTTTGTCTTAACAGGTTCAGTTCTCTTTATGCTGCTGAATATCCTACTGAAAGGGAGAAAAGTTGCAAAAAACCCATTAGTAACCACATTCAATTGTTAACTAATACTTTTGGACAAAGACAAAAAGTCGAGGAGAGCAGAAAGAGTAATTTTTTTACTTGGCTTTGCAGAATAATTTTGGACAAGGGGTGTTTTTTGCGTGTGTGTATTCATAAAAGAGATGCTATTTTCGATGTGTCTGTAAGATGAAGTCAGAGATGCCAGGCAACCTGCCCACTCCTGGCTCAGCCCAGATTTTCAGCTCTGAGGTGTTCTCAGGAGCTCTAGAAGCTTAAAAATGGAGGCAGAAAATATTTGCTGAGAAATTAAACAAAAACAAAAACAAAACAAACAAAGAAACCCCAACAGCCCAAAACAAAAAACCAAAAACAACAACAACAAAAAAAAAAAACCCAACTGAAAAAAAAAGCCATTCATGGAAAACCACAATTCATTGCCAGACAGAACCTGGAGCTGCCCTGGACAAGAAACTGTCTACATCTTTTTTTATTTTTACTCCTATTTTCACCTGAAGTCCCAAGGACTTCCTTGTGAAATCAGCCTTGGTTCTGGACCACTCAGTCTCTTCATTTCGTCCTTGCAGGAGCACTGAAACCTCTCTCCCAGCCTTTTCCCCTTCCCTCTCCCCCCTTCTCCTGCGGCAAGCTAAAATGGCAAGACTAATTTCATTTCTTTTCCTTTAGTTTGTCTATCTGTGACAACCCTTTTTATGCATTTAATTCATTCTCAATTTCTCATAATCAGGAGAAAGGTGTCCCCTAAGGTTAGGAGTGAGCTTGTCAAAAAGGCAGCGTAAATTTGCAGAGGTAATCACCAGTCTATCTCCTTTCCCCACTGTCCATGGAACTATTAAGTAATATCACTGTCTAATCTTTTTTGTACTTATTTATTTTGCAGCGAGAAACTAGTGTTATAAACACCCCTACTGTCAAAACTTGTCATCCTCATTACCTCAAGGCGGGTTCCATCTCAGTTATTCTAATTTCATAGTTTCTCGAATTTACAGCCGCTGGAAATTGAGTACAAAATCCATTATCATTTGTATATTTTAATTATGCAAATGAGGCAGCTCAGCTGCTCTGGCCGGGACCTGCAGGGATGCCTAACTTCAGTCTGGGTGATTACAATTTATCCAGTCGAGTCACTTTAATTGTAACAAGCTAATTACATTGTTCCATTTGGTTTTAACAAAAGAAAAGGAGACGGAAGGCGCTTAATGGCAAAGGCCCCGCGCTACAGCCGCGCCGGGGAGCGAGGTAGCAGTATCCCCACACACCTGCGGAGGGCAGGGGCAGGCTTTGGGCAGGGGGGCCAGCCCCAGGAGGGAGGCCAAGGGAAGGTGAGCATCAGCCCAGGGGAAATTTGCGAGGAGATGCTCATCCACTGCCAGCTTCCCAACACCTGGAGGGTGCCTAAGGGGAGAGCAGCACCGCACCCCTGCCTCCCTCCTCCCTGGGCACCCTCCGACAGGGAGTTGAACAATGACACATCTCAGCCTCAGTAAAAGTCTCAAGGACTGTTGGTCCCTTGGTATCAGCTCTCCCTCTCTGCTGTAAAAATATGATCTGCATTTATAGGCATTTCATCCAGGAATCAAAAAAAAAAAAGAATTAAAAAAAAAAAAATCTTACCACCTCCCGCTGCCCAGATCAGCAGTTACTTTCTCAGACTCACAATAAATGCTCAGCACCTAAATTAAATACCCTGGAGAGATGTAATATGGCTGCCCACACCTTCACAGAGGCCGTTAATAAATAATTACTTCTCTCGCACTGGCCATCTGAGGATCTCAAAACCTTTTGTAACTATTAATGAATGAAGCCTCGGTGTGAGAGAGCAGAAGCACATTCTCATCAGCTCTTTATAAATGGGGAGCGAAGGGAGAGGCAAAGCAGCTGCCAGGGTTTCAAGGAAAGAGCTGGATTTAGTCCATCCAACTCACAGTCACTTCTTCAGCCGGACACCTCCCGCTCCTCAGTGTGAGCCACAGCTGGCAGGCCCTCCTGTAGATCAGATCCCATCCCC
This sequence comes from Erpornis zantholeuca, assembly GCA_013400515.1. Taxonomy (NCBI): domain Eukaryota; kingdom Metazoa; phylum Chordata; class Aves; order Passeriformes; family Timaliidae; genus Erpornis; species Erpornis zantholeuca. The sequence continues at coordinate 237,074 of VZTN01026425.1, forward strand.
AGCCTGCACAGCTCTTCCTAGCATGTCCCACAGTCTCCTGTGGGCAAAGGCTTCCTCCAAGCCTCCCTCCCCAGGAGTGGAAGGTCAAATCAACAGCTCCTGCACGTGGCAGGGATATTTCAGCTCTAGGTTGGTCTAGGGTCCAACCAGAATGAAGAAGACATCCTGCAAAGGAAGGAGAGGAGAACCATGTGTGGCTGATAATCCTGACTAGGTTCTGGGGAAACCTCTTGTTTTGCCACAGCCCATATATATATATAATTTAATAAGCTGTGTGTCTCTGTGGGACAAAACAAATTTGAGGAGAGCAGCTCAACCAACGGGCAGAACTTTGCATGCATGTGGGATCAGGAGTTCTCCTATGAAACATGATCTTATTGGCCTCAAAGACACGACAAGCAGAGAACCAGAATGAGATCTCAGTCCGTGCCTGAGCTACCTGGTCTAGCGGGAGCCGTCCCTGCTCATGGCAGGAGGTTGGGCTGGATGACCTTTAAAGGCCCCTTCCAACCCAAATCATTTTGGGATTCTACAACTCTGACTGCTGTGCTGCCCACAGACAATGGTTGAGCTCCAGGTCCTCCATCCTGGTCCTCATGAGTGCTGTGGATCAGGACTGCTGGCTCTATCAATCAGCACCACAATGAGACCTCCAGCATCTCTTTTGGAACATGCAAAAGGATCATGCCTCTTCTTCTGATGCTAGCACCTACCTAACTGCCCTTGGAAAAACACCTCCCCTCTTCAAAATATCCGCCTGACGGCTCTGGGATTAACGGGGGAAGAGAATAATCACTCCTTGGCAGAGAAGAGATGAAAGAACCAAACAGATCTTTTCCCTCCCTAGTTGCTAGGGATGTGCGTGATTATTGTTATTGTTATTTCCTTCGATACACAGCATTCAATTAATTTCCTTCGACACACGTTTATGGCACTCCAAGGGGCATTCCGGGAGCTCTGCTTTTCCAGCACTTCCAGCTTGCCAGCATCCTTTGTGTCAGTTTGGCTACTCCAAGAGGGGCGAGGGGGAGGGAAGGGAAGAGGGGGACAATCCTTCTCAAAGAAACACTTGCCCTTGGCCACGTGCACAGATGCTGAGGACAGGGAAGCCTGGGCACGGCTCGCGTTATACCCAAGTGAGTGTTCATGGAGCCCCGTTCAATAAAGCAGCAGTAACCACCATCTTGCTGCATTCCCTTGTCAGCCACCAAACCATGGCAGGGAAAGGAAATTGAACCCATTAAACACGCACACAGATGCCTCTGTGCCATTGCCCCCCTCAGGAGGAGATGAAGGAGCCTCTATTAATTTTATTTTTTTTTTCCTCTTGTGCCTTTACGAAATGCAGTCATTTAATCATTAAAAAGAGGAGGGAGGGGTGCAGGGGCAGGAAAGCATGATGAAGGGTGGAAGCAGCTACTGTAATATCCATGCAGTGAGTCACCAGGAGTGAAGCATCACTGTGGCTGTCACTCTTGTACCATCTGGGATGTGTTCACACCCATGCTCACTACAGTGTGTTGGTGTCTCCTTACCACTCCCCAAGGAGATTCCCAGCCTCCCTGCACCCAGGGGCTCCCTCCCTCCTCCAGTGACCCATATTTGAAGGGCCCTGCCAGGTCTCTGGCCACCCTGCTTAGGGTTCAACAGCTCTTCCAGCAGGAACACATCACTCTGGAGGCAGGCTGGGAGAGCTGGAGGTGTTCACCTGGAGAATAAAAGGGTCCAGGAGACTTTAGAGCCCCTGCCAGTGCATAAATGAGCTCCAGGAGAACAGAGAGGGACATTTGACATGGGCATGTAATGATAGGACAACGGGGAGTGATACTAAACTAAAAGACAAAAGATTCAGAAAACACAAGGAAGAAAAGTTTTACACTGAGGGAGGTGAGACACAGGCAGAGGCCTCCCAGAGAGGCAGGAGTTGCCCCTTCTCTGGAAACATCCAGGCCTAGGTTGGAGAGGGCTCTGAGCTACCTGATCTAGTTGGAGTGCTCCTGCTCCTTGCAAGGTGGTTGGACTAGATGGCCTTTAAAGGTGCCTTCCAACCCAAACCAAGCTTTGACTCTGTGATTCTATCATCTCCATGACTGAGCTCTTCAGGACTCCCCTGTCTGTGGCCAGCTGATACTGATTTGGCAGCCTGGAGACCCCAGTGCCCTGGTGTCAGTGATCCATGGAACCACAGCCACAGCAATCCCAGCAATGGGATCCCAGGCACCATGGGGACCTGCTGATGTTCCTCCTGGCAGCAGCAGGCTAAGGAAGAGCCGACACCCCTAGCAAGACAATGGCACTTTAGGTGCTGAATACATACATCATGTAGTCATCTTGAAAACCCAACTGTATCCCATGTTATGCAGAGAATTGCAGGAGTTGTTTAGATTAGAAAAGGTTTCCAGGATTACCAACTCAAACCATTCCCCCAGCACTGCCAAGGCCACCACTGACCCATGTGCCCAAGAGCCACATCCATATGGCTTTTAAATCCCTCCAGGGATGGGAACTCCAACACTGTCCTGGACAGCTCTGCCAGGGTTGGACAACACTTTCCATGGAGGAATTTTTCCCAATATTCAACCTAAACCTCCCCAGCCTGAGGCTGTTCCCTCTCCTCCTGTCCCTGTTCCCTGTGAGCACAGCCTGACCCCCCCCAGCTGCCCCCTCCTGTCAAGGACTTGTGCAGAGCCACAAGGTCCCCCCTGAGCCTCCTTTTCTCCAGCCTGAGCCTTTCCCAGCTCCCTCAGCCTCTCCTGGGGCTCCAGCCCCTTCCCAGCTCCATTCCCTTCCCTGGACATGCTCCAGCCCCTCCATGTCTCTCCTGTCCTGAGGGGCCCAGAGCTGTCCCTGGGACTGGAGGTGTCCCAGCAGTGCCAGCACAGAAGATGGAAGTCTGTATACCTGTGTTCCTGTGCACAGCTCTCTGGCATCCAGGTGAAACACCACCCAAGCATTTTACTGAAACCTCCATCAGATGGGAAAGAATAACCTCTCCTATGGGTTTTTAATGTTTGCTATTTCACAGAGCACTATCAGTGACATAGAAGGCACATTTGGCTATATATCTCTAATGGTACACAGATAAAATGCCTGGAGAAATAAATAATAATAAGCTCTTTTATAGCTTCTTATACTTGCAGATCTCAGATTAATTGAAATTATATGCCTTATGCCTGCTCATCCTCTGGACAGAGATTAAAATGGGAAATGAGCATTTGTAGCTACATAGGTGAGAATACGAGGTGGGATTTTTTCTGATGGTCTTTGGGGATCTCTTTGTCTAGAATTGCAAGGCCTGAACCAAGCCCCTGAAGGTAAATGAGGCTGCTGGGATTTACACCTCATTCCTTTTCCATAAAACAACCCCATAGCACCTCTGTCTCTTCCAAAAGGGCAAATTGCTCAAGTTCTGCAGTGTTTGGTTCTTGGTTCAGTTCTCCCAAGTTCTTTAAGAGTAAAGTGATTTGAGGACCTAAATCCTATTACAGGTTAATAGGAATTGTGTTTCTAAATCCACTGAAGTGGGTATAGGGATGTCCCAAAGTGAGACATCTCAAATTTTGGCCTCACTGATGCCTTAGGTTTTAAATTTTATATTTTTTCCCTATCCTGCCCTGCCCAGTGTAACTCTGCAGAGTTACTTCCTGGACTAACTTCTCCTGCAGAGAACTTCCCTGGAGCTCGTTCAGTGCTGTTCTCTCATGCTCACACACACACAACAAAGCCTCTCCAGCTCTCCAAGGACACCCAGACCCTCCTAGGCCCAACAACTGCAAACCACAATCTTGGGGACAGGGGGGCAAGCTTGGGCAAATTCCATCCTTGCCTGGCTTCTGCTTGGGGAATTGATGCTGAGATCCAAGTGGGAAGAACTCGGGAGCTGTCCTTGTCCATGTTGGGATGCACTGAGGCAGGAGCCTCTGGAGCCCAGAGTGTACCTCTGAAGGCCTTTCCAATCAATGCCTCCTTTATTCCTTTATTCCTTTATTCCTTCATTCTTTTATTCCTTTATTCCTGCCATGTCTCTGTTTCTAGGCAGCCATTCAAGGCATCATCACCAGAAGTGCCACAATGAGGATGGTTGATTAAAGGTCTTCAGCCATTGAGAGGTTTGAGCTGAAGGTATGCAAGGGAGGGCAAGAGAGAAGGGTGAGAAGAGAAATATTAAATGGAAGTGGGATGGGAGAGATCTGTGTCCTAGGTGGAGAAGAAAGAATTTCTTTTAATCTATCTGATACAGAAACAGCCCCACAGGAAGGCAATCAAGACTAATGGCACACTCATGGTGCATTTGAGGGACTGCTTCAGACATGAGAAAACACAGGCTAAGATTTCAGGACTAAAACAATAACTTTCATTTTTCTAGTGTAGTTAGCAAACTTTGAATTATTTTCTTTAAGTTTTTATTTTGACTGCTTGCCTTTTGTTTTAGAAGAGTATGCAAAGATACAAAGCCAAACCAGAAATTTTGTTTTGGTTCAAACAATGTCAAAAAACTAAATATGCTCATTTGAGTAAACCTAGGACAGCACTTTATTCAGCTCTTCAGACAAGCTGTCCATTCAGACAGTATTATTTCACAGCACCATCTGTAGATTAAAGAGAACAGAGACATAGAATATACCTTCTGGCTCAGGCTTTTTTATTACTTTATAGAGTAGGAGACCTGGATCCCAATAAGGACTTCAAGCTATGGTTTCATGGAGTTCATTAAAAACATCAGTGAACCTTGTATCACGAATTCCAGATTTCCTCCTTGAAAAATTCTGCCACTTTCCATGTCTAATTTTCATCTTTCAGGAGATAAAGGAATGGGAGAATATTTTCCTGAATAACAGTAGTAAAAATTGTTACCAGATTTTTGGGTTAATTTTTAAAATTTCACAGTAACAGGGGTCTGAGACATAACTTTTTGCTTTTCATTTAGGTTTGGTAACAAGTTGCAGTCCTGCAGAACAAAAAAGGTACTTTGGGACAGCATTATTACCGCAATAATGACCTTTTATGCATGCTGTAATCATTTTATTATGTAGCCTTACAGTAATCCATACTCATAAAGTCTCAGGATTCTTCTCTCTAATGTCCTCTCTATTAATTGCTGTTTTCATCAAAAGTTAAATTGCTATGGTCAATAATTTAAATTCCATTAACATTAAAAAAAAAAAGAAAGAAAGAAAAGGGATGCAGGGAGGTATTGAAACTACGAAGAGCAACATTTTCACAGAATCACAGAACTCTATCGCTTCATTCTACGAAATATTCTGGCTGATTTAGCCCACGCAGATGAACCAAAGAGCTGCAGTAGCAGCTCCTCCTGCCATGTATTTTGCAGCGTGGTCATGCTAATGTGTTTGAAATATCAGCTTGATGGCTGATGCAAGCGTAGCACCATCCATGAATTCCAGCAGCTGCTGGTACGAAATGAGCGTCGCGCGGAAAACAGGCACTTCACGTAATTAAACAGCCAAGTAGGCAAACCCAGACAAAAGAGCCATAAGTTGTCAGCAGTCAGCTCGTAAGGCTATATATCATGGCTGATATATAGCACGCCTGATGCTGTTGCCATCAGCAACATAAAAAAGAATAAAATAAAAAAAAAATTAAGTTGGATTCCTTTTGCTGAAGGTTTGGAGGTAGGGAGGGAGAAGCGCTTAAAGTTCTTCACTGGTGTTGATGATGGTGATAACGAGGATATCATCCATTACGAAATTGGCAGCCTTAATCTTTCTTCCCAGCCTCATTTTTATACCTGACTGTGGGATCCCCTCACGAGGGGCTGGTGCAGGATGGGCTCGCAGGATTTATGTGCAGTGGATGTCAGGGAGCACAGGGTTCCCCAGCCTCGAGTGACTGCAGCAGCACCACCCACTCTCCCTCCTGAATTTTTGTCAGCCACGGAAAACAGCACAGGATTTCACCAGGTGATTTTTATTCGAATGAATGCCATTCCTGAAGAAAAAGAAAAACCCTGCAAGGACAGAAGAAACTCCTTGCACAGGCCCAAGCCCACCACACAGTAGATGGAAGGATGTAAATAATTGAAGAGAATAATTTTGTAATGCTCTGACCCTGAGCCTTGCACATCAGTCATGCAGATCCCATCTCTCTCTGCCCCAGCCTGCCCAGTGCTGCACTTCACTGTACGCACCATTAATGACCTTTTATGAGAATTAACTGATACTAACGCATCAACTGCAGATCTACTGCATTTTTAAAAAGCACCAGCATAGTTCTGCTTGTTTGGCCGCATAGATTAGTTTTGTAAAAACAATTATCATGATTTAAACAGCTGGTTATGGAAATGTCTATTGAGCTGCCGGGTAGCACTTTCCGCCCTGTTCATGGAAAGCATTAGAGGGCTGTCAAAAAAAGAAGGGTGGGATCATGTTAAACTTGTAAGAATGAGCTAATTATGGCAAGTCTGCTGGTAGGTCATGAGCTGAGGAGAGTCAGAGAGGAGTGGGAAATATAGTTTTGGGGTTTTTAGATCAGTTTGTTGCATGGGAGTGGACAGGTCATCCAGGAGGTGAGTGGATGGAATGGATAGGTGAATGAATCTCCCAGCCTCTCCCTGGCACCCCTTTAGCAGATTTGCCATGGCCTGCAGGGCAGAAGTAAAGAGCAAAAAGATTCTCTCTGTCCCAAAGGGCACACAGCCAAACCCGAATACAAAACCTAAAGACCTGAGTGTGAAAACAAAACAACTCCACTCACTCCTCTCCGGCTTAGAAATTCAGATCACCATAAATGGATGAGACATTTCCAGCATTTGTGTGTTTCCTGGTCATCCCAGAGGCTTTTCCCCTTCAAGATTTATTTACACACAGGAATGTAAGTGACCACGCTAGCAACAGCATCATGGTGGATGTTTCTGCTGCGTGCTCTGTGCCTGGTCCCTCGGCTCTTTATCAGCATTAGCTGAACAGACCTCACTCTGTAATCGGTTTTGTACCGATTTTTCTGGTAGGGAAGCCAAGGCAGTGATGGGTAAGTAATTTATCCAAGCTCACATACTCGTGGGCAGCAGAGTGTTTCTCTTGCAGTGAGAGTCAGGCATCCACCAGGACAGTTTCTGCAGAGGGGCTACAACAGCATCTGGAGGGAGAAATCATAATAGTGACACCTGCTAAAGTAAAGATAAAAAAGAAAGAAAAAGAAAAAAGAAAGAAAGAAAAAAGAATGGCAGGGACTCTAATATGCGGGGGCTGAGAACAGAGCAACAGACGATCCAACCAATTTGGTTATTCGTGCGTTCTCCCCTTTATTATCTCAAAATGTCGGGTTATATAGAGTTCAGATAGTTTACAAATCCAGGTGCTTTTTAATTGGTATACAAGGTGAAAAAGAATTCAAAACAATTCAGTCTTAAAACGGCTACTATGATTACAATATAACTATGCTATCTAAAACCAAGCACACTTTAATAGGAATTTCTTACAACGCCACAGGCTTTTAAACTACCAACTAGGCCCAAAGTTTCAAGGCCTAGCTAAAGCTCTTCCATCAGACAATCAGGCCCACGCCCCTGCAAAAATTCTGCTACACTAAAGCACCTCCCTGCACTGCCCAGCATCTCTCAGGGGCTTGGAAGAAAGAAGGCCCATGCTGCAGGAGCACTCAGCTTTGCAGAGAGGCCTTCTGCCAAAACAGAGGGGTGCTGAGACATATCCCACCTCTGACATCTCCCACACCTGACAGCACTGACAAATGGACAGGCTGGAAGACAAACAGATATATCCACCTAAAAGCCTCACCCTCTGGGTAACAGGTTCATGCTCCCCACCCTGTTCGAATGAGGGTAGGTAGAGAACAAAATTCTGTTGTAAGAAATATGTTGTCCTTATTATGCCTGCTAATATTAACCAAAATTGCTGTATTTTCTCCTCAAGTTGAACAAGAAGTTGATAGAGCTGTTTGACTTTCAGGAATTAGGATTTTGAGATAGGCTTCAATTCTTATCCTTTGTGGGTAGTCCAGAATATCCTCTCAGAAGCAGACTGTGAAAGGATAATTATCTACATGTCACTCCCAAGAGCTGATATCTCATAAATTGTCACAGCAACAACGCAGAGAAGGGTTCCTTGAATGGTCCACGGCCAAAATGTGGTCACCTACCCTGTGGGTCTTGGGATAGACACCTAATTTAGCTAAACAGGGAAAGAACATTGCAAGTCTGTGTCCATGGGTTCCTGGAAGACACAGGGGAATGGAGACATTTTTAAGGCAAAGCTTCCTATCAGATGACTCTCAGAGACACACGGTTTTACCTCTCAACATCTAACCATACACCTCAATTCAGTGTTCAGGGAGGGAGGTGCAGCTGGGTGGGGCAGCACAGGCAGGCTGGACACTAAGGAAGCAGTCAGAAAAAACTGAAAATCACCACTTCTGAGATGCAAGAAAATGATGGAGGGCTTAATTCAGGTTAGGTGAAGGCACTGGACAATCCCCATCCTGGATACAAAGAGGTAGAAAATAAATAAGACCTTTAATTTTTCAGTTTAACCTCAATAAGGTGACGAAACTGCAACAAGAATTGGAGAGAAGAATGGCTAGAGATGTAGAGTTGTGATCTTAAATATAACTGGGGTTTTCCAAAGACAGAAAGTGTCACTTGTGTTTAGCATATTCCTTTGATAAGAGACCTAACTTTTAGATAAGGGAATGAAAAAGGTGTCACTTATCCTTGCTTCAGAGAGGGATTAGCTGGATTAGTGGAGCTGGAGAAATGGGGGCTTAGAAAGAAAATTGTGAGGTGTTTACCTGTAGGGGAAATAAGAGTCTCTAGTGGCAGAAGAAGTGCTGGACTGGGGATAGTTTCTTAGTGGGGCTCCTCGAGGATTCTTTTTTCAGTAGTCATATTTGAGATGTCTGTGAGTCACCTTGGTACAAAAAGTAGTCATTTTCTAATTATGTTTTCTGAAAACACAAAAACCATGAATTTGAGGAAGACTGACATGCTGTGTGGGTGGAGCCAGGTGACCTTGGGAAATGGACGGACAGAAATGGAGTAGCAATGCTGGCAGACAAATTAAAAGTTCCTGGTATCTTGTGAGAATGAGTGCTGAATGTAATCATGACTGATATCATCATGGAAAGACATGGACCGGTTAAAGTGGATCTAGAGGAGGCCACGGAGATGCTGCCAGGTCTGGAGCCTCTCTGCTCTGGAGCCAGCCTGGGAGAGCTGGGGCTGCTCACCTGCACAAGAGAAGGCTCCAGGGAGAGCTCCGAGCCCCTGGCAGGGCCTAAAGGGGCTCCAGGAGAGCTGCAGAGGGACTTGGGACAAGGCCTGGAGGGCCAGCACACAGGGAATGGCTTCCCAGTGCCAGAGGGCAGGGAGAGATGGGATCTTGGGAAGGAATTGCTGTGTGTGAGGGTGGGCAGGCCCTGGCCCAGGGTGCCCAGAGCAGCTGTGGCTGCCCCTGGATCCCTGGCAGTGTCCAAGGCCAGGGTGGACATTGGGGCTTGGAGCAACCTGGGATAGTTGAATATTTATCTGGGAATGTAGACATTCTTCAGCAAACAGTATTCCTTCTTAATAACAAATCTGGACTTACACTATCTGCCCTCCAAACTCAGAGTGATTATCAGGGCAGTAGAGTGACCAGGCTGAACCACAGAGGAAGAGGGCTTATCCCCACACGATATCAGCACAATTTTTTTCTCACTTTCTTGAATTTCCTGCTAGAACCTGACTTGTTGTGCAGTCCAGATCAATACTGAAGTGAGTGGAAAGCAACAGGCAAGTTCTTGGTGGAGTTTTTAGTTGCTTGAAGCCTCATTTGAGCCACCAAGCAACACATGCCATATTTCTCCTTTCTTTGGGTTTTTTTTTAATGTAGTGAAAATGTCCCTTTTTGGGGCATGGGATAATGCAAAACATCTTTGACACACTTTGAATGTAAGTGTCAAAGAAAGGAAAGTTTCCCCTATGTTTCATATAAAATGTTGCATACTAATAATAATAATTTATCATCATCTTCATATATTCTTATATAAGTAATCCAAATCACCACAGTCAATTAATCAATCTGTAATTAGGAAGTGACACGAACATTTACTACCATCAGGCATAATTTATATGATTACAGATGATTAAATAAAATGTAATTGAGTGAACAGGCAATTTGTTAAGCACATGTAAATTCAGCCATACCACCCCAGGCTGTGATCTTGTCAGATCTCAACAGCTAAACAGGGTCAGGGTGGGTCAGTGTTTTGATGAGAAACCCCAAGGGAGAACCCTGGGTGCTGAAGGAAGGGGTGGTGGTTAACAAGCAGCTCTCTCCTTGCCCCTTGTCTTGGAGGCGTAGTGTCTCTAGCACGTGATGGGAGAGGTGGACATAAGTTATTAAAAGTGCTGCCTGAGCAGTTCTTGAGAGAGGTGGGGATTTGTCTCCTGGACTTGGGTTAATTTAGAGTGGAGCACACACCTGGCCAGTCACTGGGAGGAGACAGTAAACCATGGCACCCTGACACTTGCTGCTCCTCAGCAGAGCCAGGAGACGTGTCACTCCTGTGATTTAGCCTGCCTAACTCAGATACCTCCATCTTCATTATTTAGGGAAGGGGGAGGCTTCTTAAAATAACCACATAAATTCCTCTTCTGCCAAGTGCAGAGGTGCTCTTGAAAGCCAACCAAGGCAGGAAATGTCTGCCTGCCTCGGGTGCTCAATCTCCTGCAAAGACACCTCTGTCCCTCCCTTGGCAGGATGGAGAATCTGGTCACACACATCAGGACCGCTTCATTGAAACACGGGCATAAATTGGGTCTTGGTGTCTCATGTTTGTGCAGACCTTTGAGGTTGAACAAAGACTGTGAGCCAGGCAGGGGCTGCCAGGCCTCTGAACAGAGAAATTAGAGCGTTTGTTCTCGACGCTCCATCCAAAAAACAGCTGACATCAGTAGACAGTCCCATGGGAAGTGCTAAAAGCAACACTGGGGAAGTACTCCTCTTTTATTCCTTTGTATTTTTTTTTTTATAACACCAGGACCAAATCCAACTAAGTGAATGATTTCTTGAAAAGTTCAGCATGTTTCCAAATTGGTTTTGGTCACACTGCCAGAGAAATGCAAGGGGTTTGCTTTAATTATTTCACAAAAATAAACTTGACTTATTAGGATCAATTCTGTTTCTGTAGTCTTAAACAAGAATATTTTTGCTTCCTCTGTTTTTAGTTTCTGCATGGCTCCTGCCAAGGCATCTAATTTTAAATAATTAAAACCATTTGTTTTAATACAGCGCAGCAGTTTCTGCAGTGCTGTGCCAGTTTATTTTTTGTCGGTTTTCCTCAATTCCTGTGTCACTCCTTGTGGGAACTGGAGCAAACATCCAACAGATCAGAGGCATGGATGAAATCACTCAGGGCAGGCAAGCAGACAGGCCAACTGCAGCTATAACAAAATGATCTTTGATTATTAAATGGATACTTACGTAGATGGATAACCAGATGTGTTTGACAGTGGATGTGGAAAGCATGGGGGGCAGTACCTCAGGATTAGAGCAGAAAGTAACACAAGCTTTCTTCCCTGAAACAATTAGTGAAATCACTTTCTGGACAGTAAGAGCCTTGAATGTGCAATGTTATACACAGGGCCTGCACAACCAATTTGGGTCAGAATGATGTTTAAACTCTTAAGTGGTACCACTAATCTCCATTAATCTGACTTCAAAGACGAGACATAATGCTCAGCACAAGAGACTAAGAGTTGCTAATGCATGTTCCTCAGCTGGATCACTAATACAGGACTCCTGCAGAAAGAATAGGATCTTCCAGGCTTGGGTGTGAGGGCTAAAAATAAACATTTATTTGGGGATGTCTCCAGAAGTGTCCTCTTCTTGGGTTCGTTCTGTCAGGTGGTGCCCTTTGCCACTGCAGGTGCAAGGATGCCCATGAAGTTGTCCTTTCATTTGGGTTATTTTTTTTTTTTTTTTATTTCCTCACAAAAATTACCTAGGGTTGTTATTTCTTGTGCAGGCTTCATGATGAGCTGCTGATCCCATTTAAGAAGGAAGAGCTAGGGCAGTGAGTCATGGGTTTACCCCAAAACCTGTGGGATGGAGGAAAAAAGGCTGATCAAGAAAGATTTAATCTCAACCCCACAATTATCTGCCAGAAACAACCACAGAGGACAAAGAAATTATTTTGGTCTTAAGCACCCAACTGCAAAGAAAATCTCTGAGTTCTGATAGCTGAGGCCAGAGAGAGCAGCCTGGTCTAATGGAAGGTGTCCCTGCCTGTGACAGGGCATGGAATGAGATGATCTCTGAGGTCCCTTCTAATTCAAGCTAAGCTATGGTTCTCTGCTAGAAAAACAACTTTGAAAATTCTCTTTTTGTTGCTCCAGTGCACTGTGTAGTTTCAGGAGAGGTCTCAGAAGTGATCATAAGGAGTTGCCACTCTGGCTGAGTAGGATTATTCCATGCCTTCCTATTCTTTCTTTGTATTTTGGGGGGAAAGAATGGTATTTGTTAAAAATATCAAAAATTCACCTTTTCAAAATAGATTAAGTTCATGCATTTTTCCCATATTTATTACTGAAATATTTCCCAGAACAATTCATTGAAATTTACCAAAGTCTGGGAGAGAGAAGTATTTTAAGATAAATTATAATTATCTTCTATGACCAACATAGTTTTAAAAATACACTACATATGTTCTATAAAACAGAATTAACAGCTATGTTTCCAGACCCAGAATTTTCTGCCTAAATAAAATTGAGTGGCTTTACTTGAAGATAAGTTCCTGTATAATTGTGTTGTCAAACCAAAAGCCTTATTTTGTAAGTGCCATGATGATGCTTTCGAGAAAGGCATCATAACCTAAGTGCCAAGCTGTAAAGAACAAGGAAAAGCTAAGTGGAACCTAATCTGTGCCTTGCTAGAGATGTCTAGAAATCAAGAATAATGCTGAAAAACATCTAATTTGTGTTCTGGCATAAAAAGTCGTCTGATTGCAACAGAAGGGAACTTAAACTGGAGTAGTGTCCCCAGGTCACTACTGGAGGTCCCAGTCCCCAGGTCACTGCTCATGTGCCAGGCATATAACCACAAGCAGCATGAGCTCCCAGCCTGAGCCTCACCACAGCTTTCCTCATATTTGTGACAGCTCTGCCTCCGACTTTCTCCAGGATGATGTCACCTGTCCTCCTGCCTTCTGTTCTCCTCATCTGAACATCGATAGACTGTTAAGTAAGCTTCACAAAATTGCTGAGATTCTCACTTCTCCCCAAGGAGTCCACCACAGGAGACAGCCACGGTGAAAAATTTCCTAGGATCCATGAATAAACAATCTTGGTATTCCCTTCCTTCCTCGGAGATTTCTATGCCTGCTGCCGAAATGGCTTGAGCGCTGCAAACTAATTATAAAATTATTTAGTTAATAAAGGCAGGTAGGAAAGCTTCTAATTATCCCTGTGATAAAACTCTCTTGAAGCTGTAGGATTTGTCTTACCCCGCAGCAAGGTGGGACCTGTCTCCTGTAGCTGAGGCTGTGCAGGATCAGCCATGGTTGGGGGAATCTGGTGCAAACACACAGGACTCAACCCAGCTGCCTTCAAACAGGTCACAGACTCATGGAATCATGGAATGTCCTGCATTGGAAGGGACCCATGGGCTCCTGGCCTAACACAGAACATCCTCGTGTATGTGGATTTTCACACTGCGAAATCCAGCCACGTCTGAGGGGCCCCTGGTCATCTCAGCTGGCCCCAACTCTTGCTCCAGAAGGACACTGTCCCCTCACAGCCCTCTCTTTCCCAATACTCCAGATAGCCCTGGACACCTCGCATGGCAATAGACATTTATGTTTTGTCTCACAGATCATTTTCTTGATCCAGCTTAATCTCCAAGCTCTGCTGGGAGCTGGGACAACAGTGCACCTGCAGACACCTGTGTGCCTCCAGCCCCCAGGACACCTAGAAAGAATCATGGAATGGTTTGAGTTGGACTTCTAAAAGTCATCTAGTCCAAGACCCTGCTGTGGACAGGGGCACCTTCCACTAAACCAGGTTGCTCCAAATCCCATCCAGCCTGGCCTTGGAAACTGCCAGGGATACAGGGGCAGCCACAGCTGCTCTGGGCAGCCTGTGCCAGGGCCTGCCCACCCTCACAGAGAAGATTTTTTCCCTAATATCTCGTCTAAATCTGCTCTCTTTCAGCTTGAAGACATTCCCCCTTATCTTGTCACTGCAGGCTCTTGTAAACAGTCTTGTCCCATCTTTCCTGCAAGTTCCCTTCAGGCGCTGGAAGGCTGCAAATAGGCGACCCCAAAGCTTCTCTTCCCCAGGATGAACAATCCCAGCTCTTTCAGTCTTTCCTCACAGCAGAGGTTCTCCACCCATCAGACCATCTCCGTGGCCTCCTCTGGGCTGGCTCCAGCAGCTCCAGGTCCTTGTGCTGTTGGAGCCCAGGGCTGGGGCAGCTCTGCAGGTGGGGTCTCAGCTGAGCGGGGCAGAGGGGCAGAATCTCCCCTCCCCTGCTGCCCATGCTGGGGCTCAGCCCAGGGCAGGGGGGGTTCAGGGCCGGGGCAGGTTCTGCTCTCACCCACAGCACCCCCAGCTCCTTCTCCCAGGGCTGCTCCAGCTCTCATCCCAGCCTGGGTTGATCCCAGGGTTGCCCTGACCCAGGTGCAGCTCCAGCACTTGGCCTTGTTAAACCTCATGAGGTTACCATGGGCCACTTCTCCAGCCTGTCCAGGTCCCTCTGGATGTCATCCCATCCTCCAGGAGTGCCAACTGCACCTCTCAGCTTTGTGTCATCTGCAGATTTGCTGAGGGTGCCCTCAGTTCCTCAGTCTGTGTCATTAATGAAGACATTCAATAACACTGGTGCCTGTATGGAGCCCTGAGGGACACCACCTGTCCCTGATGTCCACTGGGACTCTGAGCCCTTGACCACAACCCTCTGGATGTGACCATCCAACCAGTTCCTAATCCATCTCATAGTTCACCCATGGAATCCATCGTTCTCCAGTTTGGAGAGAAGGATGCTGTGGGTGACCATGTCAAAGAGGTCCAGATAAATGACATTTGTAGCTCCTCTCTGATCCACTGACATAGTTACTTCATCAAAGAAAGCCACTGCATTGAGTCACTCAGGATTTTCCCTTGCTGCAGCCCTGCTGTCTCCAATCACCTCCCTGTCCTCCACGTCCCTTAGCACAGCTTCTGCTCCATGATCTTCCCAGGCACAGAGGTCAGGCTGCTAGGATGTGCTACTTCCACCCCTTTCAAAAGATGGGTACTCTTTTTCCCTTTTTCCTGTCACCCAGGACTTCCCTGACACCCCAGGATGGGAGAAGCATCCATTAGAGGTCAGAACAACCTGATGTGGGTGACCAAGGTGTGCGACAGGCTGAGAAGCACACCCTGGAGGGTTCAGATGGCACCAGACACTCAGCTCCTTGTTAACAGCTCCTTGTTATCCAAGTTTTAGGTGGTCCCATTAGAGAGGTGGTCCCATTGTTTAAATGGGAAAACTTCCACTGGCTCCNACTCAGGATTTTCCCTTGCTGCAGCCCTGCTGTCTCCAATCACCTCCCTGTCCTCCACGTCCCTTAGCACAGCTTCTGCTCCATGATCTTCCCAGGCACAGAGGTCAGGCTGCTAGGATGTGCTACTTCCACCCCTTTCAAAAGATGGGTACTCTTTTTCCCTTTTTCCTGTCACCCAGGACTTCCCTGACACCCCAGGATGGGAGAAGCATCCATTAGAGGTCAGAACAACCTGATGTGGGTGACCAAGGTGTGCGACAGGCTGAGAAGCACACCCTGGAGGGTTCAGATGGCACCAGACACTCAGCTCCTTGTTAACAGCTCCTTGTTATCCAAGTTTTAGGTGGTCCCATTAGAGAGGTGGTCCCATTGTTTAAATGGGAAAACTTCCACTGGCTCCAGCGCAGCCAGGACCTCACAGCACAACTGGTTTCTGCTGATTATGAAGATAAAGTGGGCACAGGTGTTGCTGGTGTGAACTCACACTAGGAGTTTCTTCCACGCTTTCCCCAGGGAGTTTTGCTTTACGGTTGCATTTCCTATTGGGAATATGAATCTTTTTGATCCACTTCTGTGGGAGACAGTGGTGACCTCCCTAGCTGAGGGCAGGCAACGTGGGATTGACATATGTTTAACGACAGTGTGTCAAAGCACTAAAAAAACATGTTGGCTGAAGTTTTACGTGGAGTTTTACAAGGTAGTAACAGAGACTGTAAGCTGGTGCATTTAGGCGCCTGGGTGGGGAAATGTATGAAAAATGCATGAGAGGTTTGTGTAAGAAATGCAGTTCACTGGTGTTTCATATTCATTATTCTTTTTTGTTTTTTTTTTTTTTTCTTCAATGAAATTATCCTAAGGAATTTTTTTCTGAGCTGAAGAGAAAGCACGTGCTCAGTAAGTGAGTTCAGCCACAGATTTCAGGGCCCTTAAGTACTCATTGACACAAGAGGCGACGACAGCTCTGCAGGAACCTTTATGGGTCTCTCAGGGTTGTTGGTTTTTTAAGCCTGTGTATTATGGATTTCCACAACAGGTGTTAGCAGCTCAAGGCATCTTAATGCCTGCTGGATTAAATAATGCACGTTTTTAAAATTGCATGAAGTCTCTCCCACTGGGGAAATACTATCCTTTCCGCCTTTACTTTTTAAATGAAAATAAAACATGTATTACAAAAATTGCCGAAGAAATGGCTAAAATCCACACCTAAAGCAACTCAGAAGCTGGAAATCTGTGTTTAGCTCACTCTACCTTTACCCAAGTCATGAGGCTCCTGGGGCAGGTCAGAGAAGAGAATGAAGAGGTATGACCACACAAATGGCCAGGAAAGGTCAGTAGGGGTTACAGGGTATGGGTCACTGAGACTTAAAAATCACTGCTTAAACCAGTTAAATAGGGGGTCTTTCATGCCCTTGCACCAATTCAGTCAGCATAAACCAGCTGAAAGTCCAAGCCAGAGCTCTGCTGGAAGGAAAACATGAGAGAATGAACCCATGTTTGGGAGTGGGGAGATACTGGCATCTCCTGGAGGGCCCATCCAGTCCCGGCGAGGGACAGACACAGGACATGGTGCATCCCACTTGAGCACAGCTGCTTTTGGGAGACCCCCTGGGTCTCTGAACCCTCCACTCAGGAAGAAGAGCCCACTCTGGTGCCCCAGTGTCCCAATGGGTCACAGCCAGTGCAGAAAGAACATGTTGTGCCATGCTTAGCTTGGGCAAGAGCAGAGCCTGGCACTGAACCTCCTCTCCTGGGAGCTAACGCTCTCCTCAGACACCAGTTTTGGGAAGCTCTTCTGCAGAAGGTGGGGAATGCTTTTTTAAGAGTTTGGCTGCCATTTGGACATTAATCGTGGGTCTAAGAGAGTTTATTTAATGTCCTGTTGAAGTTAACAGTGAGGCACTGCTGCCCTCCCGCTTTTCTGATATGCAAACAGTGGTGATTAAGCACCAGATTAAACATCTTCATGAATATTTAAAAGGCTGTTTTTGAAAGTTTCCTGTCCTTTTACACTAATAGCCCCATTAAAACCTGTTTACAAGCCAGTCATGAGAGTAACTGTGTGCACTTAAAACACTGGAGAGTTCCCCAAGAGGAGTGCTTTAACCATGTGAGAATGGCAGCTGATCAATAGGGATCTTAAAGTAAGACTGTCTGCCTAAACCCAGTGGAAACAACCCTTGCAGTACAGAGAGAAAGAGCTGGCAAGTGCCCAACTGGTTAATTAGGGAGGCAAAATGGTAATAATAACAACCATAATATTTGTTTTAAGGTCCAGATGTCCAAGGCCTGGGTGTCTGGCTGCCACAGCACTTCTCAGAAGCTGCCTCAAAGACGTTGATGGCAGCCAGGAAAAAACCTGGGAAAGTTTTAAGTAAACTTAACAGCTTGCTGTTTCCTGGATCTTCTTATCTTTTACACATCAGATTCTGCACACAGAGCCTAAAATGGGGATGCAGATAATGTATGACAGCTGTTAATAATAGAATCAAGAAAAGGTTTGGGCTGCAAGGGACTTTCAGGACCATCTTGTTCCAACCCCCTGCCACAGACAGGGACAAGTTCCACTATCCCAGGTTGCTCCGAGCTCTGTCCAGCCTGGCCTGCTGGACACTGCCAGAGATCCAGGAGCAGCCACAGCTGCTCTGGGCACCCTGGGCCAGGGCCTGCCCACCCTCACACACAGCAATTCCTTCCCAAGATCCCATCTCTCCCTGCCCTCTGGCACTGGGAAGCCATTCCCTGTGTGCTGGCCCTCCAGGCCTTGTCCCAAGTCCCTCTGCAGCTCTCCTGGAGCCCCTTTAGGCCCTGCCAGGGGCTCGGAGCTCTCCCTGGAGCCTTCTCTTGTGCAGGTGAGCAGCCCCAGCTCTCCCAGGCTGTCAATAATGGATGCAATCTGCTTGTTATGTTGAAGTACAACAGAATAAACATCAGTTCTACGTGGTGTATACCCATAACAGAAGAGGTGGGCATATTCAACCACTGCCGTTAGGCCAAAATTTAAATCTAGCCAGGCCACATGTACCTGGACAGCTCTTGATCTGCTCTCTGTTGCTCACCATACATCCACCACACTCCATTATTCACTCTACCATATCACCACCACTCCTCTGCCTTGTTCTGAGCCAAGAGGCCATGAAGCAGAAGGTGCCTGAGTCCAGCACAGGATGTAGGTGCTTAAATGCTGTTAAAAACCTGAGCTTTTGTGTCTGCTTTGTGCTACTGAGTGCACTGGAAAGAAATCTATTGACATCAGTGGGTTTTGGATTAGGCTCCCGCTGTGTTATTAAGTGAATTATTAATTATTAATAATAACATAACAGAAATCACATGTTGCCTTATTCAACCATTCAATTTTGCCTTATGTGGGGGTTTTTGAAAATGCAGTCGCCGAGTTTAAATACAAGTGTGGATTGATTGTTTAGCCTCCCTACTCATTGCCAAGGAGAGAGTATGCTTACATATGGGTGTCCAGTTTTTAAATGAATATTGATTGACTGAAATTCATGCCGTCTGCTTCAGTTTAACTGTTTGGCAAAACTAGAGATGTCAATAAAACTGGATTGAATTTTGAACGGTATTAAAACTTTCTGGAGCCAAGGTAATCATGATGGAAAAAAGTAATAAAGGGCTGGAGACCTTACAAGTATGGGGTTTTTTCCTACTGCTGTGAAGCACTCTGGGGCTAAAGATGTTTAGTTCCAATGCTGAAAGACCAGCAGAGTTGTTAATGGTCTTTCAGTTCCTTTGGCAGCAGCAAATATAAATAGGCAGAGTAGACTCTCTAACTCCTCCCTCCCTAAAACTTGGCCAAAGGAGCACATTTGCAGTGCTGCTTCGGATAGTGAGGTTTGGGAAACTGACACCCCTTCAAGCGAGAGGTGGCTGAGTGCATGTCCAGGAGATTGTCTGTGAGCTTGTCCCCTGGGCCTGGCACTCGCCTGTCCTGCCTCCCTGAGGGGGACACAGGTCTGCCCCACCTGCAGCACCCGTGGCACTTGGGGACCAGAGACCTTGGGAAGGGTGGGTTTGATGTGCAAGGGTGCCATGTGCTGTTTGGGGTTTATTTCCTGAGGAAATTCAGGGGTAAAAGCACCGTGTGTGGTCCATGCTCTATTCTCACTGCATCCCAGGGCCCCACTAAGTTTTACTGCACTTTTCTGCTTACTTATAATAACTATTAACTGGTTACCCACTTGTTAGTGCACTTTGTGCGGCTGGAGTGGGGTGGAGTTAAGACATTGATCCTCCAAAAATTGTTATGGTATTTCTAAAGATTATCTTGAGAATTTGTCCTATGGATTAATTCACATCCCTCAAATTCATTCATGTGCAGGTCTGGTTGCTTAATCCAGCAGGGATCTAGGCACCAGAGATGCCTCCTTAAGTCCTACAGTGATGAATTGTGGGCACTTAGGTTTGTCCTGGAAAGAAGCTGGTTGGAAAAGAAGGAATCATTTTAAACTGAGAGGAAGTGGGTTTACATTGGACATTGGGAAGGAATTGCTGCCTGTGAGGGTGGGCAGGCCCTGGCCCAGGGTGCCCAGAGCAGCTGTGGCTACCCCTGGATCCCTGGCAGTGTCCAAGGCCAGGCTGGATGGGGCTTGGAGCAACCTGGGATAGTGGAAGGTGTCCCTGCCCATGGCAGAGAGTGGGACTGGATGATCATGAAAGTCCCATCCAACCCAAAACATTCTGTGATTCTATAAATTCACAGAGACAAAAACACCCGCAGAGCTCACACACAGCCATGAGTAGCAGCTGGAAGCAAAGTAAGGAATTGAATCAGGCTGTCCTGCAGGCCTGGTGTGCACCACAAGCCTGACCAAGGACTTCAACCATCTGCCTCAGCTTGGGGCTGGAGCAGTGAAAGAGACAAACCAGCAAGGTCAGGCCCCAAAGGAGGGCACAGGGCTGTAGGAAAAGTGGCTGGGCTGCAGATGGCTTGTAGCACCTCTTCAAAAACACCTCTCATGTCTTCTCTGAACGTTTTTTTTTCCCTGGAAATTGGACTGTGACCCAATATAATAACACCAGGAAAGCTAGTCCATGATAGCCTCATGTTTCTACTCCTGCAAAACTGGTGTCTGTGTTTATTACCTACAAATTAATTAACAATCACAAGCGAAAGCAGATAAGAAAGACTTTAATTTCTGGGCCAAACTAATCTGCAATGGTACTCCTTTGAAATTATTTATGTGCTTGCTTGATTTCTAAACAACAGCTCATCAAAATGTGTTAGCATTGCTGTGAAATAAAAGTCCTTTTTTGAGGTACCTAATATAGGGACTTGTAAGTTTATGCTTGCAACAAATCCTTGTAACTTTTTTTATCTGATGTCAAAATCAAGTGAAGATATTTTTAAGCCTCTTCTCAGTATTTTTCTGTTGTGGTGAGGTACACTCCTCCTGTGGAGGTAGAAAATTTTGTTTTCTGAGCAGCTTTTAATTATTTGGCACTGAAGGGTGACCCTGCAGGTAGAGGGGTTATCACAGATAAAGCTGGACCATAGCAGAGGAACTGGAAAAGTAGGCAGGGCATGAGGAAAGGGAACTAAACTGGTTCTGCCACTGGTGAAAACTCAATAGCCCTTGAAACTTCTATTACACCAGTGAAGTCCTGGGCTCTGGAAATGCCTAAATTGTAATTATGGGGATGGCAGCAACAAAAGAATCGGCCAGGTAGGAGTAGAGGTGATTAGGTGAGCTGATGTCAAGGCAGAACCCATCAGCTTGCCTAAGTGAGTGGTTCCATCCCCAGCAGGAGGCGGTGGGAGCACCAGGCAGGCAGAAGAATCACAGAATCCTTTATGTTGGAAAAGGTCTCTAACCTCATCCAGTCAAACCATTCCCCCAGCATTGCCAAGCTCACCATTAATCCATGTCCCCAAGTGCCAACCACTCCAGGCATGGGGACTCCACCACTGCCCTGGGCAGCCTGTGGGTCTGGACAACCCTTTCCACGAAGAAATTTTCCCTAATATCAGACCTAAACCTCCTCTGGCACAACTTGAGGCCATATCCTCACTTTTTCTATTAGGTGCCATAAAATTTGCTGATGCCTGTTTTGAAAATCTCCTGTGTCCATTGTAAAGATTGACTCCGCTGGGTAGTTGGTACATTTTTAAATTTGACAAATAAGTAGGAGCATTTTCCTTTGAATCACAGAAGAGTTTGGGTTGAAAGAGACATTTGGGTTGAAAGACAGGGACACCTTCTTCGATGTTTCTCAAAGCCCCATCCAACCTGGCCTTGAATTTTTCCAAAATGCATCCAAATTTATGAAAGAAATGGATCAAAAGGTGGATGAAATTAAAATTTGAATGGCAAGGAGGAAAGACTGTCAGCAATCTTCTGTCCTGGTGAGTCTGGAAGTACCTGACTCAAACTATGAAGTTACTCCATAGTTTCTAAATTCTTGGGAATCTTTCATTTTATACAGCCTTTAAGAGATGCTTTTAGCTATGGTATTTGATTATTTATTTATTTTCCACTGCATTATGAAAAGTACAACGAAGGCTAGGGTATATCTGAGTTTTTAACTCAACTACATTTTGTAAAATCTCTCTGAGATGCTGGTAGATGAATGATGTTCCCTAAACACCTTCACACATACATGCATCCTTTCCTGGTGCATAAATTGAGGCTTGAAGAAGAGGTCGTATTTTTCCAACTTAGGTATGTCAACCGAGAAATCCCAGTCCAAAGGAGATTGATTTTCAGAAATGCCCAGTCTGGACAGATGAGCAGCACACCAGATTACTCACAGGGCACTCTTATTTGAGAGCTTATCTTTAAAACGTTGGTCTATAAATGGTTCTCTGCAAGGTCACGCCATAATTCATTGTACTAAGGAGTAAAAGTCCAGGTTTCTGGATGTACTCTGGCATGATCATACTGCTATGCCTTACCCCACTGATATGGTTATTTGAAGAGTTATTGAAGAGATTCTGTTATTGTGACAATCTGGGACTTTTGGCCCAAGTATCTGCTTGGAGAAGACTGCTCTGACCTGGGGAGTCTCACCTCAGGTGGACACTGGTGAAGTCCCTGTCCATCTCAGAGGGGTCAGAAGTAGATGGTCTTTCAGGTCCTTTCCAAACCAAACCATTCTATGGTTCTATGATATGGGTCATGAAATGCAATTTAGGGACCTCTAACCCTTGAGTCCTACAACCACAGATTTCAGAAGGAAAACTAATTCCCTTGATTTTTAAAATAGCTGTTTAGAAAAAGCAGGTGCCTGGTATAGTTACCTTATATGCTGAAATAACGAATCAGCTGTTTGAAATGGCTTTTTTGGGAGGAGAGAACTGAGACCATCCTGCGCCTGCTCCAGTTGCTCTCCTCAATTCACCAAGCACCATTAAAAGTGGAGGACAATTATCTTAGCAACAATGTCGAGATAAATATTGGAACAACACCACTTGTGCCTACAGCCTTTGCAAAGCTGATGACACCTCCTCAGCCAGCAGAAGTGGCTCTGCTCCTTGAAAGACAACCTCACTTTTGTAAATTTGTCCTAGATTGCTGGGCCCTGAGTGGCTGTGGGTTTAGGGTTTGCCGTCCTATTTCAGCTGTGAAGGTGCAGCACTGAGCTCTCTCCTGGCCAGATGATCCTGCTGTTTCTTTAGCTCCCAGTTTAACTTCAATGGAAGTCCCAGGTACACAGAGGAGAACCTTTAATGGAGTAAACAAATAGAGCAAAGTCAAACAGAGCACACACCCATAATGTGCACATCTGCATACACATGTACCTGCATTTATACACACAGAGGTACAGGGAGAGAGCAGACAGAAAAACAATTTTAAAAAAATGCCAACTTTTGGGGAATGTTTCCTTCATAAAGCTGAGCTCCATGCAGCAGCACAATTTAAATATCTCTCATTTCTGCCATCATTTCTGTGCCGTGGTCAAAGAGTATTAGAGGATACATTTCTGTTCTAAATTACATCTGGGTAAATCCAGAAGAATTCCCCTGAGCCACGTTTACCTCTAAGATTTTGCCTATGCAGGGACACTCAGGAAAATAACCCAAATTAGCTGAAGGTGAGAATTTAAAAGTGGATTAATTAAACTGCGTGAAACCCCTGTGAAGGTTGTTCTTATTCAGAATTCAGGTGGTCTTCATTCAATTTAATTTAATTCACTTTGGAAATTAATTCAGATTAATTGTCCTAACAGTTTTTATGTACCTATTCTAGATTAACACTGGGGTAATAAAATGAATTGTAGCCCACTGGCTTGAAGATTATTTTTAGATTTATACCAGGAGGCTCTGGAGGAGGATTGTCCCCTGGGTGTCCAGAAGCCAGTGCTTTGCTTGTCAAGACAAAGGAGTGGAGGATATTTCTGGAAATAGATAAGCAATATTAGATAAGCAATATTCTTTTCACTTTGGGGGCATTTTTTTAAAAGATCTGATAATAAAAAGAAGGAGACAATGGCAACACAGCAACAGGTTAAATATCATTGCTTTTGAGCCCTGAGTAGTGTGCCCAGAGACTTGCCTTCCACTGGGGCCTGATCCTGTATGTATGATATTCCTTCTCAGTGGGGAAAAAAAAAAATTCTTTGACATCAAGGGGAACAACATTCAAATCTCCTAATTCCAGACAAGCCGATTTTGCAAGCCTGGAGCCAAATGAAAATCAAGAATGGCAGAGAGGGCCTGCGACTTGAAAAAGGAAAAACTGCTTTAAAGAGATAACTGCTCCCAATCTACTCCCCAGAGGAGATGACTCTTATTAAGGGTTTCTTCTCGAGATGTCTGCCTAAAGGCTTCTTCAGAAGGGATTTAGTCGTTTACAGATCTGAAGTTTGAAGCACTTTTACTGCATGGTAGCTCAGAGGTCCTGCTCCTGCCTCCTTCCACTGAGGTGGAGCTGAGCTTGGGCAGTGGGGACAGCAGAGATGACAAGTACCCATGCTAGGCTGGGGACACTGCAAGAAGGCCAGCCATTGAGAGAGGGGGAAAAAAAAAGACTTCTGAACTTGTTTGGGATCAGATAAATGCCTGTGTTCAAGCAAACAAATAAACAAATAAAACCCCAAACAATAAACAGTTCACCCAAACTTATTTCTGGAATATTTTATGTGGTGGAATGTGTTTCTCTGAAGCACCTGGCACTAGTGAAGGGGGATTAGACCAAACCTTCTCCTGTCTGCTAAATCCTTTTGCATACTCTGATTTTAAATGTCAAAGATAGTTGAAAAAGAAATTCTCAACCAATCTAGAAAAAATAAATGCAACCTCCAGCCTGCTGGAGCTGTGCTAAAATGATAAGCTACGCTCATAATGCAAACACTTAAAAAGCAGCGATTCTAGTGGGATGGGATTTGGGAAAGGGTTGGGAGTGTCCAGCCCTGACCGCCTCAGAGCCGCCCCCCAGACTTTGCAATTTGAAGCGAAAACGCTTTAATCCTTAACGGGGCCGGAGCTGCAGCGGGAAACCCTAAATCCTGCCCCGCCACTGTCAGCATCGGGACATGCGGGACACTGCGGCTCGCCGCTCCTCGGAGGGGGAGCGAGGGGAAGGGAACACGGGCACCCCCAAAATGTTTTGCTGCGGTGCCCCCGCAGCAGCCGCCACACGGAGCGGAGAGGCGCGGAGAGCCCCAGAGCGGGGTGAGCCCCGGAGCGGGGTGAGCCCCGGCGGGCCAGGGACAGCTTCGGCACGGATATTTTGGGGGGGCAATTCCCACCCCCACTCCTGGCACGACGCAGCGCCCCAGTTCCCAGGTTCCCTTCCAGCCCCGCGGGGCGGAGAGGCAAGGCTCGGCCCTGCAGACCCCTGGGTTCACTCATGAAACCAAATTTGCTTCTCGGGCAAATTTGACCTGTTTCTTGGCCCAGATACGTTTCAAAACATTTTCGCTGTTATTTTCTTTTATTTCTGTTTAAAATTTTTTTTAAGACGGGGCGCAGGGACTCTGCAGCCCCTAGAGCGTCCCTCCCCCTGCACACAAATCGGTCTAGCTTCTCCCGAGAGAAGAGGAACGGGGGGTATCGGGGAACCCCAGCACTCCTTTCCTCCTCCCCAGCCGGACACCTTCGGGTTTCCCTCCTCTATGAGGGTGTCCCACAGCATCTGGGACAACAGCTGATCTCCTCTTGGGGTCCAGGAGCCCCCTTTGCTGGAGGAGGACGGACACACGCCACTCTCCCATCCTCAAATACCTTGGGATGTACACGGCGCGTAACCGCACAGGCTTCGGAACTCCTTTCCTCGCAGCCAGCTAAAGGCTGTTCTCTTAATGAATTACTAATGAGTTAAAATTGGACAGCCGGCTTAATTAAAGCGTAGAGGCAATGTGTTTACCACATTGTAATTGAACTCATTAGGGCTCCGGCTTTGTGTTTTTAAGCAGCCGCCTAGTTCCTCACGTCGGGTGAGCTGTGGGAAGCGTTTTGCAGGGGACGGGAGCTCTGCGGGAGTGCGAGGGCTTGGAGGAGGTGGCAGTGCCACCCCACACCCCTTCATCTCCCTCAGAGGCTTCTGCTTGGTCTTTCCCACTGTCCCTCGAAGCACTCACAACTTAGGGGGCGGGGGACTCGCCCGCATTCCTTTTTGCGGGAAAAACAGGGAAGAGGCAAAGGAAGTTTTGGGGGAAGAGGGGAGGTTTGGGGTGGGGGGAGCTTGGGGAAGTAGAGTCCGCCCCTGCGACAGGGTCCCTCTTGCCCCCCCTCCAGGCGGGGAGAATGTGGGGGGTACCCTCCTCC
>VZTN01026426.1:10079-35137 GCA_013400515.1 Erpornis zantholeuca
CCCGGCCCGAGGGTGCTGTCCCGGCCCCAGGGCGCTATCCCGGCCCGAGGGCGCTGTCCCGGTCGCCGCCGGCGGCTGCTGAGGCCGTGGGGCTCCGCTGCCCCTGGGCCCCACCCATATCCTCCCTGAACACACACACACACACGCCGCGGCACCGCCCCGTCACCCGCGGTTAAAGCCTTCTGCTGTCGTGGTTGTCTGCGTGTGGGGAGAAAACGAGGAGGGAAGCCGAGCCTTTCCAGCTGTGCAAGAGTGTTGGGGTTTGGTGCAGGGGTGTGCCCAGCTCATCCTGCGGAGAAAAGCCTCTCAGAGATGAGATGGAAGGTATCCCCCAGCATTCAGGTGTTCTGGTGTGGCATGATTAGCACCTCCACAATATTATGCCCTATATTTGTTTTTTGGAGTGGCGCAGAGTAAAACGAAAACTAAAAGATACCAAAACGAGCAGCCCATGAGAGACACTGCAAACGCTTTAGCTCACTGCTGCACTGGCCACCAAATTAAGTCAGGAGGCATCAATCAAGGTGGCATCTTCTAAGTTCAAAATAAAGGCCAGACCCACCACAAGGAGCTGGACTTTCCCTACAAAACAGGCTTGCAGAAAAACTGAAAGTACCTTTTGAAATAAGTTTTCACAGGAAGCAAACCTTTTGAAACCACTTTGTGCATAGATGTGTTCTTCTTCCTCACTCAAACTCCTGGGTTCACCTTCTATACCTGAACTTTAATGCTTTGGGGCTGATTTTAGTGAAGCTTGTCAAAGGTTTTAAAGATCTCAAATGTGAATTTGCTAAGTAGCAGTTTCAGGAATGCGGGTGTCCAAAATAAAGAGACTGCCTGAACTGAAGGAAAGGCTGCAGAATGAAATCAAGCAGTATTAGAGGAAGGAAAATTCACGCAGAGGCAGTCTTTATAATTGTCTTAGTGTGACAAAACTTCACAGTTTGCAATCAACCACAAACCACAAATTGCAGGAGGCTGGACTTCAGAGGGAACTACTTCTGTTAAGACTTTGCACACTGCAGGGACTGTGTCCGGCTGAATTACTTGGAAAACTGAACCCTCTGAGTGGTTCCTGTTTCTGTCATTACACAGGTAGAAACTTCATTATTATTATTATTCGTTATGTTTCTGGGTTTTTTTTTTTCAGTCACTTCTGCTAATGTGTGGGTGGTTTTGGTGAATTTCTGACTTGGTCTGGTCTACCACACAGAGAAAACATCTACCCACAATGACACTGAGAAAATCTGGAATAGATCCAATCATGTCAGGGTACATGTGCATCAGGAAGAGAGCCTGGAATACCTCCTGTTGTTCCTTGCTGCTCATTTTTTACCTTCAGATTTTATTCATTCAAGTGACAGGTATCTGGACAATACCTCATTCCAGTACTGTATTTTTGGGCTGAGGAGATGCAGCACTACAGTGTCAATAGTCTTCAACTGTGAGCAGGATGAACACAAATGAGATATCTTATAATGGAGGGTGCAATATGTCAAAGATAAAACATCTAGAAACACCGAATCTGACTATTCTTCCATGGCAATAATAATTGCTGCTTCCTAAAAGATGGGTTAGGTAATGTGGTTGGATGCAGTTGGGATGATTTAGAGTTCTGAACTGCAAGGATCTTCACTGTGGAAATAGGAATTCATAAAAACAATCATTAAATATAAATGTATTTAAATATAAAAGCAACTAAAATGGAACTTGGAACTCATGTTCTGGTAAAAACAAAATAAAATTAGGGGGTTGTCCTGGGTGTCAGGATGAGGCACAAAATGGATTTTGACAGCCCAGTTATTTACGTTTTGAGAGCCAGCCCTGTGGAAATGAGTCCTAAAAAGAACACAGTTCACTCTACTCATATTTTAAACCAAACAACAGGCAGGCTTCTACTAGTCAAAGAAAGAAAAGCCTTCAGCAGAATCCAAAAGCAAGAGGCCCTGCTCCACAAGGAGGCCTTGCTGAGGCGCGGGTCAGTGTGCACAGCATGCACAGAGGCTTGCAGTGGCCAGGGCAAAACCTGTGCTCTCCTCTGGTGGCCATGGTGCTACGTGTAGGGTGATCCGTGTAAAGCTGGAAGGAGACCATCTAGGGCAGGTTGCTGGGAAAAGGGAGATGGAAGGTAGTGCAGGGAGTTTGTGTTGTTAGATCCCAGTTTAAGAGAGGATAAGATTTGGTGAGGATTGTGGCAGTCTTAAATGACTGCTTGTTGGGGTGCAAGTCATTTGTCATGGTGGGTGCACTTTCAGCTCTGCCTGGTGGTGGTGAGGCTGGCTCTGCTGGGTCTGTGCTTTTAGCTGGACCCAGCTGAGCCTTTGCTACTGAGTTCAAGTTTACTCTTGAACACAGATTTTTTCCTGAGCTATGGTGCTGCTGTCACCGCTTTTGAGACAGTCATGCTGGCCTGTCCAGGACAACGATGGGAACAACAAGGGGAATGATGAGCACTGTGCTGGTCTCTGACTATTTGCAACTCAGGACAGTGTTAGGTATATCAAGGCTTACAGCCAGCAGAATTATTTCTAAGAGGAAAACAGCTGAATTCTCTAACTGCAGGGTTATTGCCATCAATTTATACTTCTTATACCAGCCCAGTCATGAAGATTTTCTCTGATGTGATGTTATGTCTGCATATGACATATGATATCCTTCCCAGTAATGATATAACATTATGCACTCCTGACATTTTGTTTGTGGAGATACTACTGTCAGTTTCAGCAGACTCCTACTTACAAATTAAGTTTTCTGTGGGGTCTGTCAGGTTGAGGTCTTCTCTACAAGTCCAGCAGAAGAATTAGGTTTCCACAGTTCTTCAACCACATAATGGTTGCACTTTATATATATTGTAAAGCCAAGGAATTTATAATTCATGCTGGAGGTGTAAGAACACTCACTGTTTCTAGGCAAGGAAAACCTACTTAAATTATTAAGCAACCTCACCGTGTGTCATGAAGTAGTGCTGTATCAGAGGGAAAACAAACAAAAAATCCATGTTAAGTCATGAAAAACATGTCTTGGGAATGACGTCAGTGTTGAGTTTAAGTTGTCTAGCTGTCCTCGGTATGAATTTCAAGCTTCAATTTTAATAAATTTACTTGAAGTATAAGCTTGCTTCCAAACATCTGAGATTTGTAACACTAATTTGGGGATAATTATATACTTCTGTAAGGCTTTTTAGCTTTGGATTCTCACTGATCTTGTCAAAACTAATTTCTTTCTAATACTGCTTTTGTTTTTCCCTTCGTGAACATACTGCTATTGTTGGAATAGTGGCTTCTCCTTTGGATATAATTAACATTCAATACATTGCCAGTATAATTTCCTACACATATTACATATTTGTTTTTCACAGGTCTACTACGGTTTGAAAAGCCTTTTGTCTGTTAAAGAGCTTGAAATAGTTTTGAAAGCTTTATTCAGTGTTCATTACTAACTTAATTTTATTTGCAAGTTTCATTGAAATATGAAACTGGCAGTATTGCTAGGTTATACTACAATACAGATAATATTGCTATAATCACTAACATAATCAGTTGGAAATGTGGCATGTCAGATGATATTGTTAGTTTTTGTATTTTAGCTGGAGTTTGCATGTATTTTAGATTCAGGCTGTGTAGTCATGCTAGTTTTTCTGTCTGTGCTCACAGATACTGCATTTCGATGTTCGATATTACTGCAAGAATTAACATCAGTTAGCTGAGTGTCCACTCTTCTTGTCTAGTGGAAAAAAGGACAAACTAAGTACATGATGTATTTCTAAATATTGGTTAAATCTTATGAAGATATGTAAAAGAATAAAAGCACTACTCGGTTTGTATGATAGTTTTCAAGACGGCAAGAAAATTGTGCTTGAGACCTTCATTTTGTCGTTTAAGTTCACATCCACTAAAATAAAAATAAAGCAGATCTAGAACAGAACATGACTCCAAGAGAAAATGTTGCTCAGTGTACACAGTAACACTCTCAGTTAAGGAAAAAATTGGTCAATTGAGACAAATCTAATAGCTTCTTTCTTTAGTACCATTATGATTAAATTGGTTAATGACACAGATGAAGTGTAAGAGAATATAAAATAGGTGGACTGGAACATAAAAGCACTGCCAGTATATCATGAAAATTATTTGTGTCATTCCTTAATTTCATTCTTATATGTATATAAAAAAAAATCTGTTTTCGTCCCATAGCATCTTCGGTGGTCACAACAGTGCTATGTAGTTTTGAGAAAATTTCAGATACATTATACATGTGTGGGTTTTTAAAAAAAGTTTTTTACAGGTATAACAAAGAGCAGAAATAAATTCTTCCCTCCCCACTCTCCCATCTATGGAGTATAATTTCATGTCCAATTACCTGTTACTGTGATTTAAACTTTGGAATGCATGTACACTTCACATTAATCCTGAAAATTTTGCTTAACAAAAATCTATGCTTTGGGGTTGCCACATTTAAGCCTTCAGTGGTAATAAACTGAATTAATCAAGTTGTGGTTAGAAACCAGTTCAAATGCTGTTTATAGCATCAGAAAGTCAATGCTCCAGTATAATGCTGTATAGCAAGATGCTCTTACACACTTAGAAAGGTAATACCTGATGTGTCTTGTATGTGTTACAGCCATTGTTGGTAAATATGAATTTTTAATGTCTGCCATCAGGGTTGTTTTATACCTCTATTTGAAAATGTGTATTGGAGAACTACACCACTAATAAATTACTTGATGCAGTACCCAGCAGGATGTTAGAAAAATGTAGATTGAATTGATTAAGTAGACAACAGAGTGGTTTATGGATTATAAGCAGAGCTCAGTTGTAAATGAACTGCTGTTTTGTCTTGCCATACACAACCCACAAACAAAGGAATGACCAGGAAGACAATAAATTTTTTTTGAGGTCAGTTCAGACCCCCAATAGCAGTGTGTTTCTCCACTCCTCTGGAAGCATCACTGGAAGCATCACTGCTTGCATACATACTAGATTTGTTAGACACAGATTACTCACTATCTTTAGGCTGTGTTCTTGACTGGTGCAACAGAGGTTTATTCCCTCTTCACTCTCCTCAGGATCCATGGACATACCTTCCTATACATCACTCTTTCTCTTTTTTTTCTCATGTTGTAATTTTTTTTTTCAAATTAGTGAAAGATTAGCCAGTATTTCTAGCAAAGTAGTGACTGCTTGAACCACACAGGAATAATGCTTGTCTCATCTCTAAAATTAATTGTTAAGAATGGTCTGGAAGATAGAGGAAGGCAACGCTTGAATTGCATTCTTGAAAAATAGCAAGTGGAAAACAGCAAAGGAATAATTTAAGACAACTTAATGGGGTGGTAGCAACATGTGGAGATCTAAAACCAGTGAGGTATTGACTTTGATGTTTGAGAATGCAAAGAGAAATAGCCAATAATGAAAGCAGAGCAAAGGTGATGTATAGTTCCCAACCAATAGTCAGCACTCGCCTGTTATTGATCGTCTGTGCCTGAGAGACTAAGGTGACCTATTTTTCTTCCCAGTAACGACATAACATTATGCACTCCTGACATTTTGTTTGTGGAGGACTATTTGTTATTTTTCAAAGTGTAATTATTGTAATGTAATGGTTTGTTAAAACAGTGTTGATTTACAGCCTCTGCCTGCTAGTTCAGTAATGCTCCTGCCTTTAACCATTGACCATAGAATTAATTTAGCCCAGATTATAGTCATTATTTTTCAAGTAAGAAATTCCTTTTCAGATACAACTGAAGCAGTATGGGAAAAAAATAACATGTCTATTGAGGAATATTTTCTAATGGCACAAAGTTTAAGTACTTTGTGGTAGTTTTCAAAGACAACTTGTCAGGTGGCAAAAGAATGATGAAGAAACTTCCACTGAAATGATCTTACTCACTTTTTAATTTGAGTTACTCAAAAACAGGTTGTAGAAAACACCTCCAAATGAACAGCTCAGTCCTGGGAGAACAGAAAAACTAGACCATGTGACCTAAGAGATTTTTGCTGAAATTACAGTCTAATTTGACAATATTTTGCTTTTCAATTGATGAAAAAATCCAACAGTTCCTACTGCAGAAGCAATTTCAGCATATATTGCATTGCCATTTGCCTGCAGCTAATTACTTGCTAAGATATAGGTCTTTTTCATATTTACCTGAGCTAGAGAGCCTGAGGTTTCACAGGGCTTTTTTAAAGATATTTTTTTAGAATGGCTGATAAATGTGATAAAGTAGATTTTTGTTTTCTCAGCTTCTTTTTTCCTTCTCCTGACTTAAAAAAACCTGAAGAAACTGAAGCCACTCCTTAAACAAAGAAATTGAAGTAAGGAGTGAGACAATTCAAACAGGAAATTACCCAGCCAGACTTAAAGGATCGGACTTGCTTGTAAGGAAACTTGAAACTGGGGAATGATTTGAGAGGAGGAACGATGCTAAGGAACATACATGGAATGGTTCTTTAAACCATTAGAACAGAAAAACTTGAGAAGAAAAAATTGGGATGTAGCTGATGTCTTCTATCCCCAAAAATCATTTGGTCCAGACTCTGCAGAGCACTTTGCTAGTGATGCTGTCAGTGTCTTTCCTGGAGTCATGGCACTGAGTCATATGGATAAACGCTGAATTTAGGAGCTTTTAGATAGAATTGCTCACTGTCCCAGATTTTTCTGGGACATCTGGCTGGCACTGTTGATTCCATACTCCTGTATTCTCTCTTGGAGTACATGTGTGTGCATACTGTACAAATGGTCAACTGAGCAGTGCAGTGTCAGGGAACTGAATGGGAGCTTCAGACAAAGTTTTTGTCTAAAGGATTCTCTAGGTGTAATTAAGGTGTAATTATAGGTGTAATTATGGCTTTGTCCTTCAGGATTAAGGATGGCAAGCCAGGTATTCAATATGAATAATCCAAGTGCTTTATTTAGATTGTTAATGATAATGATGCAGTAAAAATGGAGAAAATAAAGGTGAAATTGCAAAGTAGTAAAAAGCAAAAGGACAGGTCAAAAGAGCAAAAGGCTGTAATCAGAATTATTTACTGCACAATAAATCTAATATAGTGCACTTTTTATTGAATCAATAATATTGGAGCTGGTTTATCAAGTAGAGATTGATGTTACTGACCCATACCATTGATCGTGGGCAAATCTCTTTGCTCAGCCTCGAGGGTTAGTCTTCAGAGGTCACCACCCAAAGAAAGAATCACACACCTCAGGGAGGAATGCAAGAAATCCTCACTGTGAAAAAGTGGGACTGGTCTTTTACAGCATAAATTGATTGACTGTCAGTCATACACATCTTTAGAGTATGTGTTGTCATGACTGCTCAGCAAAAGATGCTTTATTGCTGAAAGAGTTGTTAGCAGGTCCTTGGTTTCTACTGCTCAACACTTCTGAGTGTCACTTTCATCTCAGTGCCTGCACATCCCTGCTGCTGTTTGCCTCTGGCAGAAAGTACCTTTCTTGGACTTGTGATGGTTGTGATTTGAAATCGTTTGTTCAAGCTGGTCTCAGCACTCTTCAACACCAAACCAGCAGGCCCTCCTTGCTGAATCCATCACTGTTAAATTGTAATTAATAATCATTATCTATTAAGTTCCTGGACAACTCAGCGGCCAAACTACATGTAGCTAAATAAGAGGAAATGTTATTTTAAAATTGAGCTGTACTATCTTCAGGCCAAATTGTGTGTTCTGGATGTTTAATGGTGCTCTGCAGCCATTCAGACTTGCTTTTTTGCATCTTCCTGCTGCCAAAATTACTTGCACTGCCTGTAGCTGTGGAGTAGTGATAAAATGTACGTGTTCCCATGCCAGTGGAGGCTGTTGTATCCACCTTACATCCATCAAGAGCTCTGGCAGTTCATGTGGCACAAGTGACTGGAAATGGACTGTCCCTTCTGGCATGTTTTTACACTAAGAAAGAAGCAATGTCTTCTCAAGGTTACATTGTCTTACAGATGGTGACATTTTGGGTCACAGTGGGATTCTTCCTGCCTACTTTTAATTTTTTCTTTCCAACCTTCAGAATGTTCTTACTGGATGTTGGGATTTCCCAGGCCTGGCTGGATGGGGCTTTGAACAATCTGATGGAAGGTGTCCATGGCATGGAACAAGATCATCTTTAAGGTCTCTTTCAACCCAAACCATTCTGTGACTTCATAAAGGAAAATGAAAAGTATGAATCTCAAGGATTTATGTTTCTCTTCTAGATTGTTTGCTTGTAGGTCATGCTGAAGTTTTTTGTTTTGTTTTGTTTTCTCCAAAATAATATTTTTCTAAGGTGATAAAGTTTAGGGAGTAACTTTAAACCCACATTTTAAAAATTATAATTTTATACCTTCTTTCTGTGTGGGTTGATACTCCTTTTCTCACTTTGCTGAAAGATATCTTGTGAATTCTGATCTCCTGCCTCACAGTCACACTATATACAAGTCATCATATTTCCAGGTGCATCACAAATATTAATTGGTTTATCATCTCCTTGCCTTTATGAGATTGGAAAATATTTCTTATGTTGGCTGGACTAAATCTCTGTTGAGGCTGGATGGTTTTCAGTACTTCTGGGGGGAAAAAAGCAAACAGTTTTTTAGGAGTGTAGAACATGGAAGAGGGGCAAGTCTGAAAAAATACAAGTTGTACTTTGGTTGGTGCCTCATCCACTCTGGTGGAGCTGCAGCAAAGCAATTGTAAATATTAGTAATTTCCCTCTGTCCTGGAAAGAAAGAGTCCAGATGGTCTGTCAGACTGCTGGAACTTCCAGCCTCCCAGAAATTACTTCTCCAGCACCTGAGGCAGCAGGGAGGGCTCATTTGATCCTGCTGGTGTTGTGTCTACCTTGCTTTGCACATAAAAGTGCAAAGACTGAGGTGCAACAGGGACTTTCTTTGCACCATGTAACCTGATATCACTATTTTAGGCTTTGTGGTTTGATAGAGAGAGGAAGAAAATACAGGATTTTTTAGCTTTGCGGCTTGCTAGAGATAGAGAGAAAATAAGCATTGAAAGCAACTTTTAAGAGTTGCACATTTGCCATATACAGTGTGCATTTTTTTATTTTTCCTTTTTGAAGTGCCCCTAAGTAGGTGGGTTCTTGGAAAATAGGACAGCATGATGAGAATGACTGTTAATATTCAACATGCTTTATATGCAATGCCTTCGCATATATTTGTATTTTCAAAATTACTTTTTTGGCCCTCTATTTTATAGAACTCTTCTGGTATATTACCGTAATCATTTTTTCTTAAGTCCAGCTTGGAAACCCCTTATTGTTAAATCATATGCTTCCATTTTGATAAACTTCTTTTTCTCACATTATCTGTCCCTCTGTGTACTCTATGGGTAAATTAGCACTTATCCAAGAAGTGGCCTGATCATTTTTTAAAGTCCAATAAAAGAGAGGGAGAGATGCTCAGTGAGTAAGGCTTTTGCACCTTTAGCCTCTTGTAGCAAAGAGAACCCAGTGGAATCTGTAATTTTTGAGAGCTATAAAGCTCTGGGTAGCACTGTTCCATTTTGGAGGGTACACTGTAACATTTTACACTTTTTATTGGAAAATAAAAGTGCGATAATTTTCTGTCTGAATATATAATGTATGAATGACTGCTTTTGAGACACTGATACATAAATTATAGATTGCCTTTCAGATTCTGCACTATGTATTATTAATTAAAAACTGAAGATCTTCATCTACACCCTGATATCTAGGCCACTGGAGAACATGTTTTAGTGTTGGGGACTATATAACCCAGGCAGAATGCAATAAAATGCTGCCATTTTCTTGTTTATGGGTAGCATTTTGGTACACAAAATGGCCAGAGCCTTCTCCTATTACAGTGGACAGCAGGTGTTCTGCTTTATGAAGAGGAGGTGTGAACAAGAATGAAGCTGATGTTTTCTTTTCCTTTGCACACACACAAAAAATAAGAAGAAATGTTTGAATCATGCTTAGCCTAAATTATGTAATTTCCCACATGGCACAATATAAACTAGGAAATCTGTCTCTCTGTCCTTCACTGTCTTCTCATCCCCTCTCTTTGCAAAAGATTTTAATGTCATTTGATGGGTGTTGTAGTTGCCTGTTAGTGTCATTCTGAATTGCAGGTGTAGAGGGCAACTGATGAAGATGATCAAAATTCCCTGATATTCTTAATAGCTGAGCTTCTAAAATAAAATCAAAGAGATACATAACAACGCACATAATCACAGCAAGACATAGTTAGCAGCAATTCCTTTTAAATTAAAGTGGAAACAGCCTATGTGGGCAGTCAAGATGTTGGCTAGTGATGGTAGACCCATACTGAGGAGTGAACATGGAAAATATCCATTGCTTGTTTCTTGTAATCTGAGGATGTGCTATAGCCTTGAATTTGAACAAGTAGCTGTGTTATGTAAGGCAAAACTGAATAAAAGCTAATATCTGGCATATGTCTACAATCACGAATTTAACAGCAATCAGAATATGTCTGCCCAATTCTGCACTTTATTTTTAAACTAATTTTACATGGAGAACTACAGATGGTTTTGTGTTTGTTTACATTCTATGAATCAGTTGTAACTGCTACTGTAATACATGTTCATGGGGCTTTTCATTTTTACTGACAGAATTGTTCATGCTGGGACTGTTGCACAGCTGGGCTATGAATCTTATGCAAAAGGCAGACATTACAAATGAAGATAAATGCAAGATACAAAACTCAGACTAGAATGAGAGCTTCATTCATCCTATAGCTTATGCACTGGGAACACAGAAATCATTCTCTGAGGAACAGACCACCTTTAGAACGTGTACAGACCTGAGGTGTTTATTGTCTTACAGACCTGATCTTGTCACAGTTTCCTTAAGCAATATTTCCAAAGATCCAGGGGAATTATCACAGCAAGACACAACTTCCCGATGTGCATACATAAGTAAGAATAAAAATTAATGTCTAATTATTGCTCATCTCAGGCAGTAAGAGTAACAACCATTTATTTTCTTTTAGTGAAAAGAAGGTAAAATAGGTGCCATCTGCTGATGATCCAAACAATTTTCCCCTCATTGAATACTCCTATGCTTGGAAGTAAGTGCCTTATTAAAGCCTTCCTTAAATGATAGCTTGTTTATGAACTGGAGCCCAGCTACCGAACAGCCCTCATGTTAATATTTGAATGAGTTATTTTCTGATGAATAATCTCTCATTTCATTGCTGACTAAGTGAAAATGGAAGGAAGGAGTTGGGGGAGAAAATTTGTGTGATTCTGTTGGACTGTAATGGGGTAGCTGCTGGGATTTATAGGTTGCTTAGCTTCATTTTCCTCAGAGAAGGAGCTGATTCAGCAGTGTCTGTTGTGGTTTGTGCTGATGGCCTGATGCTCGTGCAGTCAGCACAATCAGAACAATGTGATCACCCTGTAATGTCATCCTACTTGGATGGACTTTTAACTTTGACCCACAATGTACCCACATTTTGCTGCTTTGCAGCAGTTGACAACAGGAGGACCCCAACCAGGCAAAACGCCCAGGATTTCCAAAGCTTCCAAAGATGAAGCAAATAGTTGTCTCCATTCCTCAGTACTCTGCTCCCCTCTACCTTTACTCCTTCTTAACTGCTGCCTCCTTCTGATGCTGTTTAGAGAAACTGGTAGGTTGTGGCTGCCAGTGTTGACCTACCCGAGCATGGCAGTGCATTGCCATGTGCAGGGTCAGAGCAAGCTGTGGTGCACCAGGGCATGCGTGTATGACCAGCTCAGGGAAGAGGGCAGGGGCTATGTCAGAGTGAAAAAGGATGTGGCACTGTAGAGCAGAGGAAATATCTGAGCTTTTTCTATTTCCAGATTCTGGGAAGCCTGTGTTGCCAGAAGCTGTCCTTGTCATACCCAGTGAGTAGCCCTCGGAGGCACTGTGATTCAGAGCTACCCCTCTGACTCATAGGTCAGCAAAGTGACTTTCATTAAATACTCCTCATGCAGCTTCTAGCTAGAGTGGCATCAAGGTCAGAAATTATGCAGATCTGAAAAATGATGGAAACACATCTGAAGTTACACTGCTTAAAGATAAAAACTTTGGAAGTGACGTTGAATCTGGGACACTGAACTTAGGACAAGACTTAGATATAGACAATGGATGGTGTCTGTCACTTTAATTTCAAAACGCTGATGCCAACTATTATCAGGGGCAGTGTTCTGGACTGGATGTACAAAAGTCAAATACAGACTTAGAGTACCTTTCTTTGCTGCCTTTCTGTACTCCAGGGGACAATAGAAGTTCATTTTTGTCCCATATCAGTAACACAATACACCTTCTTGTATCAGTTCCTACATGCAGGAGTATATACATGTATGTATAATCTTGTAGTGGAGCCATGCTTCTCACCCACCTATCCTGTAAGCAATTTATGTTATTTTCTGTCTCATGTGCAGAGTTTTACAGTGCATGTGCAGATACAAAAATCAAAGAATTCAGGCAATGCTGACTTTCCTGTCATGTTCCCTTCCTCCAGAATAAATGGTGCTGTTCTTTCTGTTAGCATAGTGCAGTTGTCTGAGCTGTGCCTTTTAAATATTTCAAAACAGGCTTTTTGGAAGTAACTGTTGTGGCAACAGGATGCTGAGTGGTGTGTGGGCTGTGTGAAAGTGGCTCAGGGATGTGAAACTCCAGCATCGTGGCTTGTAGGGATTGTTGGACACCAAGCAAGTAATGCAATAAAAGCTACACAGTAAAAACAGTCAGTTGCTGACATTTATGACGGAGAAAAATAACAATTGTTCCTCTGAGCCCTTTCACCCATTATGCTTGTGCAGAATGGGGGAGATGAGACACAATGCTCAGCAACTGTATGCAATATTATGTATTTGAAATCCTCAAAGCCAGGATTTTATCACCAGAATTAGAATTATGGTACATACTGGGGAGCCATTTATTCATATGGTTTTTGGCTGTGGTTCTGGCCAGTGCTGTTCTAAGAGAAAGAATAGTAATTATAGTTGAGGTAGACAGCTTAGGTGGAAGCTATGGTGCAATGTATGTTTCCTGGTGTTTGACTAAAGCAACTAGAAATGGAAGATTTATCTTAAAAAGCCAGGCAATTGTAAACCTAAAGACAATGGCATACTTGTATTCCAGACAGCTGTAATTTTGCTCTATTGATTATTCTATTTCTCTACTTTCTCTTTTCTCTACTTTTGAAACCTATGTAGTTAACCACATCCACTGACAACATATATGTATTCAGAAGGATGAAAAATTAAATGTCAAAATATAAAAATGTATATTTATGTATATATGTATAAAATGATTTTCCACATGCATATGTTCATATATTTATTTACATACACTTCTTTAAAACAGTTTTGAAACAATTGTGTAGGATAAATGGTGTTTGTAGGATAGTAGTTTTAGTGGCAGCCATTTGCTATGGTTTAATTGCTATGCTGTTCATGAATAATTTGGTGCATTTCTTGCCATCTAAACTCATGTCACACCCCATGTCTTACCTATTTAGTATCTGAACCACTCATGTTTGGACAATACCTGGAAAGTGCTGTAGACCCTTGTAACAGATTGTTTTCCTCCTATGTCTTGGATTAAATAAAATCAAGGCTCAAAACTTTCATACATTAGAGGAGTTTTGGTGTTTGAATTGACGCCTTCTAAGTAGTTTTATGTATTTATTTTGTTTCTCATAAAATGTCAACACCATATACATAGATATATGTATATCTGTGGATACTGCATAGATGTGCTATACATACATGCACACAGGATCTTTGGTTACACATAATGATTTTTTATTCCTTTTCTGTTTATCCTCTAAAAACTGAAGAGGAAAATAATTTTGGGTTAGGCAGTTAGAATTATGGATATGGCAGACAATTATGTTTAAGTAGAGATCTAAAAATGAGAAAACATGAATGCTATAAATATTGGCCATATTTTTAAATGGACACATCACTCCTTCCCACATCCAAAGCTGTTACTTTATATTTGGAAAGAAAAGTGATACCTTTATGAAGCATGCACATTCCTCTCCTTTGCTGAGTTACCTCCTTACTCAGTGAAGACCATATTCCGTCCCCTTTCCATTTCAGTTAAACTGTAGGGGAAAATCCTTTCTTTTTTTAAGTACAGCAGACAGGTCCCATTATTAGTATGTTGTAATAGAACCCAGCAGGCTTTTCTATCAACAAAATATTTCATCTCAGTTGGACATTCTTGTATAAGTATTAAAAATACATGCAAATAGAATTTGATATCAAAACATAGCAGTACACTGAAATACTTCAATCACAAGCGGTGTGAAGGGTTTAAATTTGAAGTTTGAGAGACAAACTTAGAGAGTTCCAAACTCCAACCTGTGTCTAGAGCCACGAGTACAATTTGTAATGTGAAACTAGGGCAAGTCTTAGGAGATAATCTTATTATTTAAACATTGCAGGTAACAAAACCTTTAAATTTAAGCTCCCAGCTGTTTAGTTTTTCAATTAACATATTGCCATTTTTTCCTGTTTGAAAATTGCTGCTCTTTATTTAAATGGGTTGATGGCTGTAGCAAGGCAGATGGGTACAGAGCATCACTTCTGTTGTATGTTACGTGGGACACAGTGACACAACATTTCAGGTTTTAGTGCAAGGGAAAGAACAGAAGGACCCGGTAAAATACACTAAATGTACAAAGAAGCATCATCTGGGTGAAGAGATATGAATGTCTCACTGCAAAGTGGCCATGATGTTGGATCTCAAATAGACAGGCTTGTGTTCACATGGTTTGGGGCCCTTAAAATACCTCCTTTACTGCCTTCAAAGTTCTTGTATTCCTTGGATTAGGAAAGTAAGAACTGAAGATACCACTGACTTGTCTGAGTCAAATCTTTCCCTCTGAACAATGTATGTCTGCCAATGCAACAACTAAAATGCTCAGTGATTAGCATTCTTTGTTTTCTGTAAAGTTTTTTAGTGATGTGGCCACTTGAAATGTCCAATAGAAGAGTCAGATGGAAAAAGTATAAGAAATCTTTTGCATGGTGTTTGCCATGCCTTGGAGGCTCCAAATCCTGGATTGCTTTGGGTAAAACATGTCAGTACTGCACCACCACCTCCAACAATGAAAAATGAAAATCCTCAGAAAAGCAAACAGGCATAGAGGAAGCCCACAGCTTGTGCCTGGCCCATAAGAATCACATGAAACTTAAAGTGCACAAGATCTGTTTGAATCTTCCTGATTGCTTTCTTTTATAATCCTGGATGCACTTAGAGGTAAGTCAGAACTGCACCATGCAAAAGCTTCAGTTTTTTGAGAAGTGAAAACTGTGATTCTCATGGACTCTACAGACTGAAATACTTGACCCGTAAGAAAAAATTATTTATGATCATTTTAATGATATATAAAAAAAAAAAAAAGAAAACTTTCCAGTAATGCAACAAATTGGCAATGTTGCAGTAGCAATTAAACGGAGGCTGTTCTAGTCAGGGCACAAGGGATGTCCTGTGGTTAAGATGAGACATTATTGGACCTTTTTTTTTAAATTGAAGCTTCTTAGCTCTCATTCTCCCAATCTTTGATGTTGTCGCTGGTGGGAAATGGAAGAAATATGCTTGCAATTATAGTTTCCCAACAGATTGTAACTTTTAGTTTGAGAATCCAATCATAGTGACTATTTCTTCAGAGGGGCAAAACTTTTAACTTTTTACAGCCTGTAGCAATTTTTCCAATTCCCTGAGGCATTTATAGTGTGGGATGACACTGGGAAAGATACATAAAGGATTTGAGGACTTATGAAAATGGAGTAAGCAAGCACATTTTATGGCAGCCTAGGAGTTGCTGGAGTCAAAGGTGAGTGAAGACACTTGAGTGTAGGATAGCTCTTTTCTTCCCACTAATTGTCAGACCCATTTAGACATTTATCTTTAGATTTTTTCCATACATCCAACAGTTACTGGATTGAGAAGAAATCATAGCCTGGATGCAGGCCTCTGATGAGCTTAGTTGCTCTCTGGCATGCAGGGGCCATCTATTCATGCTGCTGTGTTACAGTCAATAAGAATGGTTGTATTGGCTGTCAAGCTGCAATTCAAGAAGAAAACAGGCTTCTCTCATCAGGTGTTAGAAGCCACCAATAGTTTCACTCATGGATGTTCTGTAATAGGTTGAAGTCAACATGCAGACATCTCACATGCTCATTGACCTTTCTGTTTCCTCTTTTACCACTGCACATAGTTTCTGGTCAGTGGCCTTTTGCCGTCATTTCCCTTCCATCCTTCATCTCTTGCCCCCTTTCGTCATTTCCCTTTTGATGTTTCTTCATTCCCGTATTCTTCAGGAAAACACAGAGTTGTCATCATAGCAACCATCAACACTATTAGAGAGATGTTTCTTTGATCTTTTTCCAATAAAGTCATCACAGGAAATTTTTAATTTCTGAAAGAGCGCTCCATAAATCATAGACTTTCATAAACATCAACCTGGCATTTCACAGGGCTGCTTGAAAAGAAATTAGTGAATGCATTCAGAATGCTATGACTGTAAATACAAGGTATTCAAAGGACAAATCTTCTTCAAAAAAGCATCCTCTCATCAGTGGATGGTGAAAGTTGTAAATACATTATTTAAGCTGTGTTCAGTTTCCTTATTTTTAGAATAATTAAAAGTATTTTCTTATTCATAAAGACTTTTTTGAAACAATATCAAATATTTGGAGAAGTACAAGTACAGAGAGTCCATCATTTTGTTTCTTATTCATTCTACCCATACTATGCCTATAAAAAGCAAGAGAATTCCTTTTCTGAAGTCTCTTTCAGTGTAGGCAGATTAGGCTGTACACTGACAGAACAGGAACAGAAATATCATGGAATTAACATAATAAATAGTTCTTTTCCTGTTTTACTAATTTTATGTAAAGCTGAAATAGCTGTTTATTGTCTCCTTTTTTATGTGATTACTGCAACTTTTTTCACTTTTTTCATTCACTTTGGATAGCGTCCTATTTTTTCCACATTAAAGCAGCAAAATAATGCCCCGTGAAGCCTGGGTTCTATGTGAAAGGTTTCAGTACAACCTGAGAAGACTTCAGTTGTCCTCTTCAATCTAAAGGATCTAAAGGAACAACTCAGCCGGTTTTCCTTTCGTCCCTCTTCCTGTGCTTGTGCGGTTTGTGAAGCTGTGCAGGCTCCCTCTGGTGGCCCACGGCCACTGGCCAGGTGAAAAATACCGTCTGCAAGAGGGAGGTGAATATTTTGTTTG
This sequence comes from Erpornis zantholeuca, assembly GCA_013400515.1. Classification (NCBI taxonomy): domain Eukaryota; kingdom Metazoa; phylum Chordata; class Aves; order Passeriformes; family Timaliidae; genus Erpornis; species Erpornis zantholeuca. The sequence goes on from VZTN01026426.1 coordinate 27,283, forward strand.
ATAGAGCAGGTAGTCCTTAGATTTGGCTTTTTATTTGTGGGGACTGTCATTACCAATCGAAATTTATATAAGCGTATAAATACAAGAAGTATTACATATAATTAAACATAAATATAATAAATGTAAGTTTGTTGTGATAGTCTTGACAGTCTCTAAGGGAAGACTCCTATTTCATTTAAAAATATTTTGGTATTTTGGTTGTTATCCAGCAAACCAAGCATTGTCACTTCCTTCCAAAGATTGCAAGACCAAGAAAGTTCATTTTAGCAGTTTTTATCATCAGGCACTGATATGAGGGCCAAAAAGGAAACAACCATCTTGCCACTGATTCACATTTCCATTGTTACATGGTTCCATAGTGCTGTTCACATTTCTTTTACATTTGCTATTATGCTTTTAAGAGCTGGAAAGTTTAGTGAGTTTAGTCATTTAGATTCCATAGCAGCACACCTGAGTTTTGTTCTTTCCTCTAAATGGCAGCTGTGTGGACCACATACAACCCTTTTTTTCTCCTTTCCTGCTTGGGGTGCACTGTGAGTGGGATCCAGGCTAAGCCCTCACTTGCTCACAGTTTGCAGTACAGATAAGACATGATTTTTAAAGCAGGGCATGGCAATATTGACTGGAATAAAGCTCTCGGGGCACCTTGAATGCTTTGATTTCTACACAAAATTTTCTAACATTTTGGTCTTTGTGTCTCGTGTTATGTAAGTTTTAACAGCAGAGTTCAAAGTCGGAATCTAAATTATGAACCAGTTATTTTATTGTGTTTTCAGGCTAATTCAGTGTCTATTAACATTAGGGGTAGCTATGGTCTTCATCAAAAGTAAACCATGCTCTAATATAACATATTCAGAACAGATAAAACAGATAAAAGATCACCTCCATTCATGTTTTTAGAACTACAAAATATGTTATTATTTTTCTTAGAGTGACTTACTTTCACTGCTTGTATGTAGTAGCGTAAAAGTCAATATTTCAGACGCTCTACCATAATGGATTGTATCAACAGATACTTTCTTAATAACTATAAATGCTCTATTGGCAATCATAACAGAAAGGAAATTCAGTCTTAATAGCAAGAAGTACATGTTATTCCAAAAAATATGTCAGGAGTCCAAGGTCCAAGAAAAGCAATTTAATGTAGTGAAAGGTATTTTAAAGTGGGTTTTTTATTGCTATTTTTTAAATTTCCCTAAAACTGATGATGTTAGTCCAGTGTCCTACTGAGCATAGACTGGGGTTGCCTTTCCTGTAGCCAGCACAACCAGGGGAACAAAGTCATAGTGGTGCACTTCTGGGAGAGGATGCTCATCCTGCCATGGGGGCATGAGGGGAGAGGAGGGGAGCAGACTCAAGGATGGAACTGTCAGGGGACACCTGCACTCAGCCACTGCATTGACTACAGCTCTTTCAGAGCAGCACAAAATGTATGACTATTGCCCATATTCAGTTCAGCGGGGAATTCACCCCAGTGATTGCCTGCCACCCAGGATCAGCAGCCTTGAGCCTGCAAGTTGGCACTGCACTGCAGGAGTGTCTACACTTCCAAGAGTGTGAGGACAACTCAGCTACCTTTGCCATTATAACCATCTTTTCTTCTTGTCACTGTCATCTAGGAAAGCAAAAGCAAACAAACAAAAAAACCAAATACATGCAAAAAAAACCACCAAAGCAAGCACCAATTGCCTCTTTTCACAATTATCTAGTATAGGGCATCCACTGTTAGTTGGTTACCTTGGATCACAAGTGATCTGAAAGCACATTTTGCTTTGGTGTACACCGATAAAACGTCAGAGAGTTCATTGGTGAAATAATGCCAAAATTCTGACTGTGGTGAATCCATCAGGTATGAATTGACCATAAACCAGACTGAACAGTTCCTGAGGGTTTCATGAAACATTCTTTAAAAGAAATTCTGAGGGGTGGGACAAAACTGAAAGAGTATATATGATGTTGTGAGTCTCTACATGATGCAGTGCTTCTGTAATGTGTCTAGGTTCATTTTATGAGAATTTTGCTTTGCTCCTAAACTCTCATTTTAATGAAGCACAAATAATTATATAAACAGACCTAGAACTATACTGTCTTCTAAACTCTTGATTAGTGCTTAAGCATGGGAAATAACTCTGATGTACAGTGATGAGTTCGGAACATTGCCAAAGATTTTAGTGTATGTTAGCTGAGAAATTTTGTATTCCAAGCATGTTAAAAGATCTCTGGTTGGTTCCTGGTCTGTTTTGGAAAAATGAATCTATGAAGCCAGTAAGGCACAGTGTGTCCAGGTATGTTTAAAGTACAGGAAAACATTTGATCTCCTCCTTTCCTTAAAACAAATGAGACAGCAGCTCTGTGTGGCATAGGATCATTTTTTGTGACATCCATCAACATGCTCCTATACCTACATGAAATCTGATCTGCTTGTCAAAATATTTCAGGTGATTTGCACCAATTTCAGCAGCTTCTTTCAGCAGATCCCAAGCTTCCTGAGTGAAACTTACTTTTCACAAGAATAGGGTCCTCCTAGATTTAAAAGCCTATTGGGATAATTAAAATCTAATATATTTACTTCTATATTCAAGACATTTAAAGAAACTGAGAGTGAACTCCAGAAAACCATCAGCCACAGTCCACTTGAGCTTCTGTTTGTAACTCCTAGGTCCACAAAAATCTCATCTCATAAAGCAATGAGCTGGTTTGCAAGAGATGACCTGTAGAAATCTGAATATGGTGTACAGATCTTAATCAATTCAAAAAGGAACATTTCCAATACATTTTAAAGTCTCCTCCACATGCTAGCCAAGGAAAAGGGATCTCTGTGAAGGACCATATCTAATTCATATTGTTTATGAGATTGAATGCTATCAGCTCCAGCTCTGCTAGGTGTAGTAACTTAATTTACTGCTCTTGCAACACAAATCAAATTCAAATCTGAGTCCAGGTAGAGTGGGCATGTCTTCTTTGGTAATCTAATGTAAAAGTAGTTCTCAGTGGAGATTAAAACAACCCTGTATGCAATTTATACAGAAGGAAAATTCTTATCTATACTATGTTGAAACCTTTCTTAAGAAAAACCTCTGTGTGGCCATAGTTCTTCATTCTGTGAACAGATATGTAGAAAGAAGAAAGCAGGAGAAGTCACATCAAACCTGCCAGGAACAGCAGGAGGACTGAGACAATTTTGAAGCTAGTTTCACGTACTCATTTCTTTTTACATTGCTTTGATCTTTTGAAAAGTCCATGTTATGGACTGAAAAGCTGGAAGATAGAGCACTTGCACTACTGCATGAGTTCATCTGCTGTAGTAGAGCTGAAATAGATAAGCACTTTGGCGTGTGTGTGTGTACTTTATTAACAGAAGAGCATGGAAAAGTGAAAGTAAATATACTTTTATTAGAATGTTAGATTTTGTGTTTTATGGTGCATTATGAAAAAATTACTTTCCTGACTCTAACGTTGTGATTGTTTAGGAATGGGTTTTGTTAGGAAATACAAGAACATGGATGAGAAAGGGATATAAATACTATGGTGTGCTACTCTGGTAGTATTTTCCCAGCAGCACAGCAGCACCAGTTGGTTGCTGTAACTGGCACAGGGAGAAGCACTCCTGATTGCTGCATGGCCTCTGGAGTGGCATGGGAAAGGGAATGCTTGGTTAAGCAGCAGGCTGAGGGTATTTCTGAGACATGCTGTGTGGCAGCTCCAGACTTACATGACTTACCAAAAATAATTGCTGTCAGAGTGTTTTACTGCTTGTTTGCTTTGCCCTCTACTATATCCTTCAGTGAATTAACATTGTATGACAGGAAGGAAAAGGTGCCGCCTAACAGGTAGAGCACTGTTTATTAAAGAGAAAGGAGAGGCAGACTCAGACTTTAGTCCTTCAACCCAGAATTCTGTATTGTTTCATGAAGATTTAATAGAAAACTGCAGAGTGGGGCATTTGAGTGGGGTCTGGGCCTGTAACTGCTGCAGGACTGTGTTTGTTCTGAATTCTCTTTCTCTTGCTGTGTTTTGAAGATGAGAGGCCGTGCAGAAAGTAGTCAACTATCAATAGCATAGTGATCAGATCACTCTTAGGAGAGGGGGGCATCTGACAAGCTTTCCAGGTGTTCAAGAACATAGGACACCATCACCAAATTTTCAACACACAATGAGACCAGAGTGAGAGGGAAGGCTGAAAAAGTATGTACCAGGTATTTTATGAATGGTTTGCCCTAGGAGTGCATTACTTTAAGCAATGTACCTGCAGTAATGCCAGTTAAAGCCAAAAATTTGAGCAGAAATATCAGGCAGATAATACTTGGCCAGGACTTGTCATGGTAGCCTTAAAGTGCACAACTTATAGAAATGAATAGTTACCATTGAAAATGTTTTTCTGCACTGCACAGGTGTGAAGGCATTCTTGCATCACCTGAAAAAGCATTGCTTTAAAATGCCAGGTGCTGACTGAAAGAATATAACCATTCAATATATTTTTAGGTCATTATAGGGACCAATAAATCACAGCTGATAAGTCATGTAGAATTCTTGCTGGAATCACAACCTTTCCACTCCATATAAATCCTCCAACCACATGGTTCCTTGCCAAAGTCACAGAGAACACATGAGCCAGGCTTAACAAGCAAGAGTTATGAGGGATCCTATTTCTTTCTTTAGGGAATAAATGAATAAGCCAAGAAAACAACTCAGCAGGTCGCAGGAGAGCAGATCCTGGAGGAGTTACCACCTTTCAGCAGATATCTTGGCTCTCAGTTAGAAATTGTAGTGTATGTGCAAGATCAGCATTTGGTTAGCCAGGAGACCACCTCATTCTCTGTCAGCAAATGGATCACTGGATTAGCACAAGTAATTTATCAACAGTGCTTTAAGAAAATACTTAGAGGAATGTTAGATCAGGAGAGAAAAACAAAAGAAGGTAAGATTGAGTGTTATGTAGCTTTAAGACAAAATACTAAAGGGGTGTTATTCTGCAAGAGGTAGTCTATGGAGTATGCTCACATAGCAGACCAAATAATTTGCATAGAGAGAATTATCCCACAAGGAGCAGATAGTTTCCTCCAGAGAACAAATGAGAAGGTAAGGACAAAACAGAGTTTCTGAAGTGAAGTTTTCTAATGAAGAAATAAAACCAAAGATCTGACAATTTATGTTGATGTATAAATCCTGAGGACTGCTCCCAGGTTATGCAGTAGACAGCAACATGAGCTAGCAAGAAAAAGAAGCCTTTCTGTAAAAAAAGATGCCTTCCTGGATATGCTCAACCACCTCATGAATCTGGGAGCACTAAGAGCACTATTGCCACCTAGTAATGCTGAGGCCTCTGGTATGGAAGGAAGTGGTTTGTAAGCCTGGATATCTAAGTGTTGTCTTGCAGTGGCAGCTTTTTCTTATCTCTTCTCCATGGGCTCATGCTGGGAATGTTTTAGAGAAAGGAATGAGGTGTTTTATTGGCATAAGTTTTTGGAATGCTTTAGTGGTTTTTGCTGAGGAATCCAAGCCCTGGCAAAGAGTTATGTGTCAAGCTATGCTGAGGAGGTGATGATGCAAACTGGAATGTGGATTGTACAGAAGGTTGTGGAGAGGTGCCATTTTCCTGCTAGATGAAGTATGGGAGAGGACCTCCCGTGCCTCAGGGACACATGGAATGGAAGTCTTTATTCCTCATGGCTGTCATAAAGGTGTTCCTACAAGTTTCCCAAGCACGTAAATGAAGAACAGCCTCTGAGATAGACAGAAACATTGTGAAAGGTCCAGGTTATAGGAGAATAATCACATTCCTTACAGTTAGTCATTCAGTATAATTCTTTGGTCAGAATTAGTGGTTACAATTCCAGGTTTGTGAAGATAATTAAAACTTCAGCCTAGCTAGGCCTTGGTTGCCTTGTCTTCTTGCTCTGTTTGGCAAAATGAAATTTGCAAGATTAATTTGCCTCAAACTTGCTAAATGTACTTTGTTTTTTGCACAGCTGGGCGGTTCCTGAATGGCTGAAGGCACTGAGCCCTCACTGCAGCACACACAAAATGTAAAAAGACAGCTGGGTAACAGGAGCCCATTAGGCCTCGTTGCTGTGTTCTCTCCATGCACTGCAGTAATCCTGTGTACAAACCTTTGGTAATGTTAGAAGGGCCAGCATGCAGTGCACAGTTTCATTCTGGAAGGAACAAAAAGGAATAGTTCCTTGTGTATAACTTAAAATATTATGGTTAATGTTTCACAAAAAGGAGTATTAAGTAAGACTAAATTGAACTAGGAAGGACTTTTTTGGGGGTTCTGTTATTAAAGGAGAACAGTTAAAAAGTGTCCTTTCTGCAAACTGGTAAAATTAGATTGTAATTTACGTTCATTATTAGACTCACACCTACTGGTATTATAACAAACTTCATAAAAGTAGTCCTTTTGGAATGGTGTCACTGTTTTAATTACCAAACTCATCATGCATTTTGGTCATTTATGTCTGTATTATATATCAGGAAAAATGGGCTTCATCTGAAGTTCCATAACTGATGATTGTTATCTATGATGATTTGTAGTGAAAACAACTAGTGGGCAGTTCCAGTCTGTTATTACTGTAAATCAGATTATTTCAGCTTGCACTCCTCTTGTTCTTGATCTCTGTATTTGGGATGAAGTTTTGATGTTCTTTTTTTCCAAAATAATTTCCAAAATATATGTTTGGGGGAGGACACAAAATGATAATCCAACTGTTTATTGTAACAAAGAAGTAATGGCATTAAACCGAAGAGAGAAATTAATAGGAATTTAAGATGAGAAATAATTGCAGTTTGCTAAAATCAGGGCAAGAATTCTTAAGCATGTTTTTAAAAGTCTTCGTTCACTGCTGTATGGTTATAAATACATCATATTCTGATGTTGTGATGTTTTCTGACAGAAGTTGCTTAAAATCTGCAATATTAGGAAGATTAGGAAGATCTGTGGGCTTCAAAACCTGGTAACAGTAGCTGTTGTAAATAAACACACTAGTGGATATGTAGTGTGGAAGAGTAAGAAATAAGTTGAAATATATGCCTCAATTCTATTTTAATACAAAGATAAAATTTAAATTTATGGGAAGATACAGTTCAGCTCATGAAGTAAGGAGATGCAAAACACATCTGCGATCTTGCAGCAGTTTCAGTCAAGCCACAGTGTTACAGACATAAGCATTTGGAAGTTTTCAGAGGTATGATATTTTCTTGCAGGCTTGAACCTGAGCTATTTTGTTCACTGCAATTTAAAGCACTTGAGACTGCAGAGGCTAGAGGAAAGGTTAGTGTTTTTTCAATTATAACATTCCAGAGTTGCTGAGACCAGCAGTAAAAAGACCTTTAAGGCAGGGCCTATCAGGCTGCAAGAAGTTTCTTAGGGAGATCACTTCCATTTTTGTCTGTCAAATTGCTTCTGCTGCTCTTACTTTCCTCACTCAGTTCATCAACTCTTACAAGTACACAGACCTTTCTGGCATAATAGCTAAAACTTACTCCACACCTTACCCTTCCTGACGCAAAATTGTATGAATTATATGTTTGCTTTATGTCTGTGTTCAAAAGTAAGTGTGGGGGTGAAATGGCAGATAGAAAATAGGCCTTACAACCTGTAAGGGAAATAGCAGTTTCCTTCGAGGTGCAAGACAAGAACTAACATTAATGCTAGGAATGGTCCCAGGCAAATTGATCATGGTTGGTTTGTTTGTTTGCTTGCTTCTTTTATTGGCAGGTTAAAGGGTTATTGAAGTACTGAATACAGAGAGAAGATATTTTCCTCAGCAACTATGCCTCCAGAATAAGGTTTTGGCTTGTTCTCTTGTGTGTTATACAGCATGTAATCAAATTATATCACTGGTAGAAAACAGAT
>VZTN01026428.1:0-15057 GCA_013400515.1 Erpornis zantholeuca
CACTGGGATTATATTAAACATAATATTTTTAATATCCTGGCAAACTTTTTCACAATGAAATGTGTCAGCCTGCAGAATAGTTCTCAGAAATTGTGTTTTAAAATAGATTTACTTCAGCCATGTAAATTTATGACAGATGTCTTCAGCCACTGCATATAGGAGTAATGATCAGTGTAGTTCAGATGAGACTCAGACTTGCTTAAGGAGAAATGTAATAGAGAAATGTAATAGAGAAATGTACATTTCAGAAGTGTGTTCCCCTAACTCTGTAAGCCTTTTGTTCTTGATAAAACTTCTTTGCTTTTTTTTGTTAATATCATATTTTGACAGAATTTTGATTGTAAGAAGTTGCCTAATATCCAAATGTAGGTGTCTTCCTGCCTTTTGTAGGCACTAGCATAGCTGAGGCATCTGATTGGACTAGCATAAAATAACATGGAACTTGGAAAAGACATCATTCTGGAGGGCAATCAGAGTATCTTAGTGTCGCTCGAGAGCACGAACGAACAGACACACACACAGGTTGAGTGTCGGGAGAAAGAAGGAAGGAAGTTTTATTTTTCACAGCTTTTATACAATTCTTTGAGACCCCGTGGATTGGACAGGGAGATCCTCTCCTGTCCATCTCCACTGGCCCGGACAGAAGTCCATCAAACCCTTGTTTATCAGGAATGGAATGAAAAACAAGAAGGACAGTTAGAAAAACACATCTTGTTTGTGCGATAGTTCCGTGGGAACTTGAGAGTAACTTTACAAAACAACACGAACAGTTCTGACTCCAAATTAGAAGGCTTATTTTCAGGGCGACATCTTAGGGCATGGGAAATAGCTTATAAAAAAGCACTAGGCTTAGGCAACTGAGTCCTATTCATTAGAAAGCACAGTCTGGGCACACTGAAAATCTAAAACCTGGCTTGTTTTATTTTAAAACTATTATTCCTCTCTAGGCATGGCATCCCCCACTCAACGGCAGGTTCTCTTCTGGAATGGGGGTTCTGGGGGGCTCCCACCAAACGAAACTACTTTTGCCAGAATTCTTCACCAGCAGGGTTATTCGACAGCTCTTGTAGGTATGGGGCATAGAAACTTGTTGCCTTTTCCTTGTTTGTTATTCTATTTAGGTTGCTTCTGCAAATACCTTTTTTTGGTCAAAATGTCCAGGATCAGTTAATCTAGATTTCCTTGTATGCATAACTTTCAAAATCAGCAGGGTTTTTAGAGCACTATCCATGTCAGTATCCAAGTGCCAGTGTCAGTACAGTGTATCTGGCAAATCCAAAATGAGGTGTACAGAATACATAAATACACACTGCAAGTGCAAGTAAATTGTAAAGAAAGAATCTTGTTTGCCCAATACAGATTGCTCTAAGATGAACCAACAGAGATATTCACTGATGTATTAGAGCAGAAAATGTCGTCTGCCAGCTGGCACCAAGACACAACAGTGGTCTTGATTATATCAATTTCAGTACAATGGTCTTAATTATACTGACTTCAGCAAGGTTTTTAACACTGCATCTCACAACATCCTCATAGGCAAACTCAGGAAGTGTGGACTGGATGAGAGGACAGGAAAGTGGGTTGAGAACTGGCTGAACAGCAGATCCCAGAGGGTCGTAATCAGTGCCATAGGGTCTAGTTGTCACTAGTGGCATCCCCAAGGGTCAACACTGAGCCCAGTTTTGTTTACCTTATTCATCAATAATGAAGATATTGAGGGGATTGAAGCATGTCTCCTATAAGGAAAGGCTGAGGGAGCTGGGCCTGTTCAGCCCTGAGAAGAGATGGCTGAGAGGGGAGCTCATCAATGTCTGTAAGTATCTGAAGGGAGGGTGCCAAGAGGATGGAGCCAGGCTCTGCTCTGTGGTGCCGAGCAATAGAATGAGAGGCAACAGGCAGAGACTGATGCACAGGAAGCTCCACCTGAACATAAGAAAGAACTTTTTTACTGTGCATGTGACTACACACTGAAATAGATATTCCAGAGAGGGTGTGGAGTCTCCCTCACTGGAGATATTCAAGAACTGTCTGGACACAATCCAGTGCCATGTGCTCTGGGATGAACCTGCCTGAGCAGGGAGGTTGGACCAGAAGACCCATTGTGGACCCTTCCAACCTTACCCAATCTGGAGGCTGTATTTTCTATTATTTAAGCATTCTGCTGATTATCACAGTTATAATGTCCCTCAATTTCTGCAAAACAATATTCTGTCAAAAAGCAGAAAGAGTCCCCTTGACTTCAGTGGATCTTGTACCAAAATACATGTCCAAAAAAAAGAAAATCCTGGTGACTTATTGCTAATTTTCCTGAACAGCAATTAAAGGCTGTGTCATTGAAGCACCACCCATTTTTAAACTCTTTATACTCCTTTGTAATGTGCTTAATTGTAATCACTGTGCTTTTCACACCTGTGCTCAGCTCCACACCCTGAGGTGTGCATTTTGTTCCTAAATGGAAGCAACTGTCAGTGATGTACTGACTTCACACACTGTTCACTGCAGTGTGATTCAGCTTATAGTGTAAACCACATTCATACACACAAGTGATATGTGCAGGACAGGTCAGCACTTCTCAGAAGTTACTTGTCTAGGTAAGAGCCCTAAGGCCATTGTTATAGGCTGTCCTTCATTCTCATGATAACTACACTGCTCTGGAATATGACTTCAGTAAGGTTCATTATCAGTGTAGAACATATTCTGATATGCCCAGTTGTACTGGGTAATTGTAGCAGCCTATTTCTGCTACTCATTATAGGATGGATATGGTCGCACAGAGATAATATGTGCACCTTCTTCCTGGATTGTGAAGGTCAGGTAGAACTTGTATGTAAAATAGCTCATATTCTTGCACTTAGCTCTTTCCTTTGGCACAAGGGTTTCTCAGTTTCTCCCTATCAGGTTACACATTAATGCATGGCTACTTCGTCATGTGAAAAATAATAAGCACCAACAATTGCAACTGAATTTTTTCTTACTCCAGGAGGTGTCTGAGCTGGGCCATTGCCCTGCATGGAAATTAAACAGATAGGTGAGGAGAAGCAGCTGTTCTAGACAGATAAAGTGCCAATGCTCTATTGCTCCCTGAGTCTGTCCCCATTCTACACCACCTCCTCCCTTGACTGCACCTTAACTGAGAAATACAGGCAGACACACCCTGGAGTTGTAATACTGGATTTAAGATCTTTTTTTTTCATTTCCAGGGAAGTGGCATATGGGTGTGAACTGCAAAACCCACCGTGATCACTGCCACCATCCTCTAAATCATGGGTTTGATTATTTTTATGGTATGCCTTTTACCCTCGTGAATGAGTGTCAAGGCACAGATGACCCTGAATTGGCCAAGTCTTTGCAAGACACATATTGGTTTTACACTCAGATGATCATCCTTGCAGTATTTACTCTTGTGATTGGAAAACTTGCCAATTTATTCCCAGTAAAATGGAAAATAATCATCTACCTGGCCATCTGTGGTATCCTTCATTTCGTCTCCTGGTTCTCCAGCTATGGTTTCACCAAGTACTGGAACTGTATCCTGATGAGAAACCATGATATTACTGAACAACCGATGAACCTACAAAAAACTTCTTCTAAAATGCTGAAAGAGGCAATTACATTCATTGAAAGGTAATCAACAGAGGTGAGGAGCACAGCGGGGAGGGAGTGATACAGAGGGGTCCTGGCCAAATACTGTGCCTTCTTCTATTAGGAACAGAAAAATGATCCTAGGGTGGTGAATGGACTAGCATAGAAAGTGTCATATTAAGTTAATATTTTACAAACAGGAGAGTGATAGTGAGTTTTGTTTAGTTTCATGGTTTCGTCTCTTCTTTTTCCCCAAAAAGTGTCCATCATTTACTATCAGTAACCTCAACTGGAATTGAAAAAACCACTAAGTCTTTAAAAGTATTCAGGTGTTAAGTCTGGGCATATCCATATTTCTGTCAGGGTTTACGGGTTCTGCATTTGTTTTTTAAAGGGAATTTGAGGTAATACAAATGCCTTCTCTAAAACTTTGAGCATAGGTAATGTCAGATTCCTAGGATATCCCACGCGGCTTGATGTTGAAGGGATACAGTTTCACTGTGGGTGAAACCTACTGTTATCACCCACTGCAAGTGTTATCTGCCTCCTCCTTGAGGGCACCTCAGAAGCTCAGTGACATACATCCATGTTTAAGCTTAGGCAAGTGAGTCCTATTCTCCTTGCTTCCAAGCATGTGTCAGTCTATTGGCTATGACCTCTTCTAGTTGTTTATTTGATGTTCTACACGTGTCTAATTTATAACTGGAAAAAGAAAGGGCCCATTACTGTTTTGGTCTTAATACAGAACAAACATCTTTGAGAAATATAATTCCCTCTGTCTCCCAAAACCTCAACACTGAAAAGCTGTCAAAAAACAAAACATCTTTTTGGTTAGATCACAACAATAATATTAATTGAGATAGTAACTGCAATACCACTGTTACATTTTGAGTTGTGTGACAATTTGAAGAGAAATGACTGTTGTTTTTCTTTTATTTCAGAAACAAGCATAGACCATTTCTTCTCTTTGTTTCCCTTTTACATGTTCACACCCCTCTCATTACCACAGAGAAGTTTCAGGGAAGAAGCAGGCATGGCCTGTATGGAGATAACGTAGAAGAGATGGACTGGATGGTGGGTAAGTAAAGGAAATTCTTGAAGGCCTTGAAGGAAATTCTTCATTTGAATGTGGAAAAGATAATAAAGGGCTGATCACCCTCTCTTTTGGCACATGTGAAAATCAGTGAACTCACCTTGGTTACACAGTTCATTTCAGAGATTGCCATACCATAATCATACAATACCTCTTTTTTATTTTCTTAAGATGAAAGCTTAAAATGTCCTTATAAGGATTTGTTATTTTTTTTAAATGGCATGCTTCTACACTGAAGTGTTACATGCAGTCAAATAACCAAATGTGTCCCTGATCATGTTGTTAGTCAAAATATATGACACTTCTTCTAAGCTCTGGTCTTAGAAGATGTAAAGAGTGTTGCTGCTGAATATTATGTTATATGATGTTGTTTTGTGTACTTACTCATTTTTATCTGAAAAATAATATACAGAACCCTCTCCTAGCCAAAAGTCCAAGTTAGAAAACTATGGAGTTTCACTTAATAAATTGTGTGAAGTCATTGATTACTTACTTAGGTCATAATCTAGGATAAATTTCTGACTGGTTTAATTAGGTTTAAAAACCTAAACTTAGTTTTTCCTTTTCAATGAGAGGGAGAGAGATAGATACTGTTTGTATTTAGTCAAAAGTGAAGACCCTATTAACAAAGTAATTGCCTCCTGTCTAAGTCACAATTCAATCCCTGAACCTTTTTTCCCCCTGATAACCATGTTTACAAAACTGTAATTTGAGAGGAGCCTGAATACTTTCAAACTGGGCAGACTGAAAACTCCTGAAAGATCCAGTTGACCCAGAGGATTCAGCCATGCTCCTCTTTCCTCTTTTAGCAGCAGTCACCTTCAGACAGAGGCTATGTAAGCAAAGCTGGATAGCAGAAGTCAAGACATAAGGAACATGTTGCTGAAACAGGATAGCAGCTAGTGAGGACAGAACTCTCCAGAGTTGGATAGCTCTTGATTTGGGGTCTAATTCAGAAGCAATATGCCTAGACCCAATCTAAACACTTTTTGGGAGAAAGTTTTGTAGCTAAGGTCAATAACTAGTTTCACCAAGGAGAGACAGGAAGTCTGTAAAGGAAAAGAGATTGAGCAAAAGTGCTGATCACTGCCTTGTGCTTTTTTCGAGTGCAGTTCAGCTTTTGCTGCTGCTTCTGTAGGTATGGAAGCTGTTCTCGGCAAGTATCTTTGATGCAGAAGATGATGAAGACAATTAATTGAAGATAAATCACATTCTATATAAACATCTGATGCAATCAGTACCAAAAAGATTCCTTATGAAGTTAGGTTTGACTTACAGTGTGTGAAGTTTTTACCACTGACATAAGGGAATTATTTTGGTTGATAGTATGCAGCCTGGTCTCAGAGTCCTTGTTCAGTTCCTGGTGAGACACAGCAGTTTTCTGTGGTTAGTAATCAGAGCAGCACTATTTAAGCTTTTCAAGATGTTTGAGGCTACATAGTGAAGACAATTCTTGATGCAGAATCTGCAGAATAAAGCCAACAGAGTATTTTGAGTACCTTGAAGAAAAGTATCATTCATTTATTTTCCAAATGGTTTTATAAAAAGTTTCATAAACATTCATCAGCTTTCTCTTGGGCTCTTATTATTTCATAGAATCAAAGAATATGCTGAGTTGGAAGGGACCAATCAGGATCATCAAAGTCCAACTCCTACCCTTGTGCAGGACACCCCAGGAATGACACCATGTGACTGAGAGTATTGTCCAAACAGTTCTTGAACTCTGTCAGGCTCGTGCTGTGGCCACTGCCCCGGGGAGCCTGTTCCAGTGCCCAACCACCCTCTGGGTGAAAAAATTTTTCCTGATTTCTTACCTAAACCTCCCTGGACACAGCTTCATGTCATTTCCTTGGGTTTTGTCACTGGTCCTGAGAGTGAAGAGAACTTGCCCCTACATAACCCCTTCATAAGGATGTTGAAAACTGCAATGAAGTCTCACCTCAGTCTCCTCTTCTCTAGGCTGAACAGACCAAGTGACCTCAGCCATTCCTCATAAGGCTTCCCCTCAAGGCCCTTCATCATCCTCATGGCCCTCCTTTGGATGCTCTCTAACAGCTTTATACCTTTCTTATATTGTGGTGCCCAGAACTGCCCCCATCACTTGAGGTGAGGCTGCCCCAGTGCAGAGCAGAGCAGGACAATCCCCTCCCTTGCCCAGTTGGTGATGCTGTGCCTGATGCACCCCAGGACAGGGTTGGCCCTCCTGGCTGCCAGGGCACTGCTGACTCATGTTCAATTTGCCATCAATGAGTCCCTTTCTGCAGTGCTGCTTTCCAGCATCTCCTTCCCCAGCGTATACACATAACCAGGGCTGCCCTCTCCCAGGTGCAGAACCCAGCACTTTCCCTTGTTAAACTTCGTATGACTGGTGATTGCCCATCTCACTAATTTGAATTGCATTTAATGTGGTAGATCATAACAGAATTCATTCAGGCAAGTGGAAAGACTCAGTCCTCACTGAATTTGGAGACAAGACCTAAAAAATTTGACTGCATCTCCTGATATAATTATGATGTTTTGTTCTGTTTATAGGTAGGCTTCTGGATGTTATTGACAAAGAGGACTTGAGAAATACCACATTCATTTATTTTGCATCTGATCATGGAGGATTCTTAGAGGCTCACAGAGGAAATTCTCAGTTGGGTGGATGGAATGGGATATATAAAGGTAAAATTTTAGTAGCGTGTACATGCATAAGACTTCTTCTTAAAAAAAAAAGAATGATAGAGAAAAATATATTCAAATAGACTATATTTAATAAACTATATGATGGTATGATAATCTTGGATTGTAGGGCTGAAAAAAAATCAGGACATCTGCTATTCATAGGGCTGGTGCCAAGTAGGGAGGCAGGATCGCTTCCATTGACATGCTGGCACTGCTCTTCCTAATGCATACCAGGATACCCTTGGCCTTCTTGGCCCCAAGGGCACTGCTGGCTCATGCAGAGCTCATTGTCCACCAGGACCCTGTGGTCCTTCTCTGCAGAGCTGCTTTCCAGCAGGTCAGCACTCAGCTGTAATGGGGCACGGGGTTTTTCTTCACAAGGTAAAGGACGCTGCTTTTGCCTTTGTTGAATTTCAAAATGTTCCTCTCTACTGATTATGCGTCAACACTGGCAGATATCATGATTATTTCTTAATAATCATGATTTAAGTTTATTTTCTTAACATAGTGTTCCAATTTCCCACCCACCATATAGAAGTTTCTTCTAGTCTCTCTATGACTGGCTTGCAACACAGTGACAAAAGCTCTAGAGAAATGATGATCTTTGGTATCTCTTGTATGTACTCCCTCCAGATTATTAAGCCTTGAAGAGCCACTGTGACATCTCGGGCAGCTTGGCACTTACTGTATAATGAAGTCTGAAAGCTGCATCCGTCACGTTTCCCTACAGAAGAAGAGTCATGTGCACCTTGACTTTCTCAGCATGACAATGCACATTGTCTAGCACTAAGTTACTTGATGAGCCACACAGGCAATGTTTGATACAGCTGAGATCCACCCACAGTCCTAAATGCAAAATTAGCCTTCAGTTCTTGTTATGAAGTTTCCATGCCAGTAACAGATGCAAAAAAGGCCACCAGGCTCACTTGAATAGGTTAGAATCTGATCTAAGGAATTCACTTCCATTAGGTGAACATAAGTATATTAGTAACAGGAGAGTCCAGAGGGGAAAGAGAAATGTGATTAGGTAGTTCAGTATGAGAGGACGATGATGAAATGGTGCCTGCTTAGAGAGAAGGCAAGAGGGGATGCAATATCAATTTAGATATCATTAATAGAAAGACATAACTATTTATGTCCACATAAGTGGAACAGGAGATATCCCAGTGAAACTAGCAAGATTAAAAAACACAGTTTAATTATTAAATATCTGTAAAACTCACTCTTGCTATTGGTAAATGCATATTAAAAACAAGCAGATAAATAGGCCACACATACAAATAATGCGAAGAGCCACTACTGAATGACAGTCTACTGTTTTCCAGGATTTAGAGTGTTTTCATTAGTTATATGAATATTCTAAAAGTTTTAAAACCTTTTATTACACACGTGCAATAAACATCTATTATCTTTTATTCTTTTATCTTTTGTGACACTTTTCCCCCTTCTATAACAGGTGGAAAAGGAATGGGAGGATGGGAAGGAGGAATCCGTGTTCCAGGTATAGTTAGATGGCCAGGAGTGCTGCCTGCGGGGACAGTGATCAATGAACCTACAAGCCTTATGGACATTTATCCCACAGTAGTTCAACTGGCTGGAGGAGCAGTGCCTCAGGACAGGTAGAGAGGTGGCTTCATAAACCATATTGCTTCCCTTTCTTTATTTAAACAGAAGCTGACTGTATCATGCATCCCAACAGCCACAGGTTAAACTCGCTTTGTTTCTAAAGCAGGTAGTTCCCTAGCTTTCCTTCTGCACAACTTTCCCCATCTTGTCTGCTCATGTGGAAAAGGCAAAGAAAAAAAACATGATTTATCAAGGGTCATTTAGCTAACTCAGTTCTTCTTCAACCAAAAGGGAATTTGGTTGATTTGGGACACTAGGATGACTGTAAAAAAAAACAGACTTCTCTAAAGGACCTGAGTAAGTGTGGGTGACTAAGCTATTTCAGCAAAAAGCATAAGAGTACTGCTACATTTTAACTAAACTAACTGTTAGACAATTCAGTAAGTGGCTTCTTTTTTATTATTATGTTTACAAAGCCTGGAGTTCACAGAGCTGTCAGAGAGTTCTATTTCAGGTACCAAAATTAAAACCTGTGAACCATGCTTTCATTATTATTATCACTTCCTGAAAAATTACAGTAATGATGAATGATCTCCCCAGGCAGGATGTGTGAACTAGGTGTAAATCCAAAAACTTCTATTAACTGCTAATTACTGGTCTCCACCCATTTGCCTAATTAAAAATCTCAGGGCTCTTTAGTTAAATAGTACCTTGGTTTAGTGATGACACTTGAAACCCTAGTGCTGCACATACAGAACACATACAGCGTGAGTTCTGCTCATGCTCCAGCTGCAGACTTATAATTCTTAAGCTGTCTGGTGACTCTGGTCCTCTCTGTCAGGGTCATGGATGGGCACACTCTGGTGCCCCTGGTGCTGGGGACAGTGCAGCACTCCAGGCACGAGTTCCTGTTCCACTACTGCGGTGTGTTCCTGCATGCAGTGCGCTGGCACCAGAGGGACAGTGAGTATAAACATCCCCCTCCTGCAGCTCAGAGATGATGTAATGTCCTCTAATTCCCCAGAGTATCATGTCAAAATATACATATACACATATATACACATACATACACACACACACACACACATACATGTATGTATACACACATATGTATATGGAATACGTTCAAACTGTCAGCTCTTCTGCAAGGCCTCACTGTTAGCTGTCCTGCCTTGCCTGAGATGGAGAAGTTTGCTTCCTGGGAGGTAGAGCTTCAAGAACCTC
This sequence comes from Erpornis zantholeuca, assembly GCA_013400515.1. Lineage (NCBI taxonomy): Eukaryota > Metazoa > Chordata > Aves > Passeriformes > Timaliidae > Erpornis > Erpornis zantholeuca. Next base: position 10,133 of record VZTN01026428.1, read on the forward strand.
TCAATATTCTTAGAGACCTCTCTTCGTTCCTCTGTAATGTACACCATTTTTTGTGAACACAGAAAGTTTCTGGGCAGAGAAAGCTGTGTCTGACTGCCCCAGCTCCTGGAGAATATTCCTGTCGAAGAGTCATGCCACACTTCCTTAGTGAAAGGCTAAATACATACTTGAATAAAGGGGGCATTTGAAGAATTGCTTTTCAAGTTCTCCTGCTGTTCTCCTCACCTAACTTACATTGCTTGTTCTTCTAAGCTGTATAAATTCTGTTTAAGTAGCTATGATTACAATATGCAGATGAAGGTGTATTTTGCAGCATTTCATGTTCCTATGAAGCCATGTGCACATCTAGATTTCTTGTATACGCCTTTCTACAATTTTTCCCATTAAACCTCAACTGGTCATGGCAAGGGGTCTAAAAACAATGAATATAAAAGACCAGCTAATCAAATATGTAGCTCAGCCCTCCACCAGGCCAAAATTTTTGATTCTTTGCTCCAACTGCAATATCTTCTGACTAGGCTGACAGACTTTTTAGAGTCCGTTTTAGCTCATTTACAAGTACATCACACTCACATTACATATTTATCATCATTTTATATCTGTCTGTTGATCAGCCTAGATATGAAGCCATTGTGTCTTGATGTCACCCAGGCAGGACCCATCCTTTAATGCCTTCACCGAAGCCAGAAAAATCCTTTGTTTATATGTTAAAGAGCTCCTTTTCCTCTGCATCATAAGTCTTATTAGTGACAGTCCATTTCTTTCTGCTCATTAAACTGATTGATTGTTACGAGATGGGTTTGAGAGATGTTTGAATTGAAACATCAGGTTTCCTTTCCCTTGGATATATTAAATTAACACTCTGCCCTAACATGCACATTCGCCCTTCAGATTCTCTCAGATCTACTTCAGTAGCAAATTGTATATCCCTCTTTGTCTCTTGGAGATGAGTGAAACCCCCACTGCTTTTATCAGCACTGATTTCTACTACATTTTTTTTTCTTTTATCTGTCTGTAACCCAGCTGTCTACTCAGCTCACCAGCACAGGTTAATTAAAATCAGCCTCTGTCCTTCAAAGTGAACTAACAAGGACCTGGCTGTCTCCCACTCTGAAACTCCAGTAATTATTCACAGCTGCAAAAAGTGAATGTTAAAATTTAGCAGAATCAAAACAATTCTTCCCAGACACTCTACACTCACTACTTCAAATTGCCATACAATGTATAAATTATAAAGAATTCAGCTCAATTATTTTTGGAAAAGAATGACTACTTAGTTCAGTTTTTCTTAACATTATCTAGACAAGTTTGTCTAGGTAAGTCTATCTGTCCATCTCATATATATCTAATAAATGGTTATTTTAGCAATATCACAACAGCACTGTAACTAGAGCGAGATACTCAGAAAAAATGCATGTCCCAGAGAGTGTTGTTTAACTCCTTGTAACAAATATCTGTGTTACCTGACCAACAGACATAAGAAGCAAATCCCATGCTCTGGGCACCCTGATATCACAGAGGATGCTTGCTTTTCTGTCACGAGACAAACATTCCTTTAGTAACAAGACAGGGATAAGCTTAAGGATGCAGAGCACATCCAGCCAGCAGCAAAGCAAATACTCAAGCAGACCTAAGGAGTATATGTCTGTACTTAGTAAGCTGTCAAAAGTTGAAAGATTTCAGCTTTATTTCCAGATCCATGATATTCTGAACTGAAAGGAACCCATAAGGATCATCAAGTCCAGCTCTTAAGGAAATCCCATCTAGGGATTGAACTCACAACTTTGGCATTATCACCACCATGCTCTAACTCTTTTTCTATCACAAATCCACATTCCTTATCCTTTCACAATTTCAGAAATGGCAATATCTAATGTTTATCTTCATTTTCTTACACCAAAACATTTCAGAACATTGAGATAGTATCCCTCCATAAAAGTGCAGAAGCAGAATGTGGAAACTCTGGGGTGAAAATAAAGAGACACAGAGCCAGCCAGCTAGCCAGCAACTGGATATTTTAAGCTAGGACATTACCTAAACCTTAATAGCTTTTATTTGTTCCCCTTTACCTTTTAAGAAGTTTTAATATTTTATTTATTCACAAAATATTGTTCTAGCAGTAGTGACAAGACAGAGACTGAAAAATAAAGCTGCAGGCTCCAGACATAAAGAATGACTCTGAACACAAGAGAAGAAAGGAAGAAAAGTTCAACTGTCTCAGTTGAACCAAAAAGAAAATTCCATGTAGGAACAATGCAGTTGTCAGCTCTTTAGTGCTTTGAGCACAGAAGTGGCTCCAGCTGGTGAATATCCCCTTTCTTGTCTCCTTTTTCAGACATAGTATCTAAGTGCTGTCTTCTTGCTGGTCACATCCTCGCCTCTGAGTTCAGTGTAGTGCTTTCTAAGTGTGGGGTAAGGAATAGGACAAAAAGAAAGAGAGAGGGGGAAGTAAAATGTCCTGGTGAACTGCATTCAGATGCAGTCCTAGAAATTTACCACTTTTTCACTACAAGTTACAAACCTGTGCTTATCCCATGGTCAGTACAAGAGCTTGATGAAGTACAAGCTCTAAAGCTGCAAACTATTTGACTTCTTCATGTTAACTTAAAAACTAGACTCCAGATTTTACTGTTTAAAAGGCCTGCAATTACCACCCTTTTTGGAAGTGTGCTGGAACATGAGCAGAGAAATAAGCTGTGGTCAGTTTCTGCCTCAATGTACTTCTTCACTCAGATATACAGAGCCAGAAGAAGAACCACCTACCCATACTTCCACACAGAAATTGGGTACTACATTCTCCATTTCCCCCCCTCCAAGAGGCATGAAACGTTTTAAAGGGGAACAAGGGGAACCTGATGACATTAAGGTGCTTAAATGTTTTTCTTCTGTGACAGGTGGCACCGTATGGAAAGCTCATTATGCTACGCCAGTATTTCAACCAGAAGGCTCTGGGGCCTGTTACAGAACAGGAATTTGTCCGTGTTTTGGGGATGGTGTAACCCATCATGACCCTCCACTGCTGTTCAACCTCTCACAAGATCCGTCTGAGGCAAATCCTCTATCAGCTGACACTGAGCCCTTGTTTGCCACCGTGTTGAGGAGAATCAGAAGAGCTGTGGAAGAGCATCGCAAGACTCTGACTCCAGTCCCACAACAGCTGTCTCCTTACAATAATATATGGAAGCCATGGCTGCAGCCATGCTGTGGGACGTTCCCATTCTGTTGGTGTCAGGAAGAAAATAACAAAGCAGAGAGCATAGTCTAATACCAAAACCAAAGTACAATTAGCTTTAAAGAAATTGATAATTTTTCACATTCACGCGACTACAGTTATAGAGAGATTAGATATAAAGATTAAATTACACTGGAATAATTAAAAGAGACATTAGTGATTGTTTTTGTTCAACCTTTTCTCTTACCCACGGAAATTTAGTAAGCTTGTGGTTTAAAAAATAATTAGGGGCCATGTATATAATCTACCACTCAAGTGAATAATTCAGGATTAAATACCTGAATTAATAAATGAAACAGAATTTCTTTCCTTATTTTCAATTCAAGCAAATGACAACTGATAAAAAAGCAAATTTTTAATAGCAGATGTTTGTATGGGAAATGTTAAAACAACAGGACTAAGCCCAAGACGGTATCCCTATTCAGGCCTTATCTTTTTAATGAAAAAAAAGTTGTTGCACAAAAATGAAAGGATGATGACAATGAAAAAAAAAGAAAAATAAAATTGCACATTTAATTTGGAATTATACCAAAATGCATTGGACTCTCAGAAATAAACACCCACTAATTTACAGCAGCTTTTTGCCTCATCATCTGTACATTCGTCTATCATGTAAGAATTCCCAGGGAAAACTGAACTGACAAGTATGCTTTAAAAATTAGATAGCTAAAGTTAGTATCTCAGGATAAGTACTTGGCTACTCCGAAATGTTAAACCACAATTCCTACTGACATGTGTTCCACGTTGTTGTCTCATTTGTGAGAGCATTGAAAAGCATCACCCTACTGCCTTGTGAGGGCTGTGAAATTTGGCACCTATCTGTGAGACCAATTCCTAAGCCTGCATGTCCCACCTGAGTGACCATGACTGACTTCATAGGAGTGCCATTATGGCTCCAGAAAAGTATGCTTTATTCTGTGAAAAAACACATTGTTTTCCGTAGGAGGTGTTAAAAGAAATTCCCCTCACACATTAATCACCTCGGTGTTCAGGTTATCTTCTCCAAGCCAAACAAGTGTCAGCACTCTCTACAGTCATTAGGGAAAGGGAGGGAATTAAAATATCTAATCCTCTCTTGCCGGTGAAGTGAATTCATCTCTCAAGATATAATCCTAATCATGCTCTTGAAAGGTTTTTGTGTCAAATCTGATATTCAAACGGAGACTCCTGTATTTTTTCCTCACCAAAAAAGTAGATTATGGGCAAGAGACTCAGATTCGAACTACTAAGTCTTCCTGAACACTGTATATTCAATTCCTGCCTTACAGCTAAAGGTCACGCAGGTTTTAAAGAGTAACAAGGTGTGGAGGCCAGTGAGCCTGCCAAAGAAGGGTCCCCAAGGATCCCCTGGAGGGAGGGACCCCAGTAGAAGAAACAGTCCCCAGGTCAGGGCGAGAAAGAAAGGTTTCTGCCAGGCTACCCCGTTGCGTTACGCTAATGTACTCCAGTTCGGCTCCCCGCCCCTTCCTTACCCTATACGTCACTGCTCCAGAAGGTTCTCCCTTCCCTGTTCCCCCATTGGCTTTTATTCCTCAGCCACTCCCTCCCTGTTCCCCCATTGGCTTTTGTTCCCCAGCCATTCCCTTCCCTGTTCCCCCATTGGCCTTTGTTCCCCAGCCACTCCCTCCCTGTTCCCCCATTGGCCTTTGTTCCTCAGCCACTCCCTCCCTGTTCCCCCATTGGCCTTTGTTCC
>VZTN01026428.1:15124-40850 GCA_013400515.1 Erpornis zantholeuca
GCTTTTATCCCTCAGCCCCTCCCTCCCTGTTCCCCCATTGGCCTTTGTTCCTCAGCCACACCCTCCTTCTTCTCCCATTGGCTGTCTCACCCAAGCCCCGCCTGTGTCCCGCCCCCATGGCCGCTGATGATTGGTGCCCGATGTTCTCTCCGCCCCTACCTCCCCTGTACTTAAACCCGGACTCTGGGTTGCTGCTTGTTCTTTGTCACTGAGTTGTGTGGTGTGTGTGGCTGTAATAAACCACCACGTGGAGTATCGTACAAGGACCCTTCTCGTCTCTTTGCTGCTGATCCATCTAAGAAGCTCTCCGGTGTGTGAGTGTATCTGGTGCATGCGGCTCCCACCGAACGGCCCCAGTTGGAGACGCTTTCAGAAGGCAGCAGCATCTTACACTCCACCACCCAGTCTGCAAGAAGTGATGGTAAGAGCTGCAGAGCAGGTACTTCAGGTGACGTGTTTCGTTGAAGCTTGCTGTCTCAAGGAGCCACACCAGTGCAGCTCTGTTCAGGACCAAAGTTGCCTGTGTGTCATTTTTTGCCTTTTAGAAGCAGGAAGGGACAAGAAGGCCCATAGCAGGTCCCTCTCTCAGCTCCCGAGCTGCCACAGCAGGTCCCTCTCACCAATTTCGGGACAGAAAAGAGTGTATGCCTGGACTCTGCACCCTTTGCTGTGTTTCAGAGAACCTCCTGACTTACATCTCCAGTGTGTTAGGTCAGGTGTGTGGTGAGTCACTGCTGTTTAAACAGCATGGCTTGTGACCATGATGCAGCACCAAGTGTAAGTCTCCAAAAAGCTGACCAGGCATTTCTTCAGGTTATTTCCCATTTTACTTTTTCTCTAAATGGTCACCCAGAGAGTTATGTGGAAAACATTCCACATAAAACAAAGGACACACATGACAATGAACCGATTGGATGCCTCACTGTCACACTTTACAGAAGTATCAAAAATAAGTTTGTTCTCACTTTTGGTCATGTTTAAATCCACACCAGCATTGATACAAACTTGTCAGATTTGACATTTTTGTGTGGCTGACAAGGATTGAAACCAGAGCAGCTGTATTTCACTGGATTCATGCAGGGAGAAAAGAGCATAGGAGTGTAGGAAAAATCCTGCTGCTCAGTGGGGAACAAAGCCAAAAGCTGTCAAGCCAGTAAGTTCAGTAGTATCTACATTATCAGTTAAGTACAAGGATAAGTTTTTTCTCAGTTCACTTCACTGGCTTCCCCACTCACCCACTCTGCTCACTATGTTAGATATCAGGAAAAAGTTTTTCTCACAGAAAGTGGTTGAGCACTGGAACAGGTTCCCCATGGAAGTGGTCACAGCACGAAGCCTGTGAGAGCATTTGGATAATGTTCCCAGGCACATGGCATGATTTTTGGGATGTCCTGCACAGGGCCAGGAGGTGGATTCAGTAATCCTGCTGAATCCTGAGTGCCTTCCAACTCAGCATATTCTACGACTTACACACAACAACATGCCCAGTCTCACACTGGGCCGTGATGAGAGCATTTACCAGGGAATGGGAAAGGTGTTCAAGCTCAGCATAGATCCAAACTTTAGAAAGCCAGACTGCGAAGGCCAGTACATCAGCAAGACCCTGAACTCCATCTCCATACACAGTATGAAAAAATTGCCCTGTATAAATGTAAACATGTAACATTTGTCTAACAACTCATTCCTCTGAAAGTTAAATTTGCTGAACTGCTGTAGAGAGTCAGATGCTAAGGAGTCACGTATCCACGTTGCCTTTCTGACATCCAAACACAGATAATTTTATCTTGGCCAGCATTTGTGGAAAACCAGAGGGGCTTTCAGGCAGAAGGAGGAAAAATTAGGGCTGGCAGCATAGAGAACCAGCTTTTGTCTACTGTTAAGAGACCTCAGCCAGGCACAGGGAAATGTGCTTTTCCCACACTGAGAGGGAGAGGGCAGACACTGCACACAGAGGATTTGCAGGCAGTAAGAAGAGCAAAGTAATGGGAAATTGCTGAATAAGATGCACATCACTTCAAAAAACGGGGGATGGGAGAGAAGAGTATTTTCAGTCCTAAGTTCCCTTCATTCTCTAAAGCTAAATGTATCTTAAAAGGTATAAATTTTGAGAAGAGAGTGGTAAGCAGGAAAAGGAGGTTAATTGTTTTACCTGTTTCATGCAGATCCTAGCAATGGAGTTACTGCAGATCTTTGTATACACTTTAATGAGAACATGTAAGCTCTGCTTACAAGCTGTTCTGATTTTCTGGCAAATGTAAATTCCCCATAAAGCAGATGAACCCAACATCACACTCAATTTGTCCTCATGAATCCTTTCACATGGAATGCATTAACAGGCAAAAAAGCTGTCACAAATCCTTCTTGAAGTAAGAAACTCTTAATTGAGTTCTGTAGGTTTCCTTGAAAAATCATCTGTAATGATGAGTTGCAAAATAAAGACTAAATTGCATATTTTCTCTCTTCTTTTCTCATGGTTTCTCCCTTTGTAGCAAGGCACAAGAACTACATAAAAAAATAGCCTTTTGGCAAAACCTGAGACATCTGGCCAGTCTCCAAGCCATTGTTAGCTATACAAGAATGTGCCTACAAATGGATTAATATAGACACCATAGAGAGGGAAGTATTACTCTGCAACAAATGAAGTTTGTTCTACTGAAAGAGCCGTGGTTGTACTGTGTAAATGTTTGACATTCATGTTGTATGAAGCTGACTTCTACTTAACTCATTTGATCATTATTAAATGACATTTGGAATTGTGACTCAACAGAGTAATTGTCAAGTCTCACAGGAGTGAGACAATACACTTCTAAGAAGCCTCACTTCACCATGTTTAAATATTAGACACGTTGCTTTGCTCCCCGCTGGGACTCAAGGGAATGCCAGCACACAGATCACAAGATCCCATCGTTTGAGGATGCAAAATAATTTGTGTAACAAATAAACTGAGAAAAGTAACTTGAGCTCAGAATTTATCCAGCTCGAAATTCCCAAGTACTCTGAGTCTCTTTAAGAGGCGTTTACATAAATGACCAAGAAGGAGTAACAAAAAACCTTTTGCTCATGACAGATTGTAGGTTAAAATACATACACACAGGCATATATATAGTGTTGAACTCCATATGACACTGGAAGATTTCTGTAGTATGTTTTGATTGTAATGTTACATCTAATCAACTCCATTAAAAAAAGGTCAGATTTATTCAAAACCTAGTTTCTTATTGAATTACCATACTACTGCATTACTAAGATTTTTTGAAAGCAAGAATAGAAAATTTAAAAAAAATTGTAGCTCCCTATGTTGAGATAAATGGGGTTACTACAGGATCCAAACAACCCTAGCTTCTTCTCTGCCATTTGTCTAATAGCTGTAAGTAAAAGGTTTGGAAACAGAAAGAATTTATGGAGGCTTGAAAAGAAAAAAAAAAAAAGCCTCTAAACTAAACAGAACATAAAACAGGTACCCATCCATCACATGCAGTTAGTTTTGTTCCAAGTACTTAATACTATGGGAAGGCTCTGAAAATCTTAGTGCTTTAAAATAAACAAATAATCTGTTTCATGTATTTATCATTGTTCAAAATGCTGTACAGTGCCATAAAATTGAAAAAACACTTTTCCAAGGCAGTTAATGTCATGCCATCTTGAAAAGTATTAAAATAATCACAAGTCAGAGGCTGGCTGTTTTGGAATTTTAGGGTTTTTATCCCTCCAATTTGTTGTAGTTGAAAGGTTCTGAAAACAGTAAAATTCAAGAAAAAAAATCTTGCAAATGTATTTTTTCCCCTTATTAATATAATTTTCACTTTTCTCTGGGTTTTTTTAGCTACCTTATAATTATGGTATGATGTTATTATAAACCAAAAGTTTATACCAGGATGCAAAACACAACTTGACTGTCACAGTTTTAATTTTTAGCACAAAAAAACCTATTTATGAGCCATCCCACTTAGGATGAACAGAACTTCAGCTGAAACATTTTGCAACCAATATACCAGCAAAGCAGACTACTTCAATGAATAGTATTAACTATTAATAATTAACATATTTTAGGACACTATTTAAGAATTTACTACAATGCATTTAATCTCATATATTGGGTTGATAAAAAGTAAACAAACAAAAAAGACCCAAACCCACAAAAATTGAAACCACAGAAATAAAATCCCAAAGTAATGAAAAGAAAATTTGGGGGCAAATTGGAATGTGAGATTTGAATTAATGAGATATGAATTAAGAAAACAGGCCTATTTAATGTCGTGTTCAAAGTCATAGGAATCAAAACAGTTTAGACTAGGAAAGCAACAGAATCAGAGCCATTAAGGAATAAATAGGCATACTGCAAATTTACTGGTGAACAATGAGATGTTTATAGGAGCACACAAAAGTATCAAGTGCTTGCTACTAACCCAGCCTCCCACTAGTGGACAGAAAAATCAAGGTGAAGAAAACCAAACAAAACAAAGCAATTTTTCAAGTACCAGCTTTAGAAGAACCATTTCTGTGAGCTGACTGATAGAAATACAAAAAAAACCTGTTTCCCAAGAACAACCCAGGTGAAAAAGCCCTCACAAAACACTGGGCAGTAAGTAAAGTGGTATTTCAAGAACACCAATCTCCTTTCCCTGTAGGCTAGGAAAGTGCATTAACCCACATGTCTAAAATTTTCAAGAATTTTCCTTGTGGCACACCCACACTACCTCCTACTTACACATGAAGAGCACCCAATCAAATTGTTGTATGGCAAATAAAAGTACCCTCTAAGTCAAGCTATGAATAACTCCACGCACATGACAGAAGAATCAGCATGTTTTGGTTGAAACACAAGCTGTCCTCTCTAGTCTGCCACTCAACAGTAGGTCATAGTCTGGCCTTGTTTAAGGATGAATAGTGCTACCAAAGAGCTTACATTTCTTAACTTTCTTTACCTTAAAAATACTTGAGGCTATACCACAGTTTAATGTGGGAAAAAAAAAATCCAGGTGAAGCTTGGTAGGTTTGTTCCCAAGACACATTTTGACTTAGCAAACCTCAGTGCTGTGGTTCATGGCCACATGCAGCCCATAACACCCCTCAGACCTGCCTGTGACCCCAGGATCTCAGAACGATGGCCATAAAAGCCCAGAATGCTGCCTGAAGCACAACACTGGATTCACATGCTATAGGGTGAGTGAATTCTCAGAATTCTCACAGAATTCTCCTTTTTCACACCCTGGTAGCAACAGTTGTGTGCTAGAAGCCACTACAACACTATGTTATTTGCAACTTGTTCAATTTTTTGTGTGTGAAGCCAAGACACAAAAATTAGGGCAGGGCTTTTAACAGCTATACTTCTCCATTAAATGCAATAAACTAACTGCTGTTTCCTAATTCAAGAGATCCTAAACATTATAATTATGTATGTCTGTAGAAATAATTATAACTCTCAACTTCTTAATTCTGCTCAGCAGGTAATGCTAATGTCTCAAAAGCAATTAAATAAAATTAAAAAAGAAATTAAAGTAACTAGTCAGTCACAAGTAATATTCCCTGACACTACATAAACAACTTAGAGATCTTCATCATCTGATAAGCACATGACTTCATATGTCTTTTCCATTTATTTTATTTCCATTACATTAATGTACTACAGTTCTTTTTAAAACATTGCAAAAGCCACACAGAGCACCATTGTACATTTTAACAGTTTGAAAGGCGCTCAGTGACATATTTTACTACATCCATACGCCTATTTTTAAAACCTTTCAGTTACTGATTTCACATCAGTAATATTTCTTCCATAATCTAGTCAATGTACCAAATAAGATCTAGTAGTTAGTGTAAAAAGTACAGCTGCATGAAGCATGAGTTCACATTGCCAAATACAGCTTTATATAGTCTTCAAAAGCTGTTAGAATTACATTAGCAACAAGGTTTATAAAACAGAGGACTTTCTCAGCCGTGCATAAGGATCACTCAGGAACAGGGATAACCAGAAGATCAAATGCCATGTGAGTAAGGATACAGCTGGCATCTCCACACTGCTGCACTGGCCACAGCACCAAGAGGTAGAACACACCTGCCTGTGTTAATGTGTGAAGGTCACCTACCCAGAAACACAGGCTGTGGAGGGTGCCAAGGTTAGCCAAAGAGAGAGAAGCACAGAAGACTGTTCTCAATTTCTCTATTTCCCCTAAACACCTAACTTGACCTCAAAGCATATATTCAATAGACACACCAATGCCATTCCCACTTCAAGAGTTTAAGGATAAATGAGAGCTAGATAAAATCAGAAATATCCTACAAAAGTGAAAGCAAATCCACTAATGGGAATATTAGGAAGTAATTCTAAGATACTCAAAGATACTTTTTCCTTCTTTCAAGGGAACTTTTGACTCTTTCATTCCTTTCCTGATTCGTACATTTATTCCCTGCCCCACCCTCTCAACCTTTTTGATGGGAGGAAAAAGAAATAAAATTTTCTTCTTCCCTCCTATCCTGCTATCCTTTTTTCCTGCTAGCATCTATGCATAATGGTACATCATTGCTTTTAGACAGAATCCCCAAGATAGTTCATTAGTATCTCTGCCAAAATTCATGCTGTATTTAGACCAAAACATTTCAAGTCCTGCAACATCACTGCTGAATTCTTATTCCTATAAGACAAAACACTGTCAAATCTGTTATTATATTAGCACAACTGTCGAGACTCTTTAAAAGTTTTTTGCTTTGAAATAAAGTATTTTACTTGTTTGTTAAAACAAACTCATTGAGATGAGTCAAATATAAGTACCCAAATACACAAAACAACCCCCCTAAGTATCCTTAATATAACGCAGTCTCATCAGTAGATGTTTTCTGGAATTATCCTCAGAGATTTATTGGTTCCCCCACACAGCTATTGTTTAAAAGATATTCAAAGGGCCTGTTTACTAAAACAAGTGCTAATTTTGTTTTCAGTTGCACTCAAATTGCCTGCAGTGCTGGGCAACAATGCTAAGCCAAAGGCAGCCTTTATCAGCTGTGGTTTGATGCACTGTAAACACATTGATATAGAGCACCAGAAGGTTTACACCATGCTGTCAGCATTTCTTCTTCTGAGCACACAACTCCGAATATGCAACTAAAGATCACAATATTTTAAAAAGTATCAGTACCCTATAGCAACAATATAAAAGGTTAACATACATTATCAATGTGCCCTAAAACTTCCTCAGACTAGTTATGGAGCTGAGCAGCTTTCTATAAATAGGTAGAGCATCCACTAGTGATCTCAGATAAAGTCTGAAGTTCCTCTAATCCCAAACATGCTTAAATTAAAAAGTTTTGTTGCAGACTTCTGTGAGGTCAGGATTTAATCTCTTCACTTCTTTCTCATATTGAAGTCTACGTCATGGTCACCTTGAAGGTGTTAATTTGGTTTCAAGAATAAGGGTTTTTTTTATTTAAATACTTTATAATAACTTCTGAAGGTACTTTGGGAATAATCTCAGTTTGGGAAAAGCTCAACTTCCAAAATAATCACAGCTTCCAACATGTTTCCTACTCATGACTGTTTCTGCAGAATGCAATGGGAAGGAACAGGGGAAGATTGATAAATAAATTAGAGTTCATACTCAGAAGAGTACCACTCATTATTCTTTAGAAGGCACAATGTGAGAACAATGAAGATGAGACACATATAACAATAAAAATGAGGCACATTTATCAGTTAAAAACCAAGGGTTTATCTGTTAAGGTCCCCGAAGAATGTATGAGGATCCATAATAATCTCTAACTGGTGTCAGGTAAACTGGTTAAGACAGCCAAGTATTCAAGAATTGCATTTATAAAGAAATCTATCATGATGGGCATAACAGTACACCCTGTCTTAGTGCAAAAATGCATCCAATTTCTTTTTGATGTGCTCAAAAGCATCTTTCCCCATATAGTCCATGCGCCCTTCCTCCCATTTTCTCCGTTCATCTTCTGGAATTGGTTTTGCTGGTTTGAAGTGAATAGACAGCTCTGAAACAGAACGTGCAACCTCATTCTGTGGGGAGAAGCAGAACAGTGGGAAAACAGTCATTTGGTTGTTCTTATTTCAGTTTTGTGAAGTTAAACCTTAAATGTCAAACTTCTGCACTGTACACTCCCAATTAAAACAATAAAACAAACAATATTCAAACATTCCTTCCTGTTTTGATAATGTGACCTCATTTTCCCATGGTTTTACTACTTTCCATGGCATCTTTGAATATACCAAACATTTATTTTAGTGAACATAACTCAGCTCTTGGCACACTCAGCAACAATACAACAAAAATATTACAAATAAAGCCTGGTTAGAGTAGCATATCTGCTACAATAAAGCATTTATAAATTATCTGTTTGAATCTTGTCTCCAACAGGCTTTCATGTGAACATACATTTCTAGAATTTTTGGTCATTTGTTTTATTTGAACTCCAGTGAGATCAGTGTTATTTAGCAGATATGAGACACAGTTTTCATTAAATTAATTCAAAAGATGGACACTATTCATCATACCAATAGCTAGTTCATTTTGAATGATGGTCCGAAATTGTATCTGCTGGTTCAATGTCAAGTCAGCATAGGTGCACAAATGCAAGACACATTATTAGTTAAAATTTGTACCACATAAAAGAAAAACTGTGTTCACAATTGATCAAGGCCAGCAAAAAGGGAACATCCCAATAATTATAACCTTTAATAATGACGAAAAATAAAAAGGACAAATCAAGGCAGCCACTGAAAACCTACTTTCAGTACTACTCAAAGAGACTTGGATGCAAACAACTCATCTCATGTTATAAGCAAAACTGAAATCAACTAGAATGGCTTTCTCAAGCTCTCACAAATTCAAGGTAAAAACATTTCAGAATAGAACTTAAGGGGCAGGAATCAATGTCTTAAACTGCCTAAATGACCTGGAATACCCATGACATCTGCCAGTTTGGGGCAGATAAGGTGTAGGACACGTGCAAGACAAAGTAAGGTATTTCAAACAGCCAACATGACACTAATGCTTGGGTGACTACATCCTTCCATATGTGTCATCCCTACCTGTGTCTCACTCTGTACATGACTCTAAACTTGGCAGAATACTCTGAGGAGGGTCCTTGCTTCCTTTATATGCAGACATGCAACACTACTTGGTATTTAATTTTCGGCCTGCAGTAATGTGTGAAGATCTCTTTCTTTATTATTTGCAAGTTTATCAGCAGCTGTAGAAGCCATTAACAGGATGACTGGAATCATCATGTTCTTAGAATACAGGAATTTCAGCTAGGACCCAAACACCCGTGGTTGCACAGAAACTACATGGTTTTTTCTCAGTCTTAAAGTATTTCACCACAGTGCCTCACAATCATACAAAAACCCTCATTAGGAAAATGGCTGTGCTGTGTACCTTACAAATCCTCGACACCCTGGTAACCCCATCAACACCAAGTCTGCCCCTGTTATCACACTGCCCACATGTGCAAGTGCCCATAAACACAGCGCAAGATCACAAAGGAAAGCCTGGTCACTCAGGCTCCTGCATCTTCCCTTTCCACTTGCTTGGAAACATCACTTCAGCAGGTAGAAAAACCCACAACAACGAAAAAAAAAAAACATAGCAAAACAAACAAACAAGAAATACCCAAACAGATTTGCTTGTATTAGTGCTGGAGAGGTAAAGTTAACACCATGCATTGATCACTTGGGAGTTAGCACAGGAAAATGCACATTTAAAAACTCAAAGTTTTGAAAAGAAAACTAGAAAGGGATCACACCAGTATTAGAAACAGTTATGGAATTAAATGGCTAAAAGATAAAGGAATTTATTTGCACATTGCATTATAATTAGTTGAGCTTTCCCAAAATTATGCTGGCAGCAAAGACACACATGCAGTTATCAATAGATGTTCAATGCACAAAGCTACATGTACCATTTCTGAGGTTTCCTGAAACACAGGTTGAAATACAGGTTGTTCTGAAGGTCTGTCAGGCTCAGAGAGACGGACGTTACAATCTCTTGCTTCCACTTCATATACAGGTTGCTAAAATACAGCCACTGAAGTTTTATTAGGAGAATATTTTTTCAAAATTTCCTTATCATGAGAATTCATAAAGTGCAATCCAATCACTTTCACTTGGGGTAGGTAGGTAGCAGTGGATGGGAGGAAAGCAAGGAAGCACGTTATCACCAAGGAGAAAATTCATGTCACCCAGGTCTAGCTATCAAAAATGGCTTTGATTTAAAGCTCCTTCTATAATCAATCTAGGATAAGTACCTCCAGAGGGCAGCTCATCTCATCCTGAAATAGGTTCAAAGTGGCTGTCATTCTTCATTGACTACACATGCAGCCTGGGAAGATAGCTTACAGTAGATTCCTACCATTCAAGAGGCCAAACTTCAACAAGAAAAAATCTCTTTTTATGATAATAGCTTCACATAAGCTTTTTATGTGCATGAAATAAAAACTGAACAATGTATTCCAAAACAGAGTTAAAATAGATTGCCCAAAAATACTGTCCAAAATATTTGCTTTTGATAGATATCAAAACATAAATGAGTAGACAGACCCCATTCTAAAGTCTTTTCCCCCAAAACAATCCCACAAGGCTATTGAAGCTGAGCAACAAAAAGTGGAACGATGGTATTCCCAAGAAAGAAGAGAAGCAGGCTGTTACCTTCCAATTAATATGGTCTTCTGATAAACCAAGGCTAGTAACCAAAATACTAATAGAAATTTAAACTTTAATGAAACTACTTTAGGTGGGCATAATGATTTTTTTACCCCAAACAAACATCTTGCCTATTTGTGTCCCTATTTGGTTTGAGCCTTTCCAGTGGAGCCAGATGCATAAGGCACACGAGAAAATACATCATTCTGCAAATAAATTATTCTTAAGTTATGGAACTGGAAGGTTTGCAATTTTCCTTCAGCCCCTTCACATTTGGAGGGGAAAGGGAAGAAGGGGGAGGAAGGTGGGGGGAAGGGGAAAGGAAAATTACAGTTTTACTTTATAGAGTAACTATAGTCTAAAGAAATGAAGGAAAGAACACCTTAAAAGTTGTCTTCATCATTCTAGAGTGTAGTTCACAACTTACAATAGTAGATGACATTAAAACACTAATTTTATTTTCTCCTAGTTATACCATGGGGTAACATGGTTTATCATGCAGTATGTGATGACTTACACCTGCAGAGGCATTGTGCTATTATGTCCAACTTAATTCCTGCATAACATAAGGAGATTCATTGCAACAGAAACACACAAATACAAGAAAAGTGGCAAAAGAAACAGAAAGACTGCAATATTCATTACTGTATTTTTTCAAGACTCTCCTTGTTGCTGAAGTCACAGAAATTTGAGGAACAGTTTTCTGGGTCAACACTTGTGGGAAAAAAAATTCTACAGAGGAATGATAGAAAGTATTCTTGTTTTAAATATATTCATTCACAAAGCTATTAATATTAAAAATATTACTTTGGTAGCAGAATTTTTATATTACATTTGATTAAGTACTTAACAACTTTGAATAAATAACCTCTTCCTAAAATGTAAAGCAAACTCTTTCAACTTCCAGACACATCCTACGTGCTTTACTAAAGATTAAAGAAAACAAATAGGCTTTAGACTATTTTTAATGCTAGTGAGAAAATTCAATAGCTACAGCTAAATTGAAGATACAGTCTTCCAGATCAGAAGCATAATGAAAGAATCTCCTTTTGGTGTATAATTTGACTCTGCTACTGCATGTAATAATATACAACACACTCACAGCTTTGAAAGCGAGTTCCTCAGGTGAGCTTGCTGTGGGATTTACTTCATATGTCTGCTCTGGGAGCTCTGGCATTTGCAGAGAACTGGCCACACAAGGACTGACCTTCTTCTGTGTAACTTCAACTCCATTGAAAGTGTGCTAATGAAAACAAGAACATCTCACCACTGAAATAAAAATTTTCAGGGAAGTAATAACTTATTTACAACATTTGCACTTCTTTAGAGGGATTTCATCATTAAAGGAATAACTTAATAAATGCAAAAAAATTGTATGGACCTAGATACATAGCATGCTGCAATTTAGGTTTTTGCTTTTTTGCACTCATGAGTATACCAGCATCATGAGGTAAATATAGCAGGTATTTCCACCTTCATTTACCATAGCTGAAATATTTCTTGAATACACAATGCCTTGAAAATCAAAGCATGTTAAAGTATAAGATCAAACACTACCCATTCCTTCCTCTGCTTTCCAATTTGTCATGAGGTTAACAAGCCAAACTATTCTCTGAGGCTTTGATGGTAAATAGTCAACTGATCTTATGGGACTATGCAATTAGTTCAATTATGTTAATAATTTAATATTATAAAATATTAAGAAAATATTTACATATGCATAAATGGGATCTAATTTGTCATGTCTGGATACAAAATTAAAAATTAACTTCTCCTACACATTTCTTTATGCTACTGGTCTCCAAGAAATCAACAGATTTTTTTTTTTCATTCTATTAATGAAAAACACACATTGCTGCATTTCCTTTGAAGAAAAAAAAAGAGCATAAAGAGATCAGTAAATGTTTGATGACATAGGAATACTGTATTTAACATCCTAAATTCAATTAACACTGCTTTTGCAAACCTGATTTATTTGTTATGACCATCATAAAACAAGCTATAATGTAGTTCTGAAAAGGTAAATTTTATTACAGTTCAAGAACTAGTTTGATGGTCTGTATCAAGTTCGCTTCAAGAAAAACAAAAGTCTGTTTTTTTTCATGTCCAGATTATCCCTTCTCTGGCTAATTTGTATCATACTTTTTTATGCACATACATTACCATAAAAACTTTATCAATTAAGAAGATGGCTTCAGGATATCTTGGGAAAGCAAACAGTACTAAAAATCCTTCCTAAATGGCTACTTTGGACACTTCTATAACCAACAGATACTAAGTTTGACTGTACACATTGGGATTGCATGGCAAGGTTTTGGTAGCAGGGTGATTACAGGAGTAGCTTCTGTGAGAAGCTGCCAGAAGCATCCCCCAAGCCCAATGGAGCCAATGCCAGCTGGCTCCAAAATGGACCTGTCACTGGCAAAGGCCAAGCCCATCAGAGATGGTGGTGGCACCTCTGGGATAAGAGATTTAAGGAGGAGGGAGGTGCCTTGCAACTGGACAACTGCGGACATAGGAGTGAGAATATGTGCGAGCAAAGGAGTGGAGAATATGTGTGAGCAACAACCCTGCAGACACCAGGGTCACTGAAGAAGGAAGGGGAGGTGGTGGTCCAGATGCCAGAGCAGACATACCCCTGCAGTCCATGGTGCATCAGGATGTCCTTCTGAAGCCCATAGAGGTCCATAGTGGAGCATAGATCCACCTGCACCCCATGGTGGACCCCACACCACAGCAGGTTGATGTGTGACCCCATGGGAAGCCCATGATGGAGCAGGGTCCTGGCAGGACCACTGGACCCATGGAGAGAGGAGCCTGCACTGGAGCAGGTTTGCCAGCAGGACTTGTGACCCCATGGGGAACACACGCTGGGGCACGCTGTTCCTGAGGGACCGCATCCTACAGAAGGGAAGTCTGCACTGGAGCAGTTCATGAAGAACTGCAGCTCATGGGAAGGATTCATGTTGGAAAAGTCCCTGGAGAACTGTCTCGCATGGGAGGGACTCCACACCAGAGCAGGGAAAGACTGTTAGGAATACAACCCCTGAGGAGGAAGGAGCAGCAGAGACAACATGTGATGAACTGACCACAGTCCCCATTCCCCATCCCCATGTGCCATTGAGGGAGGAATTAAAGAAAACAGGGAGTAAAGTTGAACCCAGGAAGAAGTGAGGGATGAGAGTAGGTGTTCCAGATTTGGGGTTATTTCTCATTACTCTACTCTGATTTGATCGGTAATAAATTTGATTAAATTCCCAAAGCTAGTCTGATGGTCCCTGGTGAGAGATCTCTCCCTGTCCCTACCCAGACCCATGAGCCTTTCCTTACGTTTTCTCTTCCCTGTCTAGCTTAGGAGGAGAGCAATAGAGTGGCTTTGGTGGGCATTTGGAATCCAGCCAGTGTCAGCTCACCACACCATATAATTTTTTCCCCTAACAAACAGAATTTTCAGAATTTTTGGTTTTGATTCCAACATATTCCCAATAACTACAAAGCAGTTACCTTGCATTCCTCAGATTCTGAGTCTTCCATCTTTTGAAGTTTATCCAACAAAGGCAATATACTGGCACTGTATATATTCCACCAGAGGGCAAGAAATGACAGTTGATGCAAAGATCCAGAGGTGGTGTCATCCTGCATAACTCTTTTTGTTTGAAGGTTGTATTTGTAGTTCCAGGGCTTTGTTGCTCCCAAGAAGTGAACAACTTTGGCATCTCTACCAAAACTGCAGAGATCAAACATACAGGTCTATACACAAAACATTTTTTAAGCTTATATAAACTTCTAGAAGAAACATGCTTACTCACAGGTGAGGTATTAACATTTTGCAACAGCAACACATTTGAAATTATATATATTAATATTTTTTCTATCTTACTGGTTTAATTAATCTTTTTAATTTAATTAATGCGAAAAGTTACATTGCCATTTGCTTCCAGTTACTGATTCTAGTAGAAAAGTTCATGAAGGACACTGACCAGCTCATTCAGTACTACTTCCAGTCCTCCTTTATGCTCTATTCACAAACAAATACATGTGACTTCAAATGTTTAATCACCAAAATTGGTTATTACTGATCCCATATTAAAAATTACTAATAAATACATCGGCCTAAGTTCCTCTTCCAGTAAGAGTGCATTGTGCAACTGGAACAGAAATTCATGACACCCTAAATCCAACTTGCCTTTTACCAGAGAAGTTTCTCAACTGCATTTTCTGGAGTCATATAATTAGTAGCACAAATTTCATTTCATAGAAGAACCTAAGGAATGACTCCAAAAAAATTTAAGCAAAGCCAACTGTTTCTCTAAGAAATTACTTGAGAACATAGGAATAACCTTAAAAGCAAACCTTTCAGAACCTAATGCCAAAACAATTATATTTTGTCAAAAATGAAAGAAGCTTCTTTGAAAGAACATACAAGACAGCGTAGCCTACTCTGGGACTCTCCCTATGTCCAGACTTTAAGTTTCTACTGCATGGTTTCTGCATGAGATAATTTGCGATACTGTAATTTATAATCAACAAAACATGCCATTATTACTCTCTCTTACAAAAGGATGTTTGTTAACAAACTACAGAGATTTACAGTCAGAAGTGTTTATTACTTACTGATTGAAAGCAGGAACATAGGTGTATACAGAGCTGCTGCTTAAGTTATAGAGGAAAGGCAAGTGTTTGCCAATATCTGCTGTTGCCCAGTTGCTGAAGAAGCTGTTCAACAAGCCTTGATCACCTCCTACAGAGTGCATAAAACAGTATTACTATAACACATGTACACTCAAATTTATATCAAAATTTCACATCCAAGAATGGGAGTGAGACTGGGGACTGAGAATGGTGTGCTCATGGGACTGCAACTTGGACTTGAAAATATGGCCACGTGAGCACGTACAAGTGAGTAATACCTGATTCACTCCGATACAAGTTCAGTGTAAATGAAGTCCTATTGTATTATATGAAGGAGTAGTGTTTGGTGTCCCTCAGAGCAGAAGACTGAAGATCAGCTGTATTTCTCTCTCCTAAGCCAGACAGCAAAATTAAAACTTACCAAGGAAGACTCGGACACAAAGTCCCTTCACTGCCCTTTTCTGGGAAGCCAAGCCCATAGTATGCCAACGGGCCTTAAATACAGCGTAATGTCAGAGTCCAGGGAAGCCTGAAAGCTTCTCCTGCTCCTCTGGTGGTTTCTTTATATCCCCAGAGCTCCTCAAAAGTGGCCTAGCCAGTGACCTAGGCTTTTGGAGAAGCTCCCTCCACTTTTGGGAGAACCTGGAGGCACTAGAGAAGTGAAGAGATTTTTGTTAAGTGTACCACAGAGAGTTTGGTTGTAGTTTTTAGGATCTTGCTCTATGTATTATATAGAGACAAGATGGAGATTTTGGGGTGTGGTTTTTCCTTCTTTCTTCTTCTCCTCTCTCGTTATTCTCTTCCTCTCTCCTCTGACACCAGTTCCTGTGGTGTGTTGGTTGGTGGAAAAAAGTTAGTATTGAAAAGACATATCAATAAGATGAGGATTTACTGGTGTTGAAAAGAAAATGAGATACATATTGTTTCTTGAATGGTTGTTAGTAAGATATAAAAAGTAGCTGCTGATCTGCAGCCATTGCCTTTTTGCCCTGGTGTCCTTGGAGGATGCTGCCACTGCCTCCGAGGTCTTGATAAGAAAAATAAACAACTCGTAAAACAGCAAAGAAGATGTCTCGCTGCATTCTTTCCAACATGACGAACAGAAGACAGAAAATCTCCAGGGCAGAGGATAGGGGTTGGAACCCCTGGGGATTGGAACCCCCGGAACCAGCAGGGGCCCAGGCCTCCGACAGCGTAAGAGGCAAAGTTCTGCACCTCAAGTTCTTGTAAGGTACAATTACATAAACCCCAAAGAACTCCTGCCTTCCTCTATGCTGCCTGCTAGCAGGAGAACTGTCTTGCATTTCTGCCCTTACACCTTGGCCCTTACCGTCAAAGCTGCCGTGTTCAGCAGCGAAGCGGAGCAGCAGGCCGTGAGTCCTCAGGGAGGGCCGGAACACGAACACTCCGCTATTGAAGCAGTCAGGCCAGCCCGAATCGGGAGCTGCCGAAAACTCTTCTCGATCGAACAACTCATCCACATTGCAAAGTACCTTAGGGAGAGTAGGAAAAGAGAAAAAAATGTTCGAGCAAATGTTTGTCTAGAACACGCGTTGTCAAATTAGTACCAATGGAGTAAGTTGCTAGTTTGGCCTAGTACATATGGCTTGCAGAGCGTAACAGCAGTGGCATCGTAAAAGATGCTAGGGGTCAGAACCTCTGTTTTTAATAAAATAAGGCAACATTAATTGTGGTACTCCATTATTTCTCTGATAAAATGGAAAGCCTGTGAAATTATTTCATGAACCTTGGAGATCATCAAGGTTACTTTAAATATTATACCATGAAAACACACAATTTCCTTCTTTCTTGGCTCACCCTTCCATAGTCCATTATGGTTGGTAACCACCACAGAACTGACTGAATGAAAATTGGAAATCTAAATCATTTTAGTAAAACAGACTGACTAAAGGAGAAGTATAAAAACTGTCTCTTGCTACCAGTTTTCTAATGTAACATAAGGTCAGAGATTTGCTTTTCTTTTTTCTTTTAAGCTTCACAAGGAAGTGGGAAAATCAAACAGATTAAGGCCCAGATAACTTTTAAAGTTTGTGGAAAGACAGCTGGGCAGTCACTAAAAGTCAGGACCCCACCTACAATTGAGCCACCATGAAAACCAGAAGAAATTTTTTTTGGAAGTAAGATTACTTAATTGAATTTAAAACAAAGACAAAAATTTGCCTTTCTCCTAATTTACTTTAATATAAAGCAAGAAATCATAAGCTTTCTCCTCAGGAAGAATAACTTGATTTGGTTTCCAATTCAAATACAGTCCTATTAAATTGAAATACATCCCAGTCTTTCAAAGTGAGCCATGAAAGCACAAGGGAAGGCTGACATGATTGTCCTTGCCGAGATTATGCCCATTTTTATCTCTATACGTCAAAAAACTTTAAGAAAAAAAAATTAATGTGTCTGGGATTTTTTTTCTATTTTAAAACCATCCTGCCTTCCTGACTAGAATAACTCCAAACAAAAGTATGTGAGAGAGATCTATTTTAAACTTCTGTCAGAAGACCCAGTGCATAGAGTGAATTTGTGATCTCTTTTGAGGACAGTCCTGAGGCTACTCTCCATAATGAATTTATTTTTATGCAGCCAGCACAGCTGTGAGAATTGCTAGAACATGCCAGGATGGAGCTCCTGTGACCTTGTGACCGCCAGAAAATCTGGTCACTTCACAGGCCAGTAGGCTGCCTGGCACGGAAGCATCCCACAGATGTCAGAGACAAACACAAATGTTTCCATGGCTCCCACTTCACTCACCAAAGTGTCTGCATCCATGAAGACACATTTGCTGTAATGAGTAAGAGTCCAACAATGGAGCTTAGTGAAGGTTACACCCAGTTCTGGCCTCTGCATCAGAGCCAAATGGACTGAGTCAGCACTGTCAAGCACATCCACCTCGATCACTTCATCAAATACACTGCCGAGGACTGACCTACCAGAGGGATCAGTGGAGAGAAAGAAGGAAATTTAGGCATCTTCATCAAAGCTTGCTTCAGGCATGAAAACAGTGACACACAGCACCACAGTAATTAGGGCAATAACCAAAGCTAGATTGATTGGTTAGAGCAAGAAGTCAGAAGGAAAAAGTCTTTGCAAACAGCCTACTTAAGTGGATTATACTTGCTCACCATATATAGTTCCTCACTACTATGCAGCATCTCAAGTAAGACTTTTAGCTAAATATATTTTTTTCTGTGCATGCATATCATGAGAATTCTATAGGTAACATCAAAGTACGTAATTTTCCTTCAAGAAGTAAGAAAAAAATATTTTAAACAAACTTATTTATTTACACTACACTATTACAATCAAAGTCCCCTATGTCTCACAAATACAGAAAAAGAAAAGCCTGTGCTTTTCTTATGATGATATCAGTCCACCAATATTTTAAGAAGATTAGTAATGTGAAGCTGAGCCCCTAGGTTTATGGAGAGTTCTGATGTCACAGGTGGTTATGTATCTCGCTCAAAGAGAAAAAACTGGAGGAAAAAACAGTAGTGCAAGACACTAAAACCTTAGTTCCAAATTTTCAGCTTGTGTCCTCAATTATGAGACAAATTCCAGCCACAAGCTCTACTTCTGCAAGTGAATTCTTATTAGGCTTAGGAGCTTATAACAGATGTTATTTGAGACTCCTCTTAGAAATCACTAGCCAAGAGGGAAGTTTTAGGTATAATGCTGTGAAATCCACAGAAACCTACTAAAACCTTTCATGCTTCTGCTTATTCTTCCACTATTTAATTCTCCAAATGCACATTAATACTTACCTCATCGCACTGGAAACCTCTGGGGTAATTAGAACTGCCAATTTTCTGGATGTCTTATGGTTCCTCAATGACTGTCCGAGAACGAGAGCGCCTTGACAGTACACATCATCAGTAGCAAGGGTCACGAAGGCTTGATCTGTTACTGACAAAAAATATTCAGAAGAGTCACTTTACAGCTTTAACATAAGCTCTTTTAGAAGGCTCCCCCATCTTCCAGATAAAAAATCAGTGGCTTATAACAACCTGCAGTCCCTGTGATGAGCTCTTTTCTCTCACAGAGTCCCCCCAAAAGACACAATTGAACAGAAAATCCAGTGAGAGCAGAATGTATGTTTCTGATTTTCATTTTCTTTTCTTGCCTGATTTTCACAATAGCAGGTATAAAGTTTTTGGATTAGCCTTAAACAAATAATTCCCTAAGTCTTATTTCCTAAACATAATATCAATGAAAAAAGCTGAGCTGTGCATATTTAGATGTTATATTTAACTAACATAATATAATAAAACAGATAAGAAATATGTTCTTGTTTATGCAGTGGTGAAAGCTAAGGAAAAGAATAAGATGTTGAGTACTAGCCAGAAATGTTGTTTCCATAATGCCACTGAATCAACCCAATGTTATTTTTGCTTTGCCTTCTTTGTATTGGGGTACAGTACCTGGTTCTGGCTGATCAAGTAAAGAGTGTTGGGGAGGATGACAGATAGGCAGACCTGACAGAAAGATACCTGAATGTAGAAACTGAGAATGAGATAGAATTGAAACCCAGTTTCGATGTAGAGGTATTTTGGTGAACCAGTGGTTACTGAGTGACTGAGAAGGCAAAGGCTGGAAGTGAATTAGAAGAAGATCTTTTGTGTCAAGAACAAAGGTGACTACAAAGACATGTTTTTTTACCAGGTAAATCAATCTCAAGAAGAAGCACAAGCAAACAAAAGACATGTTACACCAAGCAAAAAGATGCTGCAGACAAACAGAGAAATGGTGATGTAGCAAGTAGAAAAAAGGTCTAAGAATTTACCATTGTAAGTTTAAATTGTAACATACTTACTCTTGTGATTAGATAATGATGGCTATAGTATGGTAATGATAGTAGTGGTGATAGGCTATAGGCAAATGTAAAGGTATTGTGTATGATGCTAGTTGGCTGTCATGCATTAAGGTATTCAGCAAAGAAAAATATATATTATCTTGTAACTTGAAGAGAAAGCAGCTTCAGGTATACCTCTAAACTGCAGGTGGGCATTTTGGAAGTCGGACTCTGATTACCCACACCCTGGACTGCTGTAACTTTGCACAAGCAATAAAACAGCATTTTTGAAGAGCCTCCTGAAGTCCAGCATCCTTCGTTGATTTTTTTCTCTACAAAAGAGAAATTCCTGCCAAGGTCAGTATACCTCCCAGAAGCTGAGGATCCCTACCTCAAGTAACTCCAGGAAATTTCGGTGTGTTTCTCATTGTCAAGAAACACATGAGAAAACAAGCTACAGTAAAAAAGAAAGCAACCTACACTCCTGCACAACGGGAGACAACGTATTTTGTAGAGATACCAGGTCAGTGGCAGGATCACAAGGGGCTGCTTCTTCAGCTCTGCCCTGTCACAGAACCACCACTATCAGAGCTCTCCTGGAGAGAGCCTATAACTCAGCAAGGTGAACAGCCTCCTTGGAGCAGAAGGATGATACATTCTAGGCTGCAAAATTAACCAGAACAAGATGAGCAGGTCACACATGATGAGGGAAATTCCACTGAGCTCTACAGAACTTTGAATAAACACTTGTGTTGAAATACTTGTTTAGAATCATCATCATCTTAAGGGACAGGCAATTGCATTAAATAAATTAAAACAACCAAACAATAACAACATAAACAACCTGTCATACAGTTTCCAGGGTCTGTGAGAAACACTAGGAAAGAATCTCACAGAACTAGTTGCAGAGAACTCGACAAATGACCTCATGGCTGCCTCAGCCAGAGTATGATTGATGCCCGTGATAAGCTAAAAGATTTTTTATTTCTCATGTCCCCCAAATCCAGAGCAAAACACAGACCCGCTGGTGTGCTGCCTTTCCCCCCACTTTTTGCATTCTTTCACCCGTCTCCAGCCATCCAGCTTCACCTCAAACACATTTGCTGACATTGCCACACATCCCTGTACCTCAGGAGAATCCCAGTAAGTTTCAAACATGGCCAAAAACCCCTGAATCCTCCATCCAAACTTAAAATAGTTTGCATAGGCAACAGCTAAGCAAACACCAGTAACATTTCTGATCACAATTTCCAGAGGAAGCAAATGAAAAAAATGAGCTTTCAAATCTCCCATTATAATAACAGCTCAAGCAAGTTTGGATGTTCCAGAAAACAATGAATAAGGAGTTAATTGAAAACAACAGATGTGAAGTAAACTGCTCCTACTGCAATTTTCCAGAAGGTTAAAGAAATAAAAATAAGCATCCATAAAAATCAATATAAGCCAGAAAACCACTGAAGGCTACTTCAGCAATAAAATTACTCTGAAAAGATACAAAAAAGTCAGGAAAGAAAAGTAGTTTTGTGTTAGGCAACAAGCATCTTCAGCCAAAGAAAAGTAATAAAACACCTACTGAGAAGAATGTGGGAGTTATGTTAATATAAAAAACAAATTGTGAAATGAGTGGGAGTTCCAATCTTAAAATACTTTTTTAAATAACAACCACAAATCTGAACACAGTCTTCACATGGCCTTTGCAAATTCTTTTAGCTACAGAAGCTGAATCTTTACTTAAATAATACATTTAGAAATACACAAGCTACTCATTAAATCGTTCAGCAAGCTGGTATGAAAAATTACCCCATCCTCCAAATGCTTTCATGCCCTGTATGCCTGCGGTCAGAACCACAAGGAAGCAAATGGCCAAACAACTTCTGCTTCTAAGAAACTCTGGCTGATACCTCACAAAGAAAAAAACCTGTCTGTTTTGAGAATCAGATGTGGGATACATGTTATGGCCTTCTTAATACAGTGAATCATTATAGATGTAATTAAATAGACAAACTATTGACTGAAAATATTTAACATTAAAATGTTTCTGGTGCAAAGAGAGAAGTATATCCTAGCAATCTGAAAATCATACAGGGGTATCACTAATTCATTAAGGACCCACAGTGGGTTTAAAATCAAAATATTTTATCATTACTTTTCCTTTCATCTAATCCTTGCTTTCAAGGAAGAAGTGTTACTTGACTTGCCTTGTTTATAAAATTCTTTAGAATAGAGCCTATAAGTAAACATTTTCTTTTTATAACTGAAACTAAGGATCTGGTTTTCACAGACATTTTTGGAAATAAATGGTTTACCATTTAGCTGAAATCAAGGACAATGCATTAAATCTAATGTACACAGGGTTTCACTCGCTGACTTTAAAAGATCAAATCTTCTTTAAGTTTGAAAGCCAGAGGTGTAGGTATTTAAATTCATTGCAACTGTTTTTTGTTTTGTTTTTTTGTTTGTTTTTTTTTTAAAGTGTCAAGAACATTAAGCATAACTTCAACTCTTTGTGCTGAATGGCAATAAGATTTTTAATGGACAACACCCACTGTTAAGGGTATTAAGTTTTCAAGCAAATTGTTTTCAAGCTGTGGATCCTTACGGCTAATACAATACCACTATCAGTGAACTATGACTAAAGTAAGTGTACCATTAGAATCCCTGTCATATGAACTCATAAATCTGCTCATTTCTCTTGTCTGGATTACCACACAGTACATGATGATGCAAATTAAGAAATTATCATCAGTAGTGGCTCCTCAGTTTTATTACCTAACAATATTTTCTAAGAACGAAACAGGAATTTTCAAGGAAGTATTGTTGAGTTACTCTAAAACCTGCTCTGCAGCTACCCAGAAATGGCAGCAAAAGTAATGTGAATCACTACAGTCAGGGTGATCTTATGTGGAATTAATTACAGCTTTTTTAGCTGAGATCACCAACTTTTTATGCTACTTACTCATAGAAGCAGTACC
Organism: Erpornis zantholeuca; assembly: GCA_013400515.1. Classification (NCBI taxonomy): domain Eukaryota; kingdom Metazoa; phylum Chordata; class Aves; order Passeriformes; family Timaliidae; genus Erpornis; species Erpornis zantholeuca. The sequence goes on from VZTN01026428.1 coordinate 38,181, forward strand.
TCTGACACTGCAAGACGCAAAATTCTTCGACAGGCATAAAAACTAATTCTAGGGCACCTAAAAGCTTTATTTAGAATATGAACAGAGTAAACAGACAGGGTGGTGCTTACTTTGATGTTCAAAGAGAAAAAGAGAGTTAACAAACAGCAGGTACCCATTTTGAGAATCAGGCGTGACTGACAATAGCAAACCCTGAGTGACCCAAGCGCACCTGCCAACTTCAAGACAAGTTGAAGTAGGGTAGGGAGGTTTTTTTCATAATCCATTAGACATAGCTTTTAAATCATATTTTTGTATTTCTTCTGATAGAGAAAGGAGAGATGTGCTCCAGCTGTAGCCCCTAGAGTAACAAGTCGAATTTGCCAAGCTGCCCACTGCAAAATAGCAACAGGAGATCAGACACTCATATGTTATGATTTTTCTGTAAGAACATTCTAAGTAACACACTGTCATCTTATGCACAAAAAGAAGAGCAGATACATGAATTGCTAAAAGCCTCCAACAGGCTGGTTAGGTCCCCAGTGCCTACTGCCATTCATACTAACCAACATTGTACAAATGCTTTCTTAAATCCCTCCCTGATACATCTGTTGCTCTTTTGTCACCTCCCCACTGCTACTCCAGAGACAATCTGAAGGATGAGCAGGCTGCAGCCTGGACCTGTGCCCACTGAGCCAAAGCACTGCTCTCAAATCCCAAGTGACAGCGATATAACACGGCTCCAACTCACAGCACGTTCCCTGAGAACAATTTCTGTACTCCCTCTCGCACACAAAGGTCTCTATGGATCTTCCCCCAGAAGCATGTCTCGGTGAAGATGTGTTAGACTACCGAAAAGATAATACAGGTTATAGGCTTCTCACTTCTCTGGCCTAGCACAACCATACCCTGGAACAGAAAGCTCTGCTCCTGCTGACACCCACAACCTTATAAGCAGTCAAGAAGTTTTTTGTTATAAGTAGAAAAAATGAACAATGTGTCACACAAAAACCTTAGTCAGACCCCCATCAAAAATTATTATGCAAGTTTCCAGCAAAGAGGCAGTTCTTGCCCTAGTAAACAAATGACAGCTGGCAGTTTTAATTCCCATACTTTCTTAGGTCCAATATTAGAAACCTTTGTGTTACTAATGAAGACAAACGACAAACGCTTTACACAGACCTTTTTATAACAGAATTTAAATTGACATTCAATGGCATACAATATTTCTCTTGGCCTAATGAAGTTCTGCCTCATCCAAAACCAGATTGTCTCTTTTCTTTTATTAAAACATTACTGAATTTTATTAGACATTATTACTGCTGTTGTGTTGGAAGAGCACTTGATTCCAATTCTGAGTATCTTTTATTATGTGTCTTTCAGTTAAGAACCGTTACATTCTGCTTCCAGACCCTGCAATATTGGTATTCAATGGATGGTAAATTATCCTTGTGAAAACTTAAACGGGACAATATCATAAGATGCAAATAAGCATAACACATAACACCCAAAACTAGTCCCAAAACAGTAATATTTGGGCTTGAAAAATAGTGCTAATTAGTTATAGTTATTAGTAATAATTGCTTAAGCAATCCAGTGTTAGTTAGATATTTCCAGTCTTTCCTTCCTCCTTTCACCTTCCTTCCAACAAAAAAAAAAAAAACAACAAAACAAAAAACCAAAGGACCAAAACAAAAAAAAAAAACAAAACAAAACAAAAACTCAAACATAATCAAAATCCTCTAATCCTTTCATTTGCAGATTGGTTTTCTGCATCCCCCCAGTGCTTAAGTGCCACATACATGAGTTCAAACTTCGGATCTATTGATCCAGGTGCCTGACAGACACCGTTGAAACGGTTCAATAAACCAAGCTTTGTGGGAGCTGCTGCTCTCAAAACCAAGGAAAAAGTTGAGTAGGTTCGAGAAACAGAACGGTACCTGCACCCACCCCATGTGATTAGCCCTAAAACTTCAAGGCTTTAAGGATAACTGATTAAGACCAATACCACTGCTGTGTAAGAAGGGGCATGAGAAAGGTTTCTCTGAACCTGCCTTAGGTTGAGACAGCCAAACACAGCCTGTCACCCTGGGGATCCACCAGGAAAGCACGCAGAGACCCAAGCAGGCCAAGCTGTATGTACAAGCAGAATACACAAACGAGTTCGGCTATTTCACCCTATCACCCAGACAGTTAAAATCCTCTTCTGAAGGTGCTAATTACAGCATAGCAGTCTGCTGATAAGAAAACAGCAGGACCCTATCCCGCACTGGGATGCGAGAAGGGCAAAGGCCCCGGGGGGCTCCAGGGGCCCATCAGCCGATCGGCCCCATCAGCCCCGAGAAGCCGCTCAAGGCAAGGCGGGCGGGGGGGCTGCGGGACGGAGGTACTCACCGGACATGCTGGGCAGGCGGGGGCGGCCGGGCAGGGCTCGGTCCGCGGCGCCCACCTCTCCCGCCGCCTCACCCGCAGGAGGGGGGGCCGCTAGCCCGCGCAATGGGATTAGCCTCCTTCCTGCTGGAGGCAGCGGCAGGTGAATTACATTCGCAGGGGCTCCTGCGCAGCAGCAGAGAAAAGGCATTAGCGGCGGAGACCGTGGTGGGGGGTTGGTACGCCCCCCCCCGCCCCCGTTCCGGCGCTGGTTTTACCGCCAGGGGGGCACCCTGCCGCCGCCTGCTTCCCTGCCCCGCA
>VZTN01026428.1:40881-96602 GCA_013400515.1 Erpornis zantholeuca
CTCCGCTCCCGAGGCGGGTACGGCCCGGAGCTCGGCCCGGCACCGCAGCCGGACACAGGGCATAGCCCGGTGCTCTGCCTGGTACCGCAGCCAGACACGGGGCACGGCCCGGTACCGCAGCCGGAGACAGGACACGGCCCGGAGCTTGGCCCGGTACCGCAGCCTGACACGGGGCACGGCCCGGTACCGCAGCCGGAGACAGGACACGGCCCGGAGCTTGGCCCGGTACCGCAGCCGGAGACAGGACACGGCCCGGAGCTTGGCCCGGTACCGCAGCCGGAGACAGGGCACGGCCCGGAGCTCGGCCCGGCACCGCAGCCCGATACCGGTCCCGCACCTGCCCCGACGCCGGGCGCGGCTCCTCCAGCGGGCACGGCGCTCCCCCTCCATCGGCCGCCGCGCGGCTGCGCCCATCCCGGGCTGCGAGAGACCCGCGCCTCCCCTCCCTCCTGTTCTCTCCCGTCCTGTCCACTGCCCCATGCTCTGGGCGCCCCCCGGGTTTCAGCCGCTGCGACAAAGCCTCCCCACCACACACGCGTGTGTGCAGGGACCGAGAGGAAGGGACATAGGTCGGGGAGACTCGCTAGCGCAGCGGAAAGTGGAAACACCATCATCTGTGATGGTGAAGGTGGCAGAGCGCGGAAGAAGATCTCAGAGCATGAGTAGGGTGACTCCAGCGTGGCATGTGGTCACGCAGAGACACGGGATTCACCGTGAATGAAGGCAGTCTATCCCTAACTCCCGGGGGCCATCGTATCCCCTACAGATACGCACGGTCTGATAACTTGTCACACAGAGAAGCAAGTAGACGTTCAGGGACCTTATGCTATTCAGAGGGCTATAAATATTTTCACAAGTCCATAAATAAATGCACGTTTATTCGCACAGCATGCTATTGCCACTGTCTTAGAAATCATGTAATTGTGACGTAATTCAGCCATACGATGTCTCTGCAAGGTAATTTTAGGCTGTTGTAGTTCAGCCGAGGCATTTTTGTGTCAAAATGTGCTGTAAGCATCAGTATCTATGTAGCGGAGGTCAACAAATTCAGACAGTGTACCACTGGAAAAAATACCTAATGTTACCTAAACAACTATTTAAGACTTTATTTCCAACAATTTGCAAGGGATGTCTGTTGCCACTCCAAGCCACAGCATTTGTTCCCACGCACCCTGGAAGAATCCTAAAGATCCACTGGAGAAGAGGGTGTCATTGCTCTGTAGTAGTGGTGAGGTGTTTAAAGGAAGGAAGGACATAAACACATAGGAAATGAAGTTTTATTTATCCCATAGAAACAAAATTCTCAGGGACCTGTGTTCACCTTTGGCTCACAAGTTAATTGAACAACATGTTTTTGAGTAGCAAGATTGCTGTTGTAGGTAATTTTACTGGCAGATGTATTTCAGTTGGGGACTAAAAAAAACTTTTTCTTGGTAATAAAAGAGATGTCTGTATTTAGATGATTTTCTGTTTTACTTGTTTGCTGGCAATTTTTTTTACACGATATAATAGATTTTAAATATCTGAGGCAGTAAAACAAGCTAGAGTTTGGATGTTCTAACAGCTAGCTTATATTCTTTCCTTCTGTGCTTCCCCTCCAGAGTTAAATACACTAGAGCTTCCCTACATAACCCCTCAATTACCTGAAATAATAATAATAATAATAATAGAAATAGTTATTGCAATAACTATACATTTATTTTTATCATCATCATCATTCTAGTTAAAAGGGAAATTAACACATAAAAGTGTGCCTGCATGCTGATATATGGGGTGTATGTTGACATAATTAGACCAAAGATTTTCAGAGGGTTAAACACTTGGGTAGTCAGGGTTTATCCATTCAGATTCATGGGGTTTGCTCAAATTTTCCATAATAAATCTGCTTTGGGGCTAATATCAACACAAGTCATAAATTATTTTGAAAATATTGTGAACAATTTTATATAAATTTTCATAGTATAGCAAAAGCAGAAATTTTGCCCACAGATCTTTCTTTAGACACTTAAAAAAATAGCTAATTAAGATGGTTTGGTTTTTTGAGTTTGCTTGTTGATTTTGTTTTATTCCTGTAATTTTTCTTTAGTTTGAAGCATTTCATTCTTTTTCCTAGTGGGATACAGTTGAACTTGTATATAGCACATATCAGTCCTCATGTGTCCCAGAAAGCAACACATGAAACAAACAAAACCTAGATCATCTTAGATAAAACACAGTAGGTGTTTATTGAAAATTTTGAAGAGAAAGAAGCAAAATATAAATTTTCATGGCTTGAACAAGCCACTGAAGTTGTAACAGCAAAATACTTATAATTTAATTAATCAAATCTTTACGTCTACCTGACAAAATATATATCAATCTGTTTTAACTGTTAATACGGAAAATTAATATTTTAAAAGAAATATTAAATGTCCTTGAAAAACATATTAAAAATATTTTCTCATTCATAAATGAAAAGTGATAGCCACAAAGGTGTTCATTTGTTTGTATGTTGTTAAGATGTTTCTATGTTTAAACTGATGTACATCATAATTTCTTTCAGAATAAAAAAAATAGTGGTAATCTAAGCAAGCAGCTGATATATATCCATTTAAAATACAATTTAGATAAATAGTATATTACTTTATGAAAATGTACTTTTTTAGTATATGTCTTCCTCTCAATAATGTAATAAACACAGAATCATATTTACCTCAACTCAAAAGGAATTTTGGTAACAAAAACCATGCTTTGCATATAAAATGAAGATAAAACCACAGTGATTTCCTTATGCTTTAAGAAGTTAGCTGAAATGGCTGTATTGCAGATTTGCCAGTAAACTGCTAGTTTCATCAGCTTTCAACTGTATTTCATTCATTTGCTGTTTTTTTGATTCAATTAGCTAAATGAAGGCAGAGAGACAGGAAAAGTGTCAGGTTTTGTGACAGGTTTGTCTACATGAGGACATTGGTTAGCCCAGTAAGGCCAATCAGGAATGAGGGAAAGACATGAAACAGTCTTGCTAGAAAAACTATGTCAACCTCACCTCCATGTAGCACGAAGTATAAAAGTCGTTGTGGCTTGGATTTTAGATAATGAAGCATCACAAACTCATTCTAAATGAATCAGAAATAGCTTTGTACTCATCTTCCCTTTTCAGAAATTACAAATAATAAGCATTTTTTAAAAAACACGCCTTGCTAGATTAATGCCTTCAGAGGTTCCTAGAGTACAGCTTAAGTTTTCAAGAAGATAAATGAAAATTATGCGAAATTCTAGTTCCTGAGAAGAGCTAGATACCATTTCAGTAACTGATCAATTAAATAAATAAATAAATAAAATTTCCATGTGTTCCCCTCTATTTTATTTTAAACAGTGGTTTGTCAATATACATAATCTTTTCAATATATTATAAAATTAAGAATGAATTTCCTAGCTGTAGTTCCTTTCAGTTTGCTAAAATTCAGACATAAATGCAATGTAAAGGCATTCAATTTTTAATCCTTTAGACAACTATAAATTTTCTTTAAACATTAGTAAACATTACAGAAATATACTGGAGAAACCCAACAAGTGTTAAAGGAAATGGCAAACTCCTTATTCCTATTCTATCAGAAGAACTAAGTTTTTTGGCTGATTTTGAAAGTGGAAAAAAATTTTATTTGGTGATTTGAATCCTCAAAACCCCAAATCTTTCCATTTTTAGCTTATATTGAACTTGATACCTTTGTTGTTTAAGATAACTTCTGAGTCAAAATCTGTATTCAACCTTTATGAATGCAGGTCAGAGAGTGCAATACCATCCCTGGATGTTTTAAGCATATCTTTGATGACATAAAGCTCAAGGTGCAAAAGTGACATCAGGTTAGAGAGAGCAGGATTGCAGTGTCTCAAGAAAATGTTCGTTAGAGGGAGATTTTCTTCTGTTGGAATGGCAGTGTAGAGTGTCACCAACCAAAGGAGCCTGTGATCAGACAGCAATTCTTCTGCCAGTGGTTTACACTGTAGCCCCACCTGAAAAAAGAAAATTGAACATTCAGTATTTCCATATTTCCACTGTGGGTGTTCGTTGCCAGCTTTTCTGAGGCTGATCTGGGCCACCCAGGCTGGTTTCCACACACAGAGCCACAACAGTCAGGCACCTCTGTGGTGGCAGAGACAATTGTCTGTCAAATTCCCATCTACTTTAGCAAAAAATCAGTGGAAAACTGTTTGGGCCTTACCACGTGGTTTGAAACAAAGTTTCTTATTCTTGTAAGCGGTGTAGGCTGCTATTGATCCAACAACCAGTATTACAAAAGCAGAAATTACAGGAGATGTAACTCCAGCTATTAAACCTGAATCTGTGGAAAAAGAAAAATAAGGCTTTTTTTTTACAAAGGCACTTAAATGATTTGTCTTACACATATTGTCTACTAAAGTGTGCTTTTCCCAAATTATGAAAATAGTTTGGTGAAACAATAGAATTAAGCAGATGAATAGAAATTGTGTCACAGCTGATGTGAAAATAGTATCTTGAAGCCTAGTTTAGTGTATGTGATACTTTTAGAGGGCTAACATGATTTTAATATTTCATGGAGATCAGAAATCAATTGTAGGATAATGTAAATTATTTACTATACCTGTGTTCCCTCCATGATTGAAATGATGCTCCTCTTCTCCTGGAATAGAGAGTGAAGTTTCATCAAAGAAATATTTGTCATCTTTTGAGAACCAAGTGTGACATCGAAAGGGGAAAAGGGGTAGCCCAACAGGACTGCAAGGGAGGATGTCCCTTCCACTCCTCACTGACAGCTGTGCTGGCCAGAGGAATAACCGTTCATCCTCTTGACACTTAATTTTTGGGGAAGAATGTTATCATCTAATAGAAGGATTGTATGTAATGATACATATGATCAAGCTGGTTTCACAGGGAGGCCAGCATACTCTATCACTTCCCTACTGCCAGACAATCAGATAATCCATTAGTAGTTTACATCAAGATCTTAGTCTTGATCCATCTACTACAGCAAGCCCCTTCCTTTGGAACTTTCCTTGCTGAATTCAAAGGGATAAAACCTGCAGGCTTCTGGCATATGCCAGAATACTATAAAACATTTCAAGATTTAGCTTCAGGCTCAAAACCTTGTTTTGTCATGAAGGATAACTAACCTAAATAAAAATAGCAGAGTCTTGTCCTATTTCTTCAGAGACAAGCAGATTACCACTAGAGCAAAACCAACCAGCTCCAATATACAGGTGTTAGGAAGATGTTGCAGGAGGAATTGGCAAAGGCTACCTGTTATAACTGGTGGTAAAGGCTTTCCATCGAGGAGATCTGAGTCATCAAAACCTCCTGCAAGATAAATATTCCAGCTGCAAAAGTATCTGCAATGGTAACCCCGTCAGCTCCCTTGTCCACTCTTTTTGTAGTGTTCTAGGGAGAGGTGAGGGACCTTTGAAATCCCAGCTTTGACATGGTGGATGGGTCACATGTCTTGCACTGAATGGTCACCTCCAAAAATCACCTGGAAGCTGAAGTACTGACACTGACATATATTTTTGTCTGTTTTGGGCACTTGTGAGACATGTGGGCTTGGGCTCTCAGTAACATGAATCCTTATATAATATGAATATCTTGAGTCCCAGTGGTCCCTGAAGCAGAGAGTCAGTGGGTCCTTTCCAGGAAGGAATCCAGAAGGACCTGTCCATGGCTCACCACTGCAGCCACACCCAAAGTAAGTACAGGTACAAGGTGAAAGCCAGAATAGAAGTCCCACATTTACTTTATTTAACCGAGTGTCTGGAACCAAACCCAAAAGCAGTACAGGCTGCCCAGCCCCATCTGCTGTATGCCCCAGGGCCATCTCAGATGCACATCTCAAATGGATTCAAACACAGCTTTATCCCTGCCCTGTGGCTAGATGTCAAATTTGAACCTTCCCATAGTTCAGTGTATGCACAACCAAAATGAAAAACCCAACAAGAATAAATGTTAGTCTCGTGCCACTTAGGATGCAGTGTCCCACATTTTGAGCAGGCAGAAAAAATTTAGGGTACCAACACTAAAATTCAGAAATAAGCTTTCAAAACACTGGGTCAGAAACAGTGACTACAAAAGGAAAATGTAGGGAAAGGATGATAAAAGCTATTACTGGAGAAATAAGAGATTAAAGTATTCAAAATGTCCGCTCTGAACAGCTCACAGCACTACATATCCTTAAGAGCAAATAATCTTACCGGAATTACCATAACTTCCTGGGCGCGGTGGAAGAGGTGGGTATAAAGGTTTTCTTGAGATGTCACCTATTGATAATTAATAGTTTTAGATGGTTGAACAGGCAAAACTGGGAACTGTAACTAAAGAGTAGGATAATTTGACATTTTATACCTATTTCTAATTTGTCCTCCCATGAATTAATAAAAATACCTTGTCAGTAGTTAAGAAGATTTAGGCACTATATCAACAGATACCTATCTATAAAAACTGACCTGGAAGAAAGAAGAGAAAAATTCATAAAAACGTTGAGGGAAAATATTTCATGTACTTCTGGCAAGTGCTAACATTGTTTCAAGGTGACAGCTGGGAGGCACAATGTGTCACTGTGGGTGCAGTTACCCAGGGCCAACAGAGAAGCTGGTGTTCTAGGCTGGGCAGGAGGCAACAGGTTATTTCATTGCCATCAGCAGGTATTAATAGGGCCTGCAGATTATCTTCTAACAGACGCTGAATTTATCTAATACATAATGAATTTTCTGCTCCTGTGAAAAATGAACTCAGACTTCAGCTTTGCTGTTGTTTAGGACTTTGTGCTAGCATTTAGCCTATTTTTTTTTCCAAAGGATTAGAAAGAGATGCATTCAATAGAGCAGGAGATCTGATGAATAAAAGCAGTTTTCAAACTGCATATACAGCGTTGGAGTATCAAGAGCTCACTCAGGTCAAACCCTGCCAAATTTAATGTCCAGGGCTGCTGCTCTGCATGTGTAGAATAGGTCCTCTCTTTCTATCCTTTTTTCAACCAATTCAGTTGCATATTTAACTGTTGTCATAGCCAGGCAGTGAATTTTGCTCTGCACAAATCAAAATTAGGTCACAGAAATAAATAGCAATTTCCCTCCCTTATATCTTTCGCCTTCCAAACATGCCAGATGCCCTTTTGCTGTGTTTTCTTCTTGCCTAGCTGCTAAATACAATGCTTCTGTTTCTGAGCATCAGTTAGGTTCTGATCAAGAAAATTATTTAGGTACATGCTTAACTTCAAGTGAGTTTAGCCTACAGTCAATGGATTTTGGGTAGAGTCGTAAAGCTTTGCTGAATCAGACTTTGCCCAATAAATTATGTTCAGTAGAGGAAGTAGTTGATCTGTTCCAGCTCTCTGTGTAATGAACTGAGACTCACTGTGGCACAAAAGCAGAAACCCCCCAATCCCATTGTTCATTTCTATTGTGATGCTGCACTTAGTCTTCCCTAAGCATAAGAAGATGTAGTGTATGGCATAGCTGGTGAAAAAGTAATGTCTTCAGAAATACTGATAACGAGAGATATAACCTCATTATACCATGTCTGAAGGTCAATTAAGAACCTGAACTGAAATAGGAACAAATAAATAAAAACCAAGGGGAAACACGATTTGCCATCCTTGGAAAGAAAATATTTAGCTAATGAAGACACTTAAGTTATTAATTAATTATTTACTCAATATATTTAACCTATCCTCTTGTAACAGTACTTATTAAAACTTGCAGGAATGGAACAATTAGTACAGGGAGGAATAAATTACAAAATAAACATGGGAATTATTAACAAAATTCTATTAAACTTTGTAAAGTGTGGACTAGTATGTCATTCAAACAAAAGCATGAAGTACCACAGGGGAACATGGAAATGGGAAAAAAAAACAATGTAAAAGGTTTCATTCTCTAAGATTGAAACATAAGTAAACCAGGACCTCTGCAGCTGGTTTAGAGGTTCTGTGCAACTGGCTGAGAAGTAATTATCTTTTGTGTGGCTGTGGTTAAAGTGGAATTTTAGGCTTTGCTTCAATACTAATTGCATTTTGGGTAACTTCAGTATTCGAGAACCTTTCTAGAATACTTCACGTCCTTGGTATGTCTCTAAAAAAATTAAAGAAAATTTGGCGTACGGATTTCCAACCTCAAGGATTCCATATGTCTGCACAGCTCAGTACAGTACTGTGAAGACTTCCCAGGGCAGATCTGGGTATTATGGGAATATCTGTAGGTTAACAGCGTGTTACAACAGCTTGATGGTTTCAGACTTAGGGTGTATCACCATTGCTCATCTCTGAAACATTCCTTCCTGAATTTCTAATTTGCCATCAGCAGAGCTACAAGAAGCTCAAACCTCTCCATCCAGCTTTACCTCTGATTCCTAATTCCTAGGCAGGCTCATTTTTGGCAGCTGAAGAAACTAGAGCCATCACCTTCTCCAGCTTCTGTCAGAGGACTCCACCCTGTCCCACTGCACCTGAATGGGCCACGCTTGCTCTCCCCAGCCATGCCTGGGATGCTGTGCCATGGCACAGTGAGCCCCAGCTAACTTCAGTTCCTGCAAGGTAGGGCAGCTGCAGGCTCTCAAAGGAAGCTGGCAACACTCTGCATGACAGCCTCAGGCAGAAAGGCTGCTTGTACATGAGTTATAATGACTCTCCTGACCATAGCACCTCCTGCAGCATTGAAATCTCTTTCTATAAATTATGCAGAGTTCAGAAAAAGACTATGAAAGAAAAAATCCCCTTATAGGCAAGTAAACAAGAGAGTACTCACCCCCACCAAGAGCATCTCCCAAATGTAGATCATTGTCTAAAAATGAATAGGAGGAAGATGTAGAAAAGTGAGTTACACACAATTCTTGAGGGAAATGAAATATTATTTTCATTAGAATGCATACAACTGAATGTTTGACAGGCACCTTTTTCAGGTCAGTCCCACAAATTCAAATAACTTATGACACTTTTCTTGAAAATAGAGTATTTCTAATGGAATCTAACATTTCCCCACACGCTTGTTGACAAATAGTACAGTATCTTCTACTCAAAATATGAAGGTTCTTTTCTTGATTTAAATGATGTCAAAATAAATCTTACAGTTGAATCAAGATCAATACCTCTTTAACATACCTGCAAGTATAAAAATAAAATTAGCTATGTTAAAATGTGTAACTTTACCAATTTTTAAAATACGCTTAATTATTAATGTTTATGTCTGTGGTTAAAATTGGTATACATATGTTTGGCTTAAGTGCAATTTTTTGAACTGCAAAAACTGAATACCCATTTCAAGAACAAATACTAGGGAGTAATAAGCCTACATGGGGAGAGACTGAATTACCTAATCTGTGTGAGGGTCATGGTGACCCCGTGCTGCAAGCAATGATATGCGCCTGTCCCATGTTGGGAGACAGTCTGTTTTTCTTTGCCTGAGCTATAAAGGTTTTTAGATAGAATTAAATGTCTGTATGTGCATGTTACCCAGTAAAACAAGCTGTGACCATTGCCCTGCACTGTACATGTGTCTTGCTCTGCCTGGGATGGAATCCTTCCATCCAATAAAATTTTTTCCATGAGCCGCAGATGCATAAAGAGGAGCTCTGTTTCTAACATGCAGATGTGGATATGAGTATGTGGATAATACTTTAAGGTGTATATGGAATGATGGTGAGTTCTGAAAGAAATATATTAGATGGATGTCATAACTCAAATAATCCCTTTCTTGATGCTTATAAATGTGGAGGGATACAGTGAATCAGAAGAAAAGGGACAGCAAAACCTATCTAAATTTTGGTAACAATGCTTATTGCCACAGACAGTTAGACAGACTCTCAGTTAAACTTTTTTTTTTTTCATTACAGATGTACCAGAATTCCCAAAATACAAGAAAATCCCCATGAAGAGGTCTGTTTTCTTCTGTTCTTTATATCCAGGAGGATATAAAGCTGGAAGCTGCTTTAGCCCAGTATCTAGTCTCATTTGGGTAACAACTCAGAAATGCTTTGATGTCACCAGGAAATCTGGCAGGAAATTAATCAAATTCATAATTCATGACTTGGTCTGTTCTTGTAAGGTGTTAAACCTCCCTGTGGCTGCCCAGCAGAGTTGCACTCCAAAAATACCTATACCTGTCAAATGCTAACACTGTACAAAGCAATTAATTGAAATCTGGATTCAATTTATTGTTGGGATGAAAAATTCAGGTAAAAGGCAAGTTCCACTCTGGAGGGTTCATGCAGAGATTTGTTGCAGAAATGCTAAGGCTGATATGAGTTTAATAAAAGTGGAAATGCATGTGTCTGTAGGGACCAGAAAAAACAGCAAAGTGTTAAAAGAACAGACAATAAAGGTCACTGTTCCCAGCAGTAAAACTGAGGAATGTGTTTTTTCTGTCAAAACCAGCAGGCCTGTGCTCCCATAAGAGGACAGCAGAGATGACTTGTCAGCAGAGGAAAAGCAGAAAGGCATTCTAACACCAAAGGCTGTTGCCTGTCACTACTTTTCCTGATTGTCCACCCAGAAATAAGTCTGTGCACGATCTGTGCGGTCTGAGCAAGCGAAAAACAAGATCGTGGGCAGCAACCTGACCAAGGGTTCAGAGACACTGGAGTAAGAAATATTATGAGGCAAAGGACTTCTCTATAATACCTGATTACTTCTAAAGGATATAAAAGGTCTGTGGACTCTACTTGTCATTTGTGATCAAGAAGAAGCACAGAGATGGGATAAGAGCTCAATAGCTGGCAAGCTTTGTCTCATGTTGCACACAATGCTCACCAGACCACCTAAGCACAGACATCTTGGTGCTCATGAGCATGTGGGTGTGGAGATATGGCTGAACTAAATAGAATTCAGGAACAATGTGAGTGGGAAAACATCAACTTACTTTGAGATTTTGTAAATAAAAATAATCTTCCATTAAATTTTGTGGTGAATTTTGCTATGCTAGGGAGGGGCCTACAGGAGACCTTCAGCTGGGGCAGAGGTGCATGGGTTGCCCAGAGGACACTGCCTGTAATGGGCCTCAGCTGAACAAAAATCTCAGCCTGCCTCACTTCTGAATGAGACATAGAGGACCTGAACATAAGGCCATCTTAACCCTGAAGTTAAGATGAAACATTAAGCAGATGCTAGAACATACTTTTGTACCATCTTTCTCCACTTTCCAAATACAGTAATTGATTTTAACACTGTGGGCATAGCTTTCTTAATAAGTTTTAATTTCTGTTTTTAAACTCTCTGCAGTCCTCTGTAGTGATGAAAGAGACTCTGAAATAGTCTGGAAAACATGGAGTTCTTCCTGCCCAAAACTTAGTGAAGTGGCAGTTACTCATTTGATGCCATATGTCTAACAGATTTAGGAGTCCCTAAAAATAAACATTCATTTCACCTAACTGAGGCAGTTTTAATGTCAATATTGGCATCCCTAAGCTACTTTTAGACTTGACCATGGATAAAATATTTTAGGGCACAATTCAAAGAACTTACTTGAAATGTTTACATTAGGATGGGGACAAATCCACATTTAGAGCAACATTTTAAAATATACAAACACTTCTAATCTAGGCCAGACACGAATTTTGTTTGCCAAATGAAGCTGGAAGGAAGGATGCAGCATTAAAGTATATAACAACTACCACTTTCACAAAATATTGTCCCTGTTTGTTCAAAAGTGAGCCAGAGAATAGCATGGAATATGTAACTACTTTCATGCACCTAAAGACTTATTGCAAACTTTGTCCAGAAAGAGACCTAAAGTTGTTGGTGGGCTAATGTTATCCAGCATTTTCCAATTAAAGCATTTTGTTTGATAAACAGAAGTTTATTGCAGTGTAGTTTAGGTGAAGAAAGCTCTATGTTGTCATCAATTGTTCCATCACAAATGCAATTTTGTTCTTGTTTGGAATTTTGTTTTTTTCAACATTAACAGATGTTCTTTGGAATTCGTTGTTTGGCATTCTCAGGACTAAAGCTATCCTTTTTTCCTGTGTGACACAGGTGGTTGTAGCAATCAATACTAGGTAATATGAATCAAATACATGGTGAGAAGGAAAAATACCCCCAACTAGGTGTCTGGATCTTTTCCAACTCTGTTATCAGGCATCATGAATAAATATACAAAAAGTAAAGATAGTAGGGGAAAAAAGCAGAGGAACAGTTCACCATTTTTAGCAAGTTAGCCGTTGTTATACTCCCCAGGGAGTTCAGAAAAATCTGGAAAATTGTGAAGAAGGTCTTCAGGAAATAAAATGCCATCACTGGCCAGCCATGGTCTAATGCCTTACTGGAAGCGTAAAGACATTTAATTGGCAGCTGTCTAAAGAGGGCTTATTTTACATAAAGAAGGCAGCTGTTATTCACACATTATCTCAGCTAAAGCACAGGAGTGAGTATGAAAAAGAACCTCATGTGAAAGTTTCTCACATATACACAATCAGTTGTATGACCCATTATTTACTCACTGAGCACAGGTCTTGTCGGTCTTCTGATCACTGTAGGCTTCCTGGTAATTATGTCATCTGTTGGACATAATGACATGCCAATAAACAATAACAACTTAACAAAACCAAGTATCTGCAAATGTAGGGAGCTGCTTTCAATAAACCTTTATGTATCACAGCAGAAGCCAAAGATGAAGGGATATGTTTTCAAAGCTATTTTTTTGTTTGTTTGTTTTAAAGAAAATTTCCATTTCAATACAGAAACATTGAAATCCAGTATTTTCCACTTCCGTGTATCTTTAACTTAAGCAGTAAGCATTTCATATTCTATTCCTCAATGAAAAAGACTTAAGATCTATAACCGGGTGTAAATGCCATAGTAAAATAAGGATAGAAAATTTACATACCAGGGTGATCAAGGGCATCAGCTAAATCAAAATCACCTTGACCTAGAAGGAATGTGACAGAAGACAGTAAGTTATCAGGCAGGTTCCCACGACCTCCAGACCTGAGGGCTCTGTACAGAGCCAGAACACCAGTAAGGGGCAAAAGAAAGACCCACCCAAACAGCAGCAGGCAGAGAACAAGCTGTCAGCTGTCATCCCTGTGCAGCACAGTCCTGGATGACTGTGAGGGATGGGCCCATTTAATTCAAAGAAGTTGTTTGTTCAGGTAGGCCAAAAAGAAGATGCCTTCTCTTTCTCACATTCACCTGCTGTGCAAACACCAGCAGCCCTTACTGGGCCCTGAGCTGCTGCCCGTGGGCTGCCACCCCAGCCATGGACCCCTCTGATCTTCATGCAGACGCACTACCCACAGGCTGACATCCTGGCACTGCCTTGACTTATATGGTCAAATTAGATTTTTCTGAAGCATTTCTTCAGTGCCAGCAGTACAAGGAACTTAAGCTTGACTGTCCTTTGATTTTGTCCTCTGGTAAAATTCTCATTTTTGATCAGTGTCCTGAGTACTGGAGGAGGCTCTCTCACCTGAACCCTATTGCCTTAGGATACCACTATCATCAGTTGCTAAGACCATTTCTTGTTGGAGTGAGTCGTCATGAATAATTTTGTAACCATAATCAGAATAAGAGTCATTAGAAATAATTTTATAAGACTGAAGAGCTGTTGGACAAACCAGCTTCTTTTTTACAGGTCATGACATGCAGGAACTGACAATATGGAAAGCAACTACTGAGGTCCTAATGCTGTAAAGAGAATGTGACAAAATCATCTTGTGAAGGAAGACTGTGGAAAACTTTCAGGTGCAATATTTCTTTGAAGTTAAGGAAAAATAAAAATAGAAGGTGGAATCTAACCAGAATATGAAATCCAAGAAAGATGCCACAGATGCTTTCAATTGCATGAGAACTAAGCAATACAACAGACTGAAACACCTGCCCTTCTCTTGGACAACACTAACACTTCCCTCTCTTATTGTATGTCTGTTCTGTTACAGAAAAGGTGGGAAAAGGCAAAAGGTTTGCCTTTGTTTTGAGACTTCGAGGGAGAAACAGAAGAAAGCTACAAAAATTTTAAGAAGAGAAAAAAGAAGAATCTCCTGCACAAATTATTCAGATTGATTTTTTAAAAATTATTTCTGACGATAAACCAAGCAATAAAAAGAAAAGGACACAACACAGAATGACTGCTTGGGAGTAAGACAGGAAACCACAGTGAAATCTCTTTGACTATGTAAGCGTAAAGCTTGACAGATGGGCAGTGTGTATGGGGACATCTGTGCAGCATGGTGAATTATATTGCAATTAACCAAAATACTGCTTGGACTTCTATACCAACTTCCTCTGATAATAACATCAAATGACACAAGGAGTAAGGTCTGTGGAACAGAATTTGAAATGTTCATTACCCTTCCTGAGACTCTACCTAGACATTTTTAAGAATCTAATTTTGGAGAATAACAGTTGGTTAAATAGCTGAACAGTTCAGACTTCATCCACATAATGGTGGGCCTGAAAACAAAACCACATTAGAGTCTCAGAAAATATGTAACTCAAAAGGAACTGCAGTCACTTCAGAGAACTCTGAAGATACGTGATAGGGGAAATAAATTAGTGAAGCTCTCCACAGAACAAATGGACTGAAAGAAACTAATTTTTCACGTAATCCCTTTTTTGGGATCATGCTTCATAATAGAAAGAGTTTGAAATATACTGATGAAAACAAGAATGAAAGAAATTTTAGTGGCGCAGAAACAGCTTTGTTCCATTGGGGTTTTATAATTGGTTGGGGTTTTGGTTTGTTGCTTGTTTGTTTTGGTTTTGTTACTTGTTTGTTTTTATCTGGATAAAGTTATGAAGAGAGCTAGCTGTGCAGGTGGTATTATCTCAGAGTTATCTCTGCTATTGCTGCTTTTTGGCTAGTATGCTATTTCTTGGCATTACTTCTAACATTTTTCTGGGAGTATCCCTGTTTTGACAAAGAAATAAAATGACTGTAATAATGTTTTTTGTTGGGTGGTCCTCAATGAGTCATAACAGAGAGTTTGAGAAAATGTTTATAAGCTCCTGGTGAGCACCACAAAACAGTCCTTGCGAAGTCGTGTCCTCAGACAAATGCGCCTTTGGTGTTCACAAATTTTGAATATTAGTTTTCTGAAAATGTGACCCAAATATCTAGTCAGAAATGTAGACAGTCACATCTTTTCTCTGTGGTTTAATTTGTTATCTAAATGTTGAATGGATCCACCACCCTTTAACCACGTATCTGTTTGATCACAGGGGTCTGAGGCCCTACAGCTTTTGAGTAGAATTTACGAGGAGCAAGGCTGGATGCTGTAGGTGAGTGCTACCAGTTGGTCATGACAACAGCAGTCAGTTTTTGACAAAAGGCTACCATGACATCACTCTGCAATTTTTAATATCTGTAAGTAGGCTCAGTCCTGCACTAGATCCATATGAACACAGCTTGTAGCCCTTAAAATGATGCAGATTTAAATAAAGCAGTAATGAATATTGCTAAGTGAGGATCAGGTTATGTGACAAATGAAATTAACTTCTCAGGCTTTTATTATGCATAATCTAGTATTAAAAAAGAAGGTAAAATCCATGAGAAAATGTTTGTATATGTTTGTACATGTTTCTGGATGCACATATGTGCATGTGTGTTAATTTTGTCATTAAAATGATTAAATTAATTGGGTTTGGGTGCATTGCTAGTAGTCATATGTTTGGGATGAGATTACCTGTGTGACAAATAAATTAGAAGTAACTAATTTCTAATTGTGAGAAAGATAGAAAGGAAGAATAAGTTGATTTTACAGTATTTAAAGGCATGAATGAGTATGATTTCTTCATTGTAATTAAATAGGAATTGTTTCATGATACAATGTGCTTAAAACATTATGAAGCTGGCAGTGACTCAAAAATGAGAATAAAAATTTTCTAAAAGGGAACAATATGTTACCAAAATCACTCATAAGACTCATTTAATGGTTTCTTTATAGCTGAAATTGAGAGTTATTCTTTGCACAGACCATTTCTGATTTTAATACAATCAAGAAACCCATTTCCTTCATAATGAGAAAATGCAATGTTTTTTCCCATGCATGTGATTTAGAACATACCCGTATACTGCTCCAACTTTATTCAGGAAGCAATGATGTTTTTTCAAAAGAAATTCCTCACTTCTGGTGGAACATTTAGGTTTATACCCCAGAGTGGACACTGTGGACAAAATCTCAATGAGCAGGTACTATTGCTTTCATGTAATAGCCTCATGATCCATATTTGCTGATGAGGTTATTGTAGCTTGTTTTTCCTTCGAGAACCTTTAGTTTCCATAAACAATTCCATTATAACCCCTTGATGCTGGGGTGGAAAATGAGTATGCTTTAAAATCTATAATTAAGATCCAAGGTCCAGTATATAGACCACAATAGGTGGACCTGATTATTGCATGCTTTTTGCTAGGCCACTTCTGGTTTCAGTTTAAATGCAAGGGACATGAAAAGGACTGTCTCGCTTATTCATAAAAGAACACATTTAAATAATTACCAGCAACTAAGATGCACTAATAAAGCAGGAGTGGCAGTACTGCTTTTACTCTGTGCAACATAGCCTCACCAAACACAAAGGAAAATCTTCTATGATATGTGCCTTGCTCTTCAAAGGTTACTGATGTTCTTTATGATCTGATATGCCCTCCATACCTAAAATAAAACAGATATAATTTTCTGTATTTTGCTTCAGAGTGTATTCAGAAGCTGGTGTGTGCTGTAAAATAGCAGGCAGAGGAAAAGAACTGAGATTTCCCACGAAGGAACACCATACATGTTCCTGTGCACTTCACTCAGATTTGCAGCTTTGTGTCATGAGGCAGCAGAGCTTAGCCCATGGTGTGGGCTCTTAATCCAAAGCTTCTCTTTGTCACTATAGGTTCATGAAGCTGCCAGCCCTTTTCAGCCATTTGGTCTGAGACTCTCAGGCTTAATGATGGCCATATTATTGCTGGTGCAAATAAGTTAAAAACACGTAGTCAGGCAAGTTGGGCACTGCTGCCAGGCTTGCAATGTGGCAGCAATGTTTAAAAAGTGAACCTGAGAAGCTGAGTAAGGACATCAGTTGTTTTCTCTTCCCAAGCTCTGATGTTGCAACAGCTCTGCCATTGTTAGTGTTTCAAGCAGTTGAGGTATGTCGATTTATCAAACTGCAATCACACCCTTAGCCGATAGTGCTGACATGCCTATGGATAATCGCAGTTCAGGTCTTGGGGGTGAAATAGTTTTGGCAGCCAGCAGAAGAGAATTTGTTGCCTGCTGAATCTGTAAGTGCTTTGGCCCATCCACAGGGACCTCACACAGAACAACAGTGAGAACTGCAGCTACATGGAACAGTGTGAAAAAAACAGGACTGTGTTTTTCATCCCTCCTGTTCTGTCTTTTAACTCCAGTGAAAACTACATTATTCACAGAAGTCACATAGGGTCTCGAATCCAAACAAGTCTAAAATCTTTTCCCCATAAATTGCCCAGCTAATTAACTGAGACTACAAGTGATTTTGAGCAAAACCTTTTTAAGCCTTAGCTGAACAGAGATGTTTACTGACTCACAATAAATGCTGCTCCCTTTACCCATGTAGCATTCCATATCTGATGGAGTAAATACCATCATCAGACATCATCAGTCTTTGCACTGTCTTTGTCACTGGCTAAGCATGTGCTGTATCAGTCAACATTAAAGACCATGGATATATAGGTATAATCTATATTGGGACCCGAGGAGCATTCTGAGCAGTCAGGTCTGAGTGAGAGTCTCAGTTGCTTTGCAGGTCCGTAGAGGGGGGAGCCCCCAGGTTGCACAGCTTCCCCACTGCAGGTGTGCACACAGGTGTGTGGCCCAAATGGGACCCATGTTTCAAACAGATGCATGATCACAGTCACCAGGGAGCAACCTAAGCTGTGTCTGAGCACACCTTAAATGGGCACTGTAGACACAGCCAAACCTGAACTAACAGAGATCAGCCAAGCTGCAGGAACTGATGAGGGATGTTACCATGAAATCCAGTGGAAGAAGATTTTGTGAAGTTTATTTCATTTGGATTGGGCTAAAAGCCTTTCAGACAATTCATTGTTGAAGCTCAAATATATAGGAGCCTTCATGTAACCTACCTAAGTCTGGAAATTACAAAAGCTAACGAGTGTAGCTAAAAATGGAATACTACAGTTCAGTGTTTCTGAACTGTATCAGATTTCACTTTCCTCGTGCAATGCAGTTCTTGGTTCTGCTGTGCTTCTGTTGAGATATGTCCATCAAGGTAGTCTAGCCAACTAAGTCAAGATAGTTGGACATAAAGGGAATGCTGGATGGAAAGAGGAATTAAATTATCCGGTCTGGCTGTGGTGGCCCAGTAGTTTCTAGATGCTATCATGGAGGATTTCAATTTAGAAAAGAGTTAAGCTGCCTATAAAAGGGTGAGTCGTGGCATAGACATTCCTGTCATAGGAACTTCAAACAGCTTTTCACCAGCATGGCCAAGCCTTTCTCATATCATGTCTTGATTGGGATTGAGAAGTGGTTCTTGTAAATATCCCCTGAAACACGGTGAATACTTTGATGATAAAATTCAGAGTCTGTTGCCACAGAGTTAAAATAATTAATTTTGCTTGTCAAAGCATGTTAAATAGTTTCCAGAGCCATAAAATTGGGCCCAAAGCACACAGCAACTTTCAGCAATGACTTCTTCCCCCAAAGCACAGCCTGAACTGGTTCTAAATTAACACATGTATAAATTAATAATGAGCAGGCTGACTGTCCTTGTAATTAAAATAGTAGAGTATATGCAAATTGGCTTGCTCATGCTCAGCTTGTCTGAACTGAACTATTCAACATAAGACAGTTACAGAACAAGAAAGTCTGCATGCCGGAGGTGAGACTGCATGAATCATCACTGCTCACAACACAACACGCAGGCCAGCACAGTCCTACAGCTCTGCTCTTTCTATGCCTTGCTAACTGCTGAATACCTCTAAATAATTCCTCATTTGTTAAAATCAAACCACTGAACTGAGTTAAGACAAGGTTTTTTCCACTGCCCATCACTGCAAGATCTCCTAGGGACTTCATTTTAATCAGAAGTAGTGGGAGGATCAGCAGCAGCTGCTATTTTGGAACTAGTGATTAATGATTGATTTCTTCCTGCAGCCAGCACTGCACTGAAAGATTCTGCAATTTTGTTAATGCACAAAAAAGAAAAGGTTACAAGTACACCACATGGCAGATGCACACATAGATAATTCTATTTGGTTTGACATCAAGAAAAGTTTGAAAGAACATTTTGCTGAAAGAAATTATGTTTGAATATAGTAAAATGACTCAGTACGAAAAGGCTACATTTTCCCTATTGCTATTCATTCATCAAAAAATATACACAAAACTTATTCAATTCTTAATTAGTATTCATGAAAAAGTATGCTTGTGGGTGGAATACATTGACTAAGGCTAATAAATTATTAGTTTATAATTATCAAAGCATATGCACCAATATAAAAGCATGAACATCTTTAAACTGAATCAGACTTTCTTTTTAAAATGTTTCAAAATATGTTTCAAAATATCAGTAACTAAGAAAAGCTTTAAAACATTAAGTCAGTACTTGATTAAGGATCTCTTTGGAAACTGGAAGCTCCCCTGGAAGCTCTAATTTTACAGCTTCCATTTAAAAAAGTTTATACTCAAGCCTAAGCTTGTGAATCATTTTAGGGAAGCAACACTAGCAAAAAAAAAATAAATTATAATAAACTTCAACTAACTCTTATTAGCAATCATCCGAGATATGTATCTCTTTAGAAACTTGTGAAGTACATATAAGCACTTTTGAATGCTGCTCATGAAACAGTAGCAACAAAAAAAGTGCTGGCAAGCATTTCCAAATAAACAAGCATCCCATTTAGGGGTTGGGGCTTTAGGTTGTTTGTTTTAGTTTTTTGGGTGGGTTTTTTCATTTTTAATTATCTAGCTCTTGAAATAAGCCAAGGTAAAACTTACTTACCTTTTACATGGACTAGAAGGAAGCCAAGGCACAAAAGAAAAATACTTCTGAATTTTTCCATGCTCTTCTATGCAGTGCCTTGGTTGCACTGGTTGATTTTTTCCAAGCAATGATGGTAGATGTTGCAACTGCAGTGCCAAGGTTTGAGGGAGACACGTGGAATCAGCTGCTCTGTCCAAAGAGGTCTCTCACCACCACACACAAGCTCTGCAAGAGAGAGAGAAACCTTTTTGCATACAAGGCAGGTAACAAAAGTAAGCAACCCTGCTAGAGCCAAGCTGTGAGCAGCATATTAGGTGCCACAAGAAACTTATTTATCGCCCAGGCAGGAAGGACAGAGAGCTGGGGAAGCAGAGGCAGCACCCAATGAGGAGGGTGCTAGAACACTCTGGATCCACCTCCTTCCCAGAGGGGAAAGCCAACCTGTTTGACATCCTCACCTTCAAAGTAGGGTGTGGTGCTGTGGGAGCTCGAGTAGCTTGTAAGGGGAGACTGTCCTTCTCTGAAGCATGCTTGAAAGAATCACTCAGACATACTGTGTACTCAAAGCATCACTTCCCTGCTTGTTTCTTGGCTCAGCAATAAAAGCTGATAAAGCCAATCCTGTCAGCCTTAACCCCTTACTTGGGCCACCAAATTAAGTAACTGGATGGAGGTTAAGAATCTGCTTTGCAGCAACTTGGATTTGGCAACAGACAAAAAAATCTAGTTTTATAAACTTAAAATGTGATGTTGGACTACTGAAGCATGCTCAGCTCCCCAGTGAATGCACATCTTCAAAGGTAAACATTGCCTATCATGACTGCTTCTATTGATCTAGTTTGGGGTCTTTTTAAATGTGAATATCCATGCATATCCTACATGGAGAGAAATGTCAGGTGGTGTTGAGCATGATGATACCAAGCTTTGGAAAATGAACAAAAATCACATATCTATCTGTACACAGACATACTTTTCAATTACTGATGTGATTTTAATCTGGTTTTGTCATGTCTCTAGCAAACACATGTGCCAACACTCTTGTCCTTTGAACTAGACTGCAGCCATCACCCTGGTGTGCATCCTCCCTTGTGCTGGGGGGTAAGCTGCAGGGGGTTTTGTCAGAGCTGTTTTGTCTAGGGCAGCAAATAGCTCAGACTCTGCTCCCGTGAGTGGCCAGTCTGACACTCGTGGTGTTGCTGGGTCATTCAGTCTGATGTGGGGCACAGGCTGCCCCCAACTGCATTTCTGTTGAGTTACCCAGAACATACAACTGAGCTCATGCTTTTATGCTAACTACAAAACACATATGCAACAATATCAGTCTATTGACTGATAGAACTTGGTGGCACTGGATGCTCAAGATGCTTGATGTTCAAGTAGGTCAACTCCCTCCCTCTCCCCTCCCCAGATTTGAAACAACAGAATAATTTATAAAGGTCTGCCTTATAGCTGCTAATAGAAGCTCTAAAGTTCAATCTGGGTATCATCATTGCCCATCTCAGGGCCAACTGCTCAGTCTTAGAAGAATGAAGGACATTTAGGCTGAAGAGGTGACTTTTTCAGACAGTTAAAACAAGAACTGTACCGTGAAATGAGCAATCCCATAAATCCCCTGTTGTTTTTTTTTTTTTTTTTTTTCCAGAATACCAAAAGCAGGCCCACGTGCTGATCTTGATGTAAGTGCTGAATTTGCCTGAAGGAAACAGGAATGTTGGCAAGGTTGGGTACTACTAGTCCCAGGCAAGTCTGAACGTCTCACATATATTCAGTACCTTTACTTCAAAACAGTTGTTTCTGCAAGTGAAGCCTTCCCAAAATTCATGGTCTCACCTGTTTGCTGAAACAACTTCATTGTGATATTGAACATTCTCAGATGAAGATGATGCACATCTTGTTCAGTTCTTCTGAAGCCAGCTATTGCCCTATCTAGCTAAATAAAAACAATGTGAAGGTGGGTGGCACTGGAAGGAGTGGATCTAGTGTAGGAGTCAGGATGTCTTGAATGCTTATCCCACTCCTGTTATTGGGGGCATTGCAGGAACTTCTAAATCTCAGTGCTGTCAAAAACATGCAACAGCTTGCCCAAGATAGCAGTTTAAAAATATTGTGTATTAAAAAGAAATATATGGGCTAACACCTGACCATAAATTGCAGTTTTAGCACTTGAAAAATCATTGACCCATCATTTTCTGTGTAAAGGAAAAAGAAGACCTGCCTACTATTCACCTGATAATGTGGATGAATAGCCTGTATTTTTTTTACTCATCTTTCAAGAAAAACCCCAATATTTTAGAAATGCAAATGGAGGCAGAAACGGAGCCAGTGTGTCTGTCTATTGTCTACACCACATACTTTTAGCCCATCAGGCCTTTTTTAGAGACAAAAGGGAAAAAGAGTTCGGTCACAGCTCATCACAGTGGCAGCTCCATCTTCCTGTGTGCAGAATTTAGACACTGCTCTCTTTGGCATGGGTAACCTGCTGTATGATTTTTGGAGATGAAAGAACTGAATTATACTCTAGAACTACACTACTCATCTTTTGTCATAAAAACAGAAGTACTTTAATTAAAATATTGAAGCATCCAGTAATATAAACCATTAATTTAAATGTAAGCCAAACACACAAGTGAATTGGTGATACAATTTCTTGACAACAGAAGAACACAATTACTACATACTAGCTAAAGGTTCAACGATTTTTCACAAGCAGATGGAGGAACCTGTATTTTATTCTTGTGGTTCTTAAAGTACTCCAAATGCAGGGATTTGGGAAAACTGGGGGTTTGCTCCATTTAAGTTCTTTTCCCATTCCTAGTAATCTCTTCACTTCCTTTTAAATGTGTCTTTATGTAACAGAAAAGAGCAAAAATGAAGTAATATTTTCAACTTGTGAAAAACTCCTCCCCATCCTCAAAGGAGGTAAACTGGAATAAGAAATGGACGTGAAGAGGATGTTTTACAGGAATGGGACAGTGCTCTTCCCTGCCATCCATTTTAACTCAGTCTAATGGTAAAGGTACCTCACCGGGGTGAACTTGCAGTTTGGACCTAAAAAGGACACTATGTTTTCATTCCACTGCACAGTCTGATTGAAACATGTATAGAAACTATGTTAATTTCCAAGTCTGAGAGTCAATGGAAGCTCAAAAGGCCATGCTGGGCAGCAGCTGATCTGCTGGAGATGACTGTAGAATTACTTCAGTAGAGTTATGAATAACTGCAAGCTGATAATGTTTCCTGTCCCAGGGAATGGGAGAAATAATGAATTAGGATATTTAGCTCTGTAAGGTAATGGCAGTTGTGCAAGGAAGGAACAAGATCAAAATTCCAGTGGGTAGTGAGGCAAATAGCAATGTAGCAATTAATACCCCAGCAACTGCAAGTGAACTGCTACTTTTTACCCACAGGTAAGTAACGGCAACCCCTAAGTTGGCATCTCACAACAAGAGAACAGATTGAAATTTCAAGCCTTCTGTTTAACCTTTTATATCCAGGTGGCAGCAGGCAGTCTTTCCTTCCATCTTCTACAACGTTCTACAACCCCAGACTGTGGAGCCATAACTGCACAAACCAGTAAATAGGAAAAAAGCAGTAAATTTGTTACTATTTAGGCACTTGGCTACTCCTGCCTTGCCCTCTCATTCAATTATGGTCCTCTCACATCAGGTGAGACATCACATGGCCCTGCAAAAGTGTCTGCTGCTAAAGGATCTGATGGTAACTGGGTGAGGAGCATTGAACACTGTTAAGTTTGCCCATACTAAAACTTCTAAGTGAATATTTTCAGTAAATTCTGGGTTACCAATCTTCTTCAAAAGCCATGCCTGTCTTTCACACAGACAGATGCTCTCTCTGCATTTCACATTGGTAAGCATCTCCTGAAAGCAGCTCAAAGTGCTGTTGCTCCTGGTCAGCTTCTAGCTAAAATTATTAAAATGTCTGTACAAAATACCCCTAAGCTGCTGATGAAGCAGGAAGACAAACTATATAAAGGATTCTTCCCTAGATGAGTGAGCACCAAGTTTTTTATTTTCAGAACTACTAAGAAAAAGAACACATAAACCTTTTTTTTTTAAATTTATTTTTAGAAAAACCGCAATGCTGATAGGAGGTTTTAATAATTTTTAGGCTCACAAAAGATGAAAAAGGATTCAAGAGTCTTGGTTAGATAAAAGCTAGTTTGAGCTCCTCCTGCCACTCTATCCCTAAAAGACAATGTCTCATTTCTGTTTTCTCTATGTTTGGCATTCATATATCTGTTTATTCATGTAGGCAAGCAGTACATTTATTTCCTTTGTATTTACATAAATCAAGTTATATAGAAATCCCTTCTGCACTCTCAAACACACTTAAGGATTTTAGCACTTTTATACTAAAAGCAGACATGGGGCAAAAAGAGACAATTCCATATGAAAACACTAAAATTTGTGTAAAGCTTTGTTGCAAGCTAAGAAACATGTACAAGAAATTCTTAAATGAATTATCCTTGGCATACATTCATATTTGAATGTACAGATATATTTACATGTTTAATATCCAAATTCATTAATGAGTTCTAAGATGTTCCATGAAATGCAATCTTCCTGTAGAACTTTTTCAGGTGGCTGAAGCCCATTAATAAGACACATATGGTAAAACTGCATGAAAATTTAAAACAATTGGAATGAAAGCCAATGATACTGGTCAGACTATTCCTTCCAGACAGAACTACTTATTATTATAGATTTAGTCCTCTAGCTGTTATGAGTTGTAGTTTTCCATGTTTCCACAGATCCTCGAAACCTTCCTGTCGCTTTCAAGAGCCACAGTATGGGTCACAGGTGCTTCCAGAGGAGGTTGCAATCATCATCATCCTAAGGAAATCCTTCACAAGTCCAAAGGCACTTCTCACATGTTTGCTATTTCTACAGTGGATGCCTGTGGAGTGAGGCTGGCTCATTCTTGCTGTCAGTCTTGCTGTTTGTACTTTGGAACTGTAGTACTGTTTCTGTCCCTTACATGTGTATATGAAAAGCTTTCTAAATTCAACACTATTTTCTCTTAAGCTTTTGGCTATGGAAGTCTGAAGATGTTAATCCCCACTCCCAAGTACTTCATCCACACCTGTTTAGACAATGCCAAGCATCAATGTTGCCAGAAATACAAAGTCCAGTTGTGGTTCTGATCTGCAAAACAGGCTTTTCCACAACTGACCAGCTCAGTACTTGCTAAGCAGGAAGAGCCAGAAAGGATGAAGGCTCTGTGTGCATTAACTTTGGGTTTTCTCAATCTGTACCAGACAGATGCAATAAAAAAAAATCTAAAAATAAAACAGAATTTTTGTCTCCTGAATGCTCAAGCATGAGTATCTCTTCCCTGGCAGCTGGCCCAGGCAGCTACACGGATTGGATCAGCAGCACCCACACCCAGATCCACCATACATCATACACAGTGAGCCATTTGCTTTCAGGTGCCTAAAACATGCACCAAGTTGGTTGGTTTGTCCACTCACTGAGTACAGGTTATTTGAAAAAAAATGTTTGTACTGCCTGAGAGCAATAACATAACAAAAACTATAATTGCGTATTGTTTTTGGAGAGGTAAGGAAAAGTTAAACACACTGAATGCACTTGAGACACACCCATTTGTCAGAGGACTCAAGGAAAGAATGTAAAGGCACAACATACTTCTACACTCTTGTCATTAAGGCCATGTATTGGTGTGCAACAATGCTTCACAGGGCTACCCATACAGAAGTACTCAGCTCTAAGTCACAGTCCCAGAGGTGTTTCAAATAAGAACTGTTTTCTCATGAAACTTCAAACTCTGCTGTTTATGTTATGCTTTTTTGTTTCCTTTTTTTTTTTCAGGCAGAATGCATGTTGTTTATCCAGTTCCAAAGATCTGTTTTTCATCACTCATTCTTTAATTTAGTTCTCCAGAAGCGTGCGCTGAACTGAAAAGTGAAAAACAACTCAAGATTAGTGCACTAAGTTAGCGTACAATGTAAATTATGCATTACTATGTAACAGTTTTTGCAGTCAACAAACTTTCAGTAGACGTTTGACACTGTGTGATAAATTCAGGTAAGCAGAGGCTTGACTCTGTGTAGCCAAAAGGCTGCAGAGCAAGGGATATTACATCCCAGATTTCTCACTCAAATAACCACATCCTACTACATCAGGGAAGCTATCCACAGCTGCAGTGTAACCCAGCACTCAGTTCAGGCTTGCAGCTCTTGCAGATGCAAACAGGCTGCATAACTCATACGAAAAGTAAGTAACTGAAAGGAAGTTCCTAGCTTAACTACATTTTCAGGAAGTCAGAGATAGGTCTACATAAAATTTTAAAACCACAGACCTGTTCTGCCATGCCATTTCACCTGGTTTGATGTGAGACTGCTTCTATCTGGAAG
Organism: Erpornis zantholeuca; assembly: GCA_013400515.1. Taxonomy (NCBI): domain Eukaryota; kingdom Metazoa; phylum Chordata; class Aves; order Passeriformes; family Timaliidae; genus Erpornis; species Erpornis zantholeuca. The sequence continues at coordinate 67,177 of VZTN01026428.1, forward strand.
CTGTGTAGGTACATCTATAACCAGAAGCAGACCCAACACCTGCTGACTCCCAGAACTTAGATCAGGAGCAGCACCATGCTCACCATGGCTGCCCAGTCTCTTAGCTCAACACATGATCATGCTTGGCTCCAAAATATAATAGAGGTATGAAATTTGGGACATAATATGACATCAATATGTAGGTAGAAGTAACCATACATGATAACATCCCAAGTGTGAATTAATTGGTTAAAATAAAGTATGCCTCATATGATGCATTTCACATTTGAGTTCTGGTGAATGTTGGCCAGAATTTTAGCATAACCCAACTACATCTCATATTTTAACTGCCTTTGCTAGAGATCTTTGAATGATACCACTTGCTTTACTAATGCACAGCCGAATTGAGGATACCTGAGTCTCTTCAGTCCTTACAGCCAGTCACAAGAAAATGTGACTTGAGAGTTTTACATATTTAACAGCTTAAACTGTTTATAAAGAAGATATTGAACCAGGTGGAAGCTTATAAAAAACGCAATAAGTGAGAGAAATAAGGCATAATTATAATTTAATTATAAAAGAACCCCAGAAACAGTTCAACAGGTTTTAGATTAAACTCACAGAAGAATATACTGCAAATATATACCTCTTTGAGGTTTTAATACTCAGTATTTCAAAATCAACCAATGATATTCTGCATGAGATTATAGTGCTTCTTCCCTTGTTGACCAGTCACCAGGGCTAGACGGCCAAGTTTTCATCTACACCATATCCTCCAGTTCCACCCACAGATTCTTGGAGCTAATTGCCTGTTCCATCAGCCAAGTCCCTAAACAACCATACATGGAAGGGTGAGGTTGTCAGTGCTTGTTGCTTTAAAAGAGATCCTTCCACAGCTCTCACCTTTGTAGAAAGTTCTTTCATACAAGAATCACTCTCTGTTCACAACAGAAAATGCTTTAATTACAACATGCTAGTGAGTTCAGTCCTCCTCGCCTCCAATAGAGTTTCATCTCTATTCAAATATCATAAATTTTTTAATATGCATTTATGCTCTGTTCTGTATCAGTTTATAATTAGAAAACATTTCAGATTCCAATCAGAAATAATACACACTAATAAACTTCCAACTGCAGTTATCTATCACACTGAAGCAGCAGGCCTGTGTTTTCACAATTGCCTCTAGTAGTACTTCTGCAGAGAAAATTCGGTTCTTCACTTTCTCTAAGCTCCTACATTTCAATGACTTCTCAAGGCAATAAACCAACCTGTTCAATAAAAAACTAGAGAATAGTGGCCATATTGTCAGAACTGCTTCAGTTCTAAGTTTGTTGTCATGGTAAAATCATAGAATAACAGAATCATTTATGTTGGAAAAGACCTTTTAGATAATCCATTTTAACTCTTACCTTAGGACTGCCAAGTCCAGCACTAAACCATGTCCCTATGTGCCACATCTATACATCTTTTAAATACCTCCAGGGATGACAACTCCTCTGCTTTCCTGAGCTGCCTGTTCCAATGCTTGACAACCCTCTTCACACCAAAATTTTTCCAAATATCCAAACTAAACCTCCTCTGGCACAGTTTGAGGACATTTCCTCTTGTCCTATCACTTGTTACCTGGGAAAAGTGACTGACACACACCTGGCTACAACCTCCCTTCAAATGGCTGCAGAGAGTGGAAAGATAACACTCGAGCCTCCTTTTCTCCAGGCTAAACATCTCCAACTCCCCCAGCCGCTCCTCATAACACTCGTGCTCCAGACCCTTCCCCAGCGCCACTGCCCTTCTCTGGACATGCTGCAGCCCCTGAGGGGCCCAAAACTGAACACAGCACTCGAGGTGATGCCTCACCAGCGACGAGTACAAGGGGACAATCACAGCCTTGGTCCTGCTGGCCACACTATTGCAGATACAGTGGTGTGTATCTGCAATACACAGAATGGTGGCTGGTGCCTTCCTGGCCACCTGGGCACATGCAGGCTCATATTCTGCCAAAATTGTTAATTTTCTTTTTTTTTTTTTTTTTTAAACAAAACAGCACAATTCATTTTCTCCAGTATGTTAGATGTCAATAAAGTGACATTTAATAGGATCCCCACCAAAGAGCTGATCTTCCATCTAGATTCTTGTCTTACCAGGTGGCTCAGATTGCGCTCCCCTATGGCTGTCCATATTCACATTCTCTTCATCTGCTGGGAAAAAAAGCAGATGTTTAGCATTCAAATTCTCTTGTATTTGAGCCTCTTGATAAATAGAGATAATCTGAGAGAAGAAACAGCAGGGAAGAAAATGGGCTACTGGTAGTAGCTGAGTTGCCCTTGTTTTGTCTGCACATTAATTTTAACAGGCATGGTAAAGATGTTACTCAGTTTGCGAACTTCCCAGGATACAAACCAGCAGTGCCTGGCTGAATGACTGCTCTATCCCTTCTTAAACAGTCAGAAAGACCAAAACAGACAAAAACAAAGTTTCTGCTTCTCCTATCAACCACAGTACTCCCAAAGTTCTCTGATCCAAATTGTATCTTATTTAGGTGGAAAGGAAGCAAGCAACAGGTGACTGCACAAGAATAATTTGGGTATGAACTTTGGGTTGTCATAAAACTGGTAAGTAGGCAAGCATCTTGTGAAGACAAAAATGCAAAATTTACAAAATTAGAAATTACAAAGTATTTTTCAGCATGAAAAAGACTCTGATCCCCAACCTCCAGCTGATTCTCCTTAAAAAGTATGTTTTGCAGTCTCTCCTGCTTACTTTTTTAGCAAGAAGTGCTTTTATTTTAAGAAATGTAAAGCTTTAAGTCGTCCTAGTTCTGAAACTAATTTTTGGGCAAGGAATTCTTCAGTCTTAGATGACTAGTAAGAAAGGTTACTCCCTGTAAACATAAATTCGCTGGGCTATTACAACTGCCTTATTCATAGGATCAATTGATAGTCCACATATAAATACAAAAATGCCTCTCTTTAGACAGTAGGAAACAAAACTAATTTGGAATTCTTACCGCTTTGCTTGAAACAGAGTTTCTTCTTCTGGTAAGCGATGAAACTAGATACTGCTCCAATTACAGTAGCAGCCACAGCACTTACAATTCCAGCTATTGCTCCTTGAGAAGCTGAAAAAAACAGAGACATTTGTATAGATATCTCAGAAATGAAAGCCATGTCAATCTTGTATTGTCTCAAAGTAAACCCTGTGAACACTTCCAAAAACCATTAAACTGAAATTACATGAAAATTTAATAATCAGCTCTGTCTGTGCATAATGAAAAGTGAATCCTCTCATTTTATAGCCATTGATTTCTTAGCAATGCCCATGGTTAAGGAACTTAAGCATGACTGTTTTAAGTTCCACTAATTAAAAAAGCTACCCTTTCATAGACATATCTACTTTGTATGCATGCAATCACTGCATCAGCATCTCCGAGTCCTTGACACTTTGGAATCATTTGCAACTTAGAAATCTTAAAGGATTATGGAACTAGAACTTGAAAGTAAGAATTCCAGATTACACAAAAGCTTTTTAATTACAACCCACTCCCAGTAGTGACCATTCTAGCAGAAGATTAGCAAAACAAACTTCATACATCCAAATACCATCATTCACACAAATTCATGCATTTACCCTCTTCTCCTTGGCCATTGTTTGGAGTTGGACCCTTTCGTTCTGTAAAAATGAATGGAGAGTTTAAATTTTATATGTATTAAGAACACTCATATCATAATTGACAAACCTTTTGTCAATTAATTATGCAAAAGTACAAACCATCTATTATATCCATACAGTGCTAAACTGGCACTGAAACTTCCTGTTTTCAAAGCACGGCTCAGAGCAGTGCCAACTCCAGCCTTGAGTGCTCAGCACTTCTACAACATCAGCACAGAACATTTGTGCAATCTGGTTTAATAAGCTTGTGCATCACCGCAGAGCACTCATAGAATTTCAGAGTAACATTCAGGTGTATTTCCATGGAATCAACTATCTTTCCTAAAATCCCAGCCTCATCTACCAAACACCTTTGCAATTCTCTTCACAAGGAAGCCAGAAGCTCTGTAAATACTAAGTATATTTGTCACTATGCACCTTGTACCACTGAGGCAGGAACCTGTACAGATGGAACCACCACTCAAAATCTCCACTGGTGTTTCTTGCCCCTTCCAATTTCCAAGTACTGCCCCGAAGGAACTTTGGAAGGGGAAAGCTACCCAAAAAAAGTAGCATCAGTACCTAGGACAACTCTCCAGAGAAGTCAGTAACCATTAGCACGTCTCAAACCCCATTAAGATAGTTGTACTAACTCTGATCTGGAAATAGTAAAATTGCAGTAATGCACATAGGGATGACCAACCCCATCCTAAGGACAACCAGCACCATCCTAAGGATGGCCATTACTGCATCTTGGTTCCAATGGCCATCTTTGTATTGATCTGCACCATAACAATTGGACAGAAAATTACCAAAAAAGGTTTGGCAAGCTTTGAAATTGTTTCATACTGCTCAGAGTAGATACATCCTACGTAGAATCATATGGTGGTGAAGCGATCACCGGGTTTCAAACCCTCTGCCACAGGAAGGGACATCTTCCACTAAACCAGGTTGCTCAGAGCTCCATCCAACCTAGCCTTGAACACTTCCAGGGACGAGGCAACTTCTCACCTCTCACCTGCCTCACCACCACCACAGTAAAGAAGTGAAGACTAAGGGTCAATCAGAAGTGTAAAGATCAGTTCATCCTGTGGGACAAAGGAAATCTTTGAGAACACAAGGTGGATGCTCTTCTGGCCCACTGCTAGACTTCCTAACTACAAGAACTAAAAGAAACTGAGAGTATGCCACAGAAGATCAAAAACAGCACCTGCATGACTTAAAAACTATATTCAAGGTGCATTTGAAATAAGTACCACATTCACATTTCAGTTTTAGAAGCCATCTTTCTTAGTGTAACAGTAAAAATCACTGAATTTTTGCTCTAGACCAGTTTTACCCCTTAAATATTTGGGGGTTTTTTTGACAGAGACAGATCACTTTTGAACTTGAAGGTATGCTCTTAAGTTTCATATACCAGAACCAAAGGTGCTACAAATTGCAGAATGTTTAACCGGCTTGTGAGCAAGCCTTTATAAAAGCTCAGGTAGCCATATAAACAATATGAAGCACAACCTGCTATCTTACCATTGCTGCCACTGCCATCACTTCCTCCTTTTGGTAAATCGCCATCCAATAGATCTAAATCACTTAATGTGTCTATAAAAAAATACAAATAACATTACCATGTTTTAAGTTCAGTGAATAAGACACACCAAGGCATACAATAACATGGAAATTTTCTCAAGACTATTTGACTGAATTTGTGGTAGTCTTAGGATCAGCATCAGAGTTACAACATTTAACCTTTTAAAAGCCCTCACAGCACGAAGTCCCTTCAGCTCAGCACTGCACAATTTGACAGCAGCACTCATTTCTCTGGACTTCCTGAACAACTGAGGTAATTCAGTATCCAAGAGCAAGTAGTACTGCACAAATCAGGTTAAGCAAGCAAGGAGCTCTATAAGCTGCTTAACTCTAATAAATCTCACTATCCAGTGAAAGCAAAGAAAGAACATGGACAAAAAATGACCATTTATTTTCAAGGCTGCAACTGTGAATGGTTCTTTAGAGTTGGGTCTTTACATCACAAACAGTCCAAATGTAATTCCCTTCTCTGATTTATTGCAGGATATTGAACTAGTGCCTCTCCGTTTCCACTAAAGCCTACCTCATGGAGCCTTCCTGTCTCCCTCATGGTACCTTCTCCTCCTTCCCTCTGCTACCAAATGAATATTTATACAAAGCAAATGTGTTTCAAGTAGGAAAACTAAAAGTATTGCATCAGAGGATGTTTTAGGTAGGTGCCAAAAGTACTGAGGCATGCAAGACTCAAATTCAAGTATCTGCTGCAAATCAGGCAGGAAAAATAAGAAGAACTGAAGCTTGCATTCCAGGGCGCTTTACCACCATGTCTGTGAATAATGGCATCATCATACCTACATCTGATTCTGTTTTGTTCTGAGCTAGGCAAAGAGAGAGACGACCTCTAAAGCAGAACAGGGAGGAAGGGACATGTATTCTAAGCCTATCTTTGAAACACAAATAAGTGTATTTCCTAACTGGGCCTTTAAATAACAAAAAGAAGCAACCCTTTAACTTGAAACTTTACTTTTAATTTAGGTCCTTCAAGAATAAAGATCATAGGCAGTTCCTACTCACTTCTTAGCATGACTAGAAGGGATTCAGTTTGTAAAGAAGAAAGAACTCAATCCAATAGATGGGTGCTCTAACACAGGCAGCCAAGAACAGCATTGCCCCAAGCACACACATGCACACTGTCCCACCCTGCCTCTTCCCCATACATCTTGTTTTTAAGTGAAAGTGACTCAACAGGTTTGTTATGGAATTTCAGGACTGCTGCAAAGCTTATTTGCAAGGCAACTTTTTCTCAATCCTCTGTGTCTGATGTATGCCATACCTGACATACATAGCAGGCAATTAACAAGGATCAATTATTAGAAGTGTAACTGAGACAGTAAAACCAGGAGTTTGAGCTAGAAGCCTTACCAGACCCTTTAGGGTGATCTCGCTTGGGGTTATCTAATCACAGAAGAGAGATTTAGGGAAAAAAAAAAAAAAAGAAGAAAATGTTAAGATAACAAAACCAGACTATAGTACATTAATGTACAAAGGGACTAGGAGAGATTAACAAATACTCTTTTACATTTCAGAAATTCCTGTTAGATCAGTCTTACCAGTGTCTTTAGGATTTTCAGGAGGATGTGGCTTGGGATCTGTAAACAAATAAGAGTTAGAATAAATTCAGCAAAATTACTGGTGTGACAAAACCAAAAACAGAGCATGTAGTGACCTTGAAGGATGATCTGACCTAAAATATTGTATCAAAACTTCCCCATGTCATTTTCCTCTCATTTGCTAATGCTGTATATCTTTGGTTATTTCAGCTAAATGGTGTGTTTTAATGCAACTAAGAGTGTTCCTGCTACATTAACCTGCACGTCAGATCCTTGCTAGGACGGAATATAGACAGAAAAACTCCTTCAGTGTTATGAAGCATTTTAGTTTGCCCATCTGATTTCAAAGCCTAAACTTTAAATTTTTCTACCAGGTACAGATTACTTGGCTGTTTTCTCTTTTTAACCAAATATAAAGCTTGGTACCTCACTTGGAAAATAGGCAAGGTACACAGAATAGAACAAGACATATGGTCCCCACAATGACACTTCATTTGGCTTTCCATAAAACAGGAAAATAAGAGATCTTACATATAATCTCCGTGCTGTTTAGTCACAGTCTTCACATTAGAAAGAGCATTTTCCTTCGAATTATTTCTAACAGATTAATGTTTCTTTGTGCTACTAAAAATACTTCCTGAAATGGGAGAGATTAGTTCGGATTTAACATTTACTTCCAGAAGTAATAGTTTATGGAATTAGTGCCATCTAGTGAAAACACAGCAATGAAACAAGTAGAAGCTGGCTAAGAAATTATTGGAATTCCTACAGTTTTTGTGATCCAGAACCTTACAATTAACGAACATAACTAGACTGCAGTTACTTTTATCTACCATCTGATACCTTAATCAACTCAGTGCCTTATTATATTTAAGTCATAAAGGATGGATAGACATTGCACCAGGTACATTTGAGCAGTACCCAGGAAAATATGATACTTACCAGGATTAAAATCACGGATCAAGTCACTATCATGTGCAAAGAAAGGGGAAGTTTTACATGTAATGCAAAAACTGAAGTAGTCTTAGACTATACTCTACACAAAATGCACCTCACAATGTCTTCTCCGTGAATGGAATGACATGCCCACTCTCAGTGACTCACAGGAAAGCCCCATGGAATCACTAGGCATTACCCAACAAGTGACTTGCTGCTTTTGGAGACGATGGGACCTGCCAAGGGCCTGCTCAAGGTGAGCAAGCTCCAAACATGCAGACTGAAAGCCAACAGAAGGGATTCTCGCAGGGTCTCTAGGCTTGAGAAATCACATAGTACATTTCTGAAAGCAGATTCCAGAATGAAGAAACCCTTTTGCTGTTAGGGAACTGCTTTCTTTTATAGAAATATCACAACGCTGTGTGCCACTAAATTGAAAAATTCAGGATCTCAAATTGGTATGTACACTACACTTGATTTTACAGTAAAAGGCATTACAAGCCAGTTAGATCTCACCTAGATCTGCTAGTGGTGTCTTCGGAGTTACAGGAGGCTTCTTTGTACTTTCTGTCAGGTATGATTAGAGAAAAAAAAAGAATTAAATACTCTTTAACACACTTTTCAGAAGGCACATGAAGGACAAAGGACAAATATAAGTATGTCTATATAACAAAATGCACAAGATCAAATCTAGACAGCAAGACAACTTTGCCTCAAAGAGAAATCTTGAAGTGCTCCAAAGACAAATTTGAGCTCCTTGTGGTCAACATCTTGACAAACACATGGCTGAATTGTTCCACTGAGGTTTAAACAAACCATATGTGGCAAGGTTATCATGCTTGGTCATGCAGTAATACTTGGAAATAAACAAGTCAAAAGGCAGCCACAATCTTCCTGCTTACCTTCCCCAAGTGCATCTTCTAAGGAGAAGTCATCTTGGCCTGTAGAAGATACAAGAAACACTTACTCAAACACAACATTTAATAAAGTCATAAACATGTCTCTGATGGATCATGAGGTACGTTTTCTGCTTCCTGAGTCAATCTAGAAGAATATTTTGAGTCAGGGTTGAAGAAAGTAATTCTTCTGTATTTCTCCAGGTCACTATCCATATGTATTTTCAGAAAAAAAAAGGAACCACACTAAGAATTTGCTTTATAGAAATGACCCAAAGGGTTGGAGCATACATTCCTGCAGTCAATAACGCACTTTATTCTTCCCACTGCTATCGCATGCTTTCTTAGTGCCATCCACAGTGTATTCTTTCCCAGCCTTCTTTTCACTGAAGCACAAAATAAGGTGGGGGACAGCTCCAATGAAGGAGAACACACAAGATTCAAGTGTGAAGAAGAGCCCTGGAGTGCAAAGGCCATTATGAAAGTTATGTAATGGATTTAATATCTTGGCATTAAAAATTAATTTTCATGGGTTTTTAAGACTTACCACTTCCCCTAACCTGGGTTAGCAGTATGAAGGTGGTTAAGATATTAGCACACATGATCTTGAGCAGATTTTTCAACTTCCTAAAACACAGCTAAATGCAGCTGGCACCACTATGGGGTCTCCACTCCAAGGCAATTAGATTCTATTTTCAGTCCTTAGGAAAAGAACACTGTCTCTTGCTGTATTAAATCAGTTGCTAGAGCTACTGCTACTTGCCCAGCCAACTGCAAACACACCAACTCAATACATACATGACACAAACTGGTTTCACAGCATGAATATAGTGGTGTGATCTCAGCAGGAGAGGCTTGGAAGGTAAGTGGACATCTAAAACAACTGCCTGGGGCATTTCTGATTTTCCATCATCCCTACATCCCTACTCTCACTGAAGCACAGAATAAGAAAAAGGCCTAAAAGTAGATATCAGCTATTCAAGAAACAGACATCCAAATATACTGCTTCAGCCTCATAGAAGCTGAAGACGTTTTCAACCTACGGAGTATCAAGCCAGCCAGAGCAGAAGTTATTTCCAGACAGAAACTACCTTAATTCAGAAGATACCTGCATAAAAAATCCATCTGTCTGGCTTTTCCTCTAAGAATGTAACTACCAAAGAGGCATCAGAACTGGCTACTGCAAAGCCTGAAGAGAGAAATAAAAAAAAACCACCAAAACCAAACCACAAGCAGAATGCTCCTCTCACTTACATGACAGACCAAGTTAAGTCACGAGTCTAATACCAGGGATGATGGATGCTTATATACCTGGTGACATCTTTCATCATAACTGAGGTCAAAATCGAAATCCCTTTTCTTCTCAGGTAACTGCACTAATAATGCCTTTTTTTTTTTTTTCCAGAAAAGAAAGGAAGTAAGATAACTTTTCTTTTCTTTTTGTAATAGGGAAGAAACTGGAATGGAATAAAAAAAGCGTGCAGTCTGGCCAATTGAACTGCTACAGCAGAAACCAAAATCTGAATCCTAAGAAATGATTGCCATTCTGTAACATTTGGACTGAAAACCACCTTGCTCACAGCCAAGTAACGAGGCAGCCCTGCCTGGTCTGTGACAAGCCCTTTCATGGGAACAGAGGCAACTGATGGCTTTATTGTAGTGCATGAGCAAAGCACATTGAATAAAATAAGTAGGTATAGATCTTGAATAGAAAGCAAGAAGATATTTTACCTGGTGTCCCTTATTTCAGGTGGAGACCACAAGCTCTTTTAGACATTTAGGTCGTAACAAACTACTTCACAGAATGCAAAATATTTGCAGATCATTTATCTGAAGTCTACATCAACTTGCAATACAACTTTATAAACCTCTGTAAAATTAGCAGGTGCTAAGACACAAATGACAGTTACTTCTGAAGTTACTCCTTTGGTTAGATTACACCAAGAAACCTACATATCAACAGGCAAAAAAAAGGCCAAAGCACTGAAGAAATTTTAAGAGGTATTTGCGTAATTGTTCCTCAAACCTGAATTCTAGTTTGCTTGTTTTCTCAAGTACATACATTTCTCAGTCCTCTGCAAGGTCTGCCCAAGGCAGGACCTGATGAGGATTTGGTAGTTTAACTCCAGGGGCGCAGGCATAGGAATCTGTTGAAGATGCACACTCAAAATACCCTACCAGAGTAGCACACACACATCTGTCTCAAAGTGACAGGTGTATCACTAAAACAACGTTACACTGGTTTGTGTGTATTTCAAGAGCCCTGTTTCTTTTCAGGCAGACTGAAAAACAAGCACATACACTCAACGTTATGCTTTGGTGCAGCTGAAATTTTACCTGGAGCAGGGAAGAGGCTGTATGAAGAGTTTCCCACTCTTCATACAGCATGAAACTTAGTCCAGGAACTCGGAATGGCTTAAGCTGCAGCGGTTTCCCTCAAGAGGAGGAAACCTTTGTAAAAGGGCGTGCTTTCAGTGACATTGCTATTTTAAGGGATTTTGCACACGAGCCTCAGAGAGAAATAATTTAGGATGAGATTGCTGACTAACAAGCTCATGTAAAAAATGCTATGACAGAGGAATAAACAAATCTGAGAGTCAATTAAAAAATTATCATGCTTTATTGACTGGAATTATTACACTGGAAGCAAAATTCTGCTTTCCAAGCATGCAGCAAGATGTCAGGCTCCTCACATACATTACTTCTTTGAGATAAAGTAGCAAAAAATGTCAAAACTTAGCTTATAGAACTCATTACAATAATCTGCGCTCCAAGGTGCTGGAAGTTGGCTTTCCCAGAAAAGAAAGGTGTTTCTCCATTGTTCATATCACACCTCCCTTTAAAAAGCTGCTTGTCTCTAAAGCAGCTGCTTTTTTAAATGCACTCACTCCACTTTTGGTATGGGTGGGTCCAACTAAAGTAGAAGTTCAGTGACTTAGCCTAAAAGGAGAAAAGCTCAGTAATGATTCAGGTGGTTCCAGGAAAGAAGTAATTAGATAAATTAAATTAAAAACAAGAGATAAAACTACAGAACTAGATTAAAGGTACTGTAAGGGAAAGAAAGAACAGTCAGCAAGAATATGCTGCACTCCCTACAGATTTAAGGAATGCCCAGAGCAACTAAGCTTATGAACATTTTATTAGTCTAAACAAAGATATTTACAAGTAAAGTAGATATTATATTGCATATGAAGCACAATATAGCAGGTATTTCTAGCTCCTAGGGGCATGAGCAGATTCAAGAATACTTCAGAAGTGTCTACACTATTTTCTTTTCATGTCTGTAGCTCAAATACCTGGATCTCAAGAGACAGATCCTCAGCAGGCCGTCTCTAGTAACCAACATAGTTTGTGTTAGCTGGGGGGAAAAGAGTAGGCAAAACAAGAGGAGCAAACACAGGTTTTGAACAGCTCAAGAAGTAGAGGATATTGAAGAGATACAAGTAAGCAAATAAGAGTGCTAAGACCTTTTGCAAAGACTTGTCGCTGCTCTCAGATACTTCCTGCTGTTAGATCAGTCACATTCACATTCAACATTGCAGAAGGCAACGGGAGCTTTGGAAAGTTCCTCCATTAGTCACATGTACGGTGACACACCAAGAAAGGAGACTTGTGATGAATCACAAATAAAACTTTCTAACTTGAGCAACAGACTGCTTCAATTTTGTTTTCCTAAAAACACCAGTGCTCTTCTACTTCCTTCCCTCCTTCTCTCCCACAGGGTACCCACAGAGCCTGCATGTTGCAACTGGTCTTCCAGGCCTATGAACCAGGTGACAGTGGTCATCTTGTCTCCATCCCACAGCTGGACATTACCTGCTACTCCATCAGTGGCTGACTTACAATCATAAACTATCTCCATTTGGAAGGAACCCATAAGGATCACCAAGTCCAACACCCTGCCCCTCACAGGACTAACTACAAATAAACCACATGGATAAGAGCGTCATTCAGACATTCCTTGAACTGTCAGGCTTGGTTCCATGCCTAATTCCTTCCTGCCTGTTCCAGTGACCAACCACCCTCTCAGATAAGAACTCTCTCCTAATGTCCAATCTGAATTTCCCCTGAGGCTGCTCCATTCCATTCCCTTATGTCCTTTTGGAGGTAATCAGAGAGAGAAGAACAGCACATGCCCCTCTGCTGCACCCCTTGAAGAAGCTGTAGGCTGTTGTGTGGTCACCCTTCAGCCTTCTCTTCTCCAGCAAACCAAGTGACCTCAGGCACTCCCAGTAGGTTTTGCCCTTGAGGCCTTTCACCATCTTGGTCACCCTTCTCTGGACACACTCTATCGTTTCATCTCTTCATTGCGCTGAGGCACCAAAAACTGCACACAAGGACTTGAGCAGAATAGAGTGGGGCAATCACCTCCCTCGAGCAGCCACCATCGCTGTTCTTAATGCACCCCAGGGCACAAGTGGCCCTTCTGGCTGCCAGACTGTTGATTCATCTTCAACTTGCCATTAATCCAACCCCCCAGATCTCTTTCTGCAGATCTCTTTCTGTTGCTTTCCAGCTTCCCATCCTCCAGTTTGTACAAAGGACCAGGGTTATCCCATCCCAGGCACGGAACCTGGCACTTGCTCTTGTTAAATTTCCTATTTAACAATAGGGTTTTTGACTGCCCACCTTGTGTCTGCTCTGCTCCTTAGCCCCTTATTTTCATGACCTATGAAAAAATCTTGAGCTCAAAGAGGCCTTTCATCTCTGGAGAGTTTACACAAGGTCTGGCAGCTCTCTTGCAGGACAAGGATATTGGTAGCCACAAAGACATAAACTCAGGCAAAAAGCAGCTTCTCCAGCTTTCAGCATGAGAACTGAATCACTGGCTTTTATACTCCTGTGTCTTGTGCTCCTTCTTCTCAAGGGACTGAAAACACAAGGAGTACAAATATTCAACTCCTAACCATAGCAGAACCTGTAGAAAACACAAAAAGGCCAACACATTGGAACTTGAAACACTTTAATTAAGAGAACATAGACATCACATCCCTTCCAATTGTTATTTAAATTTATCAGCACTTGATTTCAATCCAGGTTTTGCCCCACCAGTTACCTACAATAGAGCTGTTTGCTCAGCTCACATTCAGACAATTACTTTCTTGAATGTCCTATGCAGGCAAAACCAAGAGGGATAGTTAATTATAAAAAACCTGGGAGAAGAGTGACTTGGTTCTCCATATCTTACTGTAACTCTAAAACTTTAAATGGAGAACCTGGAACATGAAAAGTTCACGCAGGTAGGCAGCTAGTGGAAGCACTTAAAACTTAAAACTCTTTCCTCTCAGCCAGTAGAGAGGATTGCAGGCAAGATGTCTGCGTCAGGCAGGCTGATCAGATGTTTACTCCCACTGCTAAGCAGCAGTTTATAATTAGCCCTGCCCAAAGCCTCATGAAATTAAATCCCACTGTTTGTTGCAAACCCTGTACCCACCTATCAATGCTGCTTTTTGAGTTTGGTTCCTCTACAGGGCAAGAGAAAACAAAAAACTTTGCATAAAATTCTATTTAGCAAATGAAGCCCCTTTCCTACCTAAAATAAAAATGCCCCAAACATGAATACCAACTGTATATCAGCAAAAAAAAAGCAAAGATAATTTTTTACATCTGGGGGAGTGTCTGCTTTCTGCACATCTGGAGCATTCACTGATGTAACCAATGGGAATAAAGTCAGCTAGATATCTCTTCTGTAGCCAATAAAAACATTAATTTCTTCTTCAAAGAGATGCATAAGACTAGCCTAATAATGATCACATTTATTTTTTGTACAGTTATCCAAAAGCTGCTTCCCTGAAAAGTTACTTTATTTGCACCTATCTTGAAAACACAGTACATAAAAAGTTAGGCAATTATGTGGCCTAATCTTTTCCTGATCTGACTGCTAGTAAAGGGCTTTTAGACTTGTGATTTGTTTTAAAATTTGAATTTCTCTTTCTTCTGTTCAAAAATGGAAACTTAATATTTTTAGAAAGCCTACAAGGCCATATTTTGACTCAGAACTATTTACTTAAATAACTAGTAATGTGAGGGGTTTTTTTAATAAAACATGGTAAAATAAGATATTTGGAGATGAAAAAAACCCTCATATTTTGAAGCACAGTTTGGGGAATTTTGCTTGCTTAGAAGTTTCCCATGGACTGGGAAACCTTTGTTGCCACTTTAAGCCATAGAAGGTAGGAAAATACAATGGAGTTCTTAGAGCTCTTATGAACTATAAGCAGAGTTTTCCAGGGGAGGATTTGACATACGAATAAGAGGACAGAATGAATAGCTCTAAATCAGCAGAACGCACACAGAAGAACTGAGTCAGTTGCAAAGCTAGAGAATTAACATGATGGCAACAGCCCTGCCAAACACTGAGCTGCTTATGAGATGGGGTAAAAGAGAGCTATGCAAAACTAAGAACTCCTGTGAGTCCCTTCAGTCAGGTAGGGAGAATAAAAGCTAATATTTGACATGTCAATCACAACCCAGCCAAGGATGAGTTGACTACTGGAGTCTGGTTTATTTCTTTATTTCCTTTTAATTCTTCATGCTCATAATGGATGTGACCTCTTTCCCTCCAAACTACATCTGGGATGTTTGGTGATAGCACTCAGTGGCAAAACATCATCAAACAGAAAATCCACAAATCCCAGATCTTCTCCTGAAGATTAAAAGAGCTTCCAAGACACTGCCCCTAACAGCAGCTTGGAAAAAACTGAAGTATTATTCCATGCTGTCAGAGACTGAATGTTATAATTTATGGCTTAAACATCTTCATGAAAGACCTTTACCTATTATAGCAAAACTATTACAAAAGCTGCAGAAAAGAACACCACACCCTGAATAAGTCTTTTGACTGAGGCCCTGGACTGTTTGATGGAGATAAGGTAAATTCAAGTCTGGGTAGAGAAAAAATACATTCATAGCACACTTCTTTCTCTGTTTCTTTCTTTTCTCCTTCTCCTTGCCTCTTTTACTATTAAATAAAGTATATAAAATTTTTTTTGCACCAACACCTAATCTCATTTGGTCTTAATCACGTTTTTTGGGTGTATTTTGAATCCTTCTGGGTCCAATCCATTTTATTCAGAGGCTTAGTTTCCTTTGGTTGTCTGTGTTAAACCAGTTCATTACACATGCTTTGGGGAAAGTTGTTTCTTTCAGAGAGTACCACCTCCACATGTTCAAAATAAGTAAGACCCAGCTGACCACAGTCCTGGGCAACCTGCAGTGGCTGACCCTGCTGAAGCAGGGGGTGGGACTGAAAGGGCTCCAGAGATGACCCCCAGCCTCAGCAGCCTGTGGTTCTGTGACACTGGCCAATCCCAGCCACTCTTTACTCCTTGTGCTACAAACTCATAGAACTACAATTAAAATAAGTCACTCTCTCCATCTGCAATTCTTTTTACAAATGAGAACTGAAATACATTGCTCTGTCTCCTGAAGCTTGTAAGCAGAAACCTAACCTACACTAACAAAGCTTAGTTAGAAGAACATTTGGGCGATGGAAGCATGGCACATTCACCAAGAAATGGCAAGTTTTGGGAGCACCGAGATAGGAAGCAGAGAGAGGAAAAGGTTTTTGCAAAATGTAACAAAGGTGCTGAATCCACATGGCAAGAAATCAAAAGTTACTGGATGTATTTATTTGACTTTTGGTTCAATTTCTGTTACCTGGAATTTCAGGAGGGCCTGACCACAATTCAAGACTGCAAGTATCATATACTATGCTTATTGCTGTTTCACCTATGTACTTCGCCTTACCAACCATAAATGCATGACTAAAATCAGTGAGCATTTTAATTAATACTAAGTTATCTTGTGTCAATTCAAGGTCTAAAGCAAAATACAACTGGCAGACAGACACATGGGCTTGTCTGCATTTGTGTGCAGCATACCCTTGACAAAGGACAGATGTTTGATTAAATTGCCTTGCCTAAGTTATTTAAAGCTTGTTTAGTTCTTGCTGCTGAAATTTTCAGCCTTCTAGGTAACCAGTCTTGAGTTCATGGCACCTTCCTCACAGCAACCCTAAAAGCACACTGATTTCACTCTGTGCATTAAACATGAAGTTACTTGATGCCACCAAGGCCAGCCCCAGAGCCACTGCTGCCACTGCCTTCTCTTGCATCAACAGAGCCCCTGCTGAAGCCAGCCCTGTCCTTCACCCCCTGGAGCAGGCAAGGAGTACCCCTCTCCCCAGGACTCAGTGTAATCACTGTTCCTCTAGGGAGGCTCACAATGGGCCAAGACCCCTCTGATCTGCATCACTGCCTCTGTGGTCATGGGGTTGGATTGGGAGCTCTGAAGCAGTCTTAGGAAAACCTGTTCTCAAATCTCACCAAGATCAAGCAGGGACTGGGCACCTGCTTTGCATTCAGACACTTTTGAAGTTCTGTCTTGGCATAAGAAATGTCAGTAGTTCATTTTTTATAAGCCTAAGATACCAAAATTCTTTAATTACATGTTGCTCACAGTCTACAGCTTCAAAGTTCAAGCTGCTCAACAGACAGGACTTTAAGCTTTCACAAAGCTGACAAGCCCTGCAGCTACTACTCACATAGCCTGAATTTCCATAACTGGGTGCATTCTGACCACAAGGCTCACATTTACTCTTGTTACCTAAGTTCCCTTCCCTAACTATTATATCAATAAGTATTTGTAGCATAAAAGTATATTAATTTGTTAATGTATATTAGTTCACATTTTACATTACAATGCAAAGTGGCAGTGGAATTTTACTGGACACTTTGCTATTGACCATGCTTAAGCAAAGGAAACCAAAGGACAGCTCGGCACTGTAAGTAACTTTATTTCTTAGAAGCTTAGAGATAATAAAATACATGCCTGAGCAACCAACATAATGTCAGCATCCTAACCCCTCTAACACCTCTTTGAAACCCTCCCAGTATTGATGTCTTAAATGGCTACCTAGAAACAGAGACTGGACAGGAATAAAGGGGATATTTATTTGAAAGGCCTTCAGATATACACTCTGGGTTCCAGAGGGTCCTGCCTCAGTGGATCCCAAAATGGACGAGAGGTCACAAGTTCTTCACACTTTTATATCAGCATAAATTCACCAACCAGAACCCAGCCAATGATGGAATTTCTCCAGGCTTGCCCTCCTCTCCCCAAGATGATGGTTTACAGTTTTTCAGCCTAGGCCAGTCTGGGTATCCTTGGAGAGCAATCTGAAGAGGTTTGTTATGTCTATCTTAGCATAAAGAACAGCACTTAACAAGCTACAGGAAACTTCAGAGTTACACTAGAAGTGCAGGATTTGAAAAATATAAAAGTTAAAACCTAAGGCATCAATCCCAAATCAGTAAAACATTTTATAAAGTGATAA
This sequence comes from Erpornis zantholeuca, assembly GCA_013400515.1. Lineage (NCBI taxonomy): Eukaryota > Metazoa > Chordata > Aves > Passeriformes > Timaliidae > Erpornis > Erpornis zantholeuca. Next base: position 85,110 of record VZTN01026428.1, read on the forward strand.
AATCTGTAAAATGATAGATTAAAGGCTTCACTCCACAACAAACAGTCAGGAAACACCGGCATTTAGTTTGGTCTGCATCCTCACACTCTGCATCTCTGGTAGCCTCTTGGATTGGGGCAGGGAGGAATGGAAGAAAGAGTAATTTTCTCTCTGCCCCTCTCTGGGGCAGAGAGGAAAAAAAGAAAGTGTAGCAGCAAGGTTCAGGGGCCAAAAGGTTAGGGCAATCTTCTGTAAATGAAACATGGTAAAATTTTAGCATAAGAAAGGAAGAAAGTACTAAGAAATCAAAATTCATGGTCTAGCAGATATTGGGTAATAATTGGCATAGGCATTGGGCCCAAAATCTCAACTGTTGGACTGGTAACTAATCCTCACTCTGATTAAGGAAAAAAAGGTAAATTATAATTTATTTTGAACAAATTAACAGATTTATAAATTCCTTCTTTAAAATAAAGTTTATTTGAAATATACACTTGCAATGCGTACAGAGCCAGATCAAGAATACTGTTATTTTTATAGCAGCACATTGATATAAGGATACACAGTAAGCAGAACTCTTAATTCTGCTGATACTTGTAAGCTGAAAATTTCACAGCTTGTTTCTTTTACCTTCCTCACCAGAAGTCTTACCAATTCAATACAGCTTGTATTCTAATAGAAAAGTCCAAACAAAAGTCTGTAATCTAACCAGAAACATTAACTGAACAGTAAAACTGACTTTGTTTTTCATTGTGGCTCGTTCAGTTATGGCTAAAAAGACTCTTCAGGCTTTTCAATCTGTGTACTTGACGTGAGCTGCTACCTCTTGTGGTAAAAGGAAGAGGAAGACTTTGGGTTTTACGATGAGGGTTTCCTGTGGGGAAGATGTGGGTTGAGGAGACCAGACTCAGCAGAGTGTTTGCAATGATTCAAATCACAGGAGTTGGCACAAATATATGGCAAGCCAGAAACATGCCAAAAGTTTTGTTTCTCTTTTAAAAAGAAGGTTGAGAGGCTTTCCTTTAGCTTCCTATCTTTCAGTACTTGAGTAAAAAGGCAAATCTTCCCTTTTGTACCAAGGCTATGTTCTTAGTAGTTTCAGTGTGTTCACGAGCTCAGAAAAAGAGCTGGAATGCGTTCACAGTGGAACTGTAAGCACTTCAAGTGCGTCTTGTGGAAGTATTACTGTTATATTTAGACAAAACCTTCAACAAGAATTCTCCACGTTCACTGTAAGAATTAATTTCATCATCTTCACTTTGATTCTGTATCACCTCCTAAAAACAAATTAAATTTTATGTTCCAGTGTTAGTCACTTGCAGGCTGCCATTACAAATGCCAGACTTCAACTTGCACTATAAATTTGCTCATTTATTAGAAATTTTATCATTTCATAGACCACCACAGGAAAGCAATAGGAATGGATGCAGGACAGGTAAGAACTGCAACCTGATATCCTGTGCCAGGATATAGCACCGGCAATGAAGCCAGTGACAAGGACACAATGGCAATGCCCAAGGGATAGAGTAGAAAAAACAGTGGACAGGGAAGAGGAAGGAGAGGGAGGGAGAAGTCTGGATGCAAAGGAGTTGTCAACTCACTACAGCCACACAAGAATCACAAATCTTGCCTGAAGTTTGGGGAAAAAAGGTCCACACCTCTGCTTAGTATACAAAGAGAAGAGATGACCTTTACAGAAGGCCAAATTAGAAAAAAAAAGGAAAGCTGAAAGTTTTTGTGAGAATGGAGGAGAAGAAGAATATTGTAAATCAGATTGCAAAGTTGCTGGCTAAGATAAGCAGCGACAGCTCTGAGGTGAAAGGATGTCTCTATAACCACTTGTAACATTTGGGGAGGGAATAGATGGTGAAGCAACTACTCAATTTGGGATCCAATCAAAAGATGCCTGGCATCCAGGATGGAATGAGAAAGACAGCGTAGGCAGGAAGGCATTTCTGGTATTGAAGAGAAAAAATACAGGTATGGATAGCTGGAGGTGAGGGAAGAACCAGTAGATTGAAAGATAATGATATGAAATGTAAAAAAAGAGCCTTATCTAAAAGCTTTCTGCATAGGCTTCTCCAAGCCCTCCCCCAAGGCTTATCCTGCAACTTCTTGTTTCTAAATTTAACAAGGACTTGTGTGACTCTGTCCAACAATAGCATCAGCTGTAATAAACACTGTATGCTACCCAACACATTCGCTTCACTTACTCTTTATTCACAACATCTCACTTCTACTACCCACTAGTAGTAGATACTTCTACTATCACCACCAGCTCCTTTTCTCTTCACATAGGTTCAGTCTTTTCCTCCATATCATGGGGAACAAACAAGTGTTGGTAAAATATAAGTTTAAACATCCTTACTGCCCTTTTTCTAAACACAGAAGGTTTAGAGTGTAGTATTTTTGTGTCAGTTATAAAATCAGTAATCCTCCCAATATTGCTTGGATTTGCTTTCCTGGAAATATCAGAGTTTAAAAACTTTTCACTTTATGTTTTCCTCAGAATATTGGACTTCTTCACAAATAGAGAATATACAAGCAACATTTTTCTGTGGTTAAGCAAAAAAGCATACAGAGACAGCTTTATAATTAAAATCAGATTTTTACCAATTAAATTGATGGGTTTTTAATCAAAAGGAACTTATATTTCATGGAAAAATTAATTTGTATCCTGAGTTATAACTTTTAACTGATGAAAGAACGACTTCTATCTGAAAAACAAAGTTTGCTTTTACCATGATTAAAACTCTTTGGCTCAGAGTGAAATGAGCTTTGTGGATACTTTACACACATCAAGAAATGGATACCATTTCCTGTGAAAAATTTGGAAGCAAGAAGAGATCCAATGGGAGTTTTACAGGATGCATGATATGAGAAAAGCAGAGCAGAATTAACATCTGAATTTAACTAACCATTGCCCCAGTTAAGAGGCCTTCATTTTACAAGCACTGTTAAAGATGCCATTTCTTAAACGTTTATAGTACATGGACGCTTCACAAGTGACTGAAATGTGCACAAAGGAAACCAAATACATTTGTTACAGATAATGATGTTGTGTGATCAGATCTGACTTAAAATGTAAATGTTTTCTTTCAAAAGGATCTTTTACCCAAAACAGATTTGAATGACTCCTGCATTTGACATGTCAACTATATGTTTTAAAGGAACTGTTCTATATTTAAAAAACCTGTTCAATATTTAGAAATACTATTGTAAACAAGCCTTACACCACAAAGAAATAAGTTCTTGGACTCTCACAGGAATTTGCCTTATGACTTTTTGGAATTCTTTGTAAAAAATCTTCTGGATCTCATTATTCTGGGCTTCACAGTCACATCAAATGTAGAGACTAAACCAGTTTAAAAGGAATTTGTGATGACTATCACTTCATTTATTTTCAACAGGGGAAAACTGTACCTGTGGAAGGAGGAATAAATTTTCTGTAGCAAGCTGGGAAATCTTTCCCAAACTAAAATTCACCAGCATAAAGAGATTTTTTTTTTTTAATGAAAAATAAACTAAAACTACCTTGTATCATACCGAGCAACTTTCCAAACACTAGTTTTTGCAGTACAGGTCCTGAGTCTGCAGAAAAGCTGTCTCAGTGCTGTTGCTGCCTCTGTATGCTTTTGCAAGGTGGCACAGAGACCTCCTGCAGCAGCTGATAAAACACAGACAGGCAAAGGGCAAGATACACAAGCTGTAACACTGCTTTGCTGTGAGGGGAATAACTTGCAGGGTGCATGCTGTAGGATTAACAGCAAATCCAAGAGTAATACCAAGTTCCCATCAGTGCTGCGAGAAATGGGAATTCAGTATGCCCCTGTCATGGATGCTGGGACTTACAGATGCTCCTGAATGGAAAAAGAGAGGGTATGACCAAACTAAATGGAAGGTCCTCCAGGGATGCAGCATTGCTGGCTGGAGTTGTGAGCAGAGGGTTGAGCTGGAGCTCAGTTCAAGCACTGCCTTCCCCTGCACCAGCCTCTGGGCCACATATTGTTCTGACAATCCGTCTGAATTTACTGCCTACCAGCGGGTGCAGATAACTGAATTTACTGGGCTGTCTCGGTAAGGTGGCCACACACTGGGCCCTATCTACATCATGTCCTAAAGGATATTGATGCTCAGTGCACCTTATTGCCCTGCAGCAGTGATGAATGAGTAGTTTCTCATAGAGGAAGTGGGGAAGACACCTTCCTATCTCTAGTGCAAGGGAGCCTCAGTTTGAAGAGACAAGGCTGGCAGCCCTTACCTGTTGGCACTGCCCCTACTGCCCCTGCCCTCCTTGGGCTTGACTTTCTTGACCACTGCAGATGGAGAAGGCATGAAGGCATTACAGGTATAGGCAGTGTGCTTTGTCCTGGAGGGAACCAGCTACAGACTCTTACTGAGTCACTGCAGCAATGCTGCAGGCACTCAGACTCAGTTGTTTTTATGCAAATAATCTGCTGAAAGCGGTACTGAGCTGATTAAGGGGACGTGGCTGAGATTTAAAAAGTAATTAGCAACCGATTCCCTGGAAAAACAAGGGCAGGGAGACTCTAAAAACGTATTACCTTACACACCGTTCAGCCTGTCCAGAAGCACACTGGCGAGTGTCAGAAAACAGATGCCAGAGATTTGAATGATGGAGTTCCAGGCCCCCTACAGTTCTTACATGCACCAGAAGCCAAAAAATATACCTCATATACTACAGCTGGTGTTGTAAAAGCATTCTGTTCAATCCTTCTTGCTGAAGAAACAAGACCCCAACTGCCTCCACCTGGAATGGTGTGCAGTATATCTAGAACTGGCTGTTACACGGGGAGGAAGTACAGCCCTACATCTTCCATGGCATCATCCACATGAAGCATTAAAATACAGATTTTAGAGGAAACGCTGTAGTCTTAACTAGAAATCAGCTTCTGTAGAAATTAGTGAGAAAACAGGATAATTAACCCCGGATGCAAACAAGTAATGGTCTGTCATTGTGCATTTGTTTAGCCATGTTTGCAGCTAGAAACAGGAAAGCTGATAAACGATTTAAGGAAGGCCCTGACAAGTGCTAACTGCCCCATCCGGGAACTAATTCTAAAAAGTTTTCCCAGGGGTAATTTGTATTGTCAAAGCCTATAGGGGTAGAAAGGTCATGGCGAGGAAGATGAGGATTACTTTATCCTCTGAGATCTCCCCACAAATTGTAAGACCACCACCCCATAGGGAACATACCATGCATGCTTAATGATTTCCAAGCTAATTACCATGCGAATTGGGGATGGGAGGTTTTTTTGCTATGAATACATATTTGTCTTTTGGATATCCAAAGCTTTTGTAAACAAATAGACTATGTGATCATCTGGGTTTTTGCAATGTGGATGAGGGAACGATCCCCACAGTGCCCAGCGCTGAGATAAACATACACTTTCTAACTCTCAGCTGTTAGAGAGTCTTTGTCCATCTCAAGTTGAGTATTAGTATTAGATCAATACCCATATTTTGATAAATTACACAAAGCTTCAAGGCAACATCTCTGGAGAATATTTCCACTGTATCGATGATATACTGATTAAAGGAAAAACCTTTAAAATAGCGCTAAGTAATGGGCACCAAGTAATCTTTGTCTTTCCCCTACCTGAACCGATTAAGTTGAAGCCAACAAATCAACACAAAGAAGGCTGAACTCTGGCTACAAAATGCCCCAGCATATGACAAGTTATATGCTGAAGAGGCTGCCATGAATTTGCAGAAGTAATGGCCTCTGTTCACCTTAGAACATGCTTGGGAACCCCAGCGGCCCTGAGAATACATATACACAGACTCCTGAGTGATCAATAATGCAGTGCAGAAATGGCTCAAAGACTGGAGTCTTGCTAACCAGCAGTAGTGAGAAAAACCACTTTCAACATCGGGAAAATGGAAAGTAACACAATAGCTACTCAGAAAAAAATCTACTTGAACGCGTGGTGTAAATAAGAATATCTGAAATTCAAAGGCAATCTAAGAAACATAGTAACCAAGGCTGACCAGTTAGCCAGACTTGCCAGCAGAGGCTTATGGTGTGGGCACAAAAAATGCTATTTTTAGCCAGGTAGGTCCATGAAATTTCTGCTTATGTACTGAGGCAGAAATTGCGGCTTAGACTTGTCTCAGGAAGCCACAGTGCAAGCAATCAGGCAGTGTGAGATCAGTGGAATAATAGGACATGCATGGAAAGTACAAATGTTGGAACAGAACATGTGATGGGAGAAAGGGAAGTTTGAGGAAGCTTAGCAAGTAGATCAACCCCCCTTATCCTTACAACACCAGTAGGAGTTGTGTCCATGCAGCAGGAAACTCAGGCAAGTGCTGCTAGAAGATTTTCTACTTGGAAAGATAACATAGGTGGCACTCTAGGTGCAACAAACATATGTGTGTGTGTTTGCATGATGGAATGCAGCCTTGGCTAGTCTCAGCAGTAATCATTTCAAAACCACAGCTGTCGAAGAAAGAGGGGAAGATTGTGAGCAGAGCGGGTGTATCATATTCCTTCTAATCCCCTGGCATCTGGAAAGGTAGAACTGTACAATGTCTCGCTTGAAACTGCACTCCGGGAAGAGGGAAACTCTATGAAGCTGGGGGAGAGCCAGCTGACAAAAATGCAGGAACCCATCATAGCAGACCTGCAGAAAGCCAATTTCAACTGGGTGACAAAGTACCAGCCATCCCCTGGAACACCAGAATTGAGACACAAGGTTGTGTCTATCCTCCTGCAGCAACTGAAATCTCTAAGGAAGAAGAGGACCAGGAGTTACCTACTAGGTGGCCTTTGAGAAAATGATAAAGAAATTAGGTATGTGTTGTTATTTAGCATAAATAATTTACTTCAAAACCATGCCAGGTGTTTTGGAGACACAAGATGTAGGTATTTGAAGATTTATGTCCAAACAATTCCTGCGTACATGTCACTCAAGAACATGTTGCATGGATGTTCCACCCCCACAAGTATTCATGGACAGGTTGGATGGGGCTTTAAGCAACCTGCTCTCATGGAAGGGCCCATGGCAGGGGATTGGAAATACATGATCTTTAAGGCCACTTCCAACCCAAACCATCCTGTGATTCTATTCTATGGTTCAATGAAAGTACAGGACATGAACTTGGCAGGGTTTCAGCAGCAGGCTTGCCCTGTCTGGGAAGAGACCATGAACTGCTCTGTGCCACTTCCAATCATGTCATGGTGGCACTGACAGTGCCAATGCACACCAAACCTTCAACAGGTCACAGGAGCACAGAGTGTTCCTGCTTGAGCACACATAAAGACTCAGCCAGCAGGGACAGGAGACACACAAGGACATGGTTTGAGGGACTCACAAAGGGAGACTGCAGAGGGAACCTGTGACTGGAGATATGCTCTGGGCAGTAAAGGTTCCATGCCAACAGGAAACTTCCTGGAGGTATGGGGGCAAAGACAGCCCTGAGGGAGTGTGGCCACTCTCACCAGGGCCCCCCACACCCCTGTGACAGCCCTGACAGACCATAAGTGACCCTCATAGGGAGTGGGACACCAAAAAGCAAAGAGGAGCAGAGGAAGATCAGCAGGAAGACACCATTAGGCTCATTACAACCTTCTTGCTCTGCATTTTACTCCAGCAAAGGAGTAGAAGATGGGCTGAGCACAACCTGCAATGAAAACCGGGAAGCTGACAGAGTGGGTAGGGTTGTTTGGGCTTAAAATTAAAGCAGGAAAGAGGGAGGGCCTTTAGGGTTTGGTCTATCAATTTTTTTCCTCTCAGTTCCCAAACCCATGATTAGAAGTTTGCATTAACTGACAGTAAGCTAATTTAAGTAAAAGTTCCATGAGTTGAGACTGTTCTGCTCGTAACATTCTCTCAAAACATTTTTACTAGACTCCAAAGAGCAGGTTCCTGTGCCAGAGCATAGAAAAGCAGTCTGCAAAAGGATAGAAGAAAGAAGAATGCTCCTGTCAAAATGATCTTAACCAAAGAGTACTATTATTATTGCATTTTACTAACACAGATGACACCTGATGAAATAGAAGGTGGTTGCAGAGAGAAGTTCAAAATAGCAAGAGTTAATGCAGGCAAGAGTCTCAAGCACAGGCGGCCCAATCATATGAACCAGAGTAACATCAGGAAAATATTGAAATTGGTCTTGGCTGGATGGCAGTAGGCTGAGTCACACTTAACTCTTACCAAGTTATATCACTGTAACTAAAGTTACAGCCTAAGGAAAGCTTAAGGACTGTTGCAGTGACATCATTTTGATATTAACAGTGCAGTGGCCATTTTATATAACACCACATAAAAAAATTATTAGCCATTTCACATCAGGGAAAATAGAAAGATGGAGAAATGTGCTACACTTTTAAAGTTCGTGCTACCATGTATGCACTCTAGCACTACTACTGAAATTATTCAAATGAAGACTATGTGGTGATTTGTTGGCTTATTATTGGTTTTGTTTGCATTTTTTAAATCAGTATTAAAAGGCAAACAACTCCAGAGCCCACAAAGCAGAGCTCAGTCTCCAGGAGTCCCCACAGCACCTCCCTGTCCCAGATGAAAGCTCCATCTGCTGGATTACAGACATGGATCATTTCACCCTCTTTCATCCAACTAGTCATTTCTCTCAACACTGACTTTCCTCAGCAAGAAGTCAGGTGCACAATTGTTTCCTTCCCTTGCTCAGGGCCCTCTAATTACAGAGGTCTCAGAAAGAAGGGATCTCCACCTACATTTCACCCCAGGCTACTGATGTTACAACACAGGCACCTCATTTTCTAGCCTGTGTTTTGCTCACCTCCGGCTGTCCTTTTGGCAGCTGTCTTTCAAAATCAACAAGCTCTACCCAATTATTTCAAGATACTTAAACCATATAACCCAGAGTCCAAACTCCAGGTCTTCAGTACACAGACAGCTTTGCATGCCTTGATCTTTCTACAGTAGGTAAGGGAGACTTTTGAGCCTTGAGTCTGAATGCAGCAGTTTTTTGCTGCTCATCATGCACAGAAGCACAGATAATCACTGAGGATGGTTTAGGCCTCTAAGATCATCAAGTCCATGTATGGAGTCTCATGAAAGGCTTTTTTTTGTTTGATTCTTCACCTGCTGTGGTCTTCATACACATTGTACAGAAGTTATGCTGCCTTAACGCCTTTATTTGCTTTGTATTTTGAAAACCACATGCCTCAAATTATACAGTGGGCTAACCTGATGATTTTGCAGGTATAAGATGGCTGAGTTGGTCTCATACCTCACAGCCAGCCACAGCAGGAAACCTCCTACCCTTTCCTCCCCTGTCCCCAACCTCATTTCCACTCTCCCGTGCTAGGCCCTGCCACTCCCTGGTGCTGGCAGGAACACCCATCAAACACTCCGCAGAGCACACTCAATGCAGATTAGTCATTTGCTGATTATCAAGATGAATCATCTCAGCACAGGCCTCACAGGCACCAGACCAAAAAGAGGAGGAGGAACAGAGAGACAGCACTCCTCAGCAGGGCAAGTTGTCAGACTGCCTATAGAAACTGGTGATATAAAAACCCGCATTCAACCTTCCTATGGATACAGATAATGGTATCTAAATTCCAGCTTTGCCAGACTGGCAGAATTCATACTTGGCACAAGAGACAGCACTTGAATACCAGCTTTGAGGTTAAAACCTTGAACTCTTTCTCTAAGCAAGCTCAAATAACGCAGTTCGCCCTTGCTTAATAATACATTCAAATCCCTGTTGATATGTAGAATATCGATTTAGCACTAACAAATTTCCTGTGCCTGAAATGGGTGATCCCATATGAAGTTATCAGTCTGGAGCACAGATTCTTCTGCTTGAACCGTGAAAGCAGGCAGTGCCAGTGAAACCACTCACCTCCACACAGTCGCACAACAGCTGAACTGCTGGTAAAGCAAGATCCTTAACTTTCCACAGCAGTTCTGCAAATTCAGACTACATACAGCCCACCAACGGTGAAACTAAGTTTTTCAAAAGCATGTTATTCAGGTTGTGCCTTAATCATTGAAGTTTGCAGGAGCACAAATCCGAAATTCCCCTGGAGGGCCCCGCCCTCCCCAGGCTGACATTCTCAGCAGTTCTCAAATTCTTCCACATTTTGTTTAAGCAAGAAGTGTCCAAACTAATTATAACCTATCTGCTCAGTTCACATTATTGAAATTAACCAAGGTTCATATAAATTAACTAGCTTTCTAAAAGTAATCTGTTTAAAAAATAGTATCATTTTCTTCAGAATTCAAAACAAAACACCTAGAGGCAGTTGTTGTGCACCTCCCCCCAGTACAGCAGAATCCAGACATCTCTTTTCATCTCCACACTTCTTGGCAAAAAGTTTAGGAGACTATTTCTCAGTGGCCCCAAGTATTTCCACGTGTTAAGAGCACTACAGCAAAGATCTTGCTGTCCATGACCACGAGGACTGCTTGCAGAAGTAGAGGAGGAAGTTTTCCATGCAAGTAGTAAGATGATAAATATAAGCAGCCTGAGTCCTCTGTCAGTTTTAAATGTGGTTTCTGTAAAATTTGTACTATTTTTCCAAGAGCTCAGCTTTGCTCTTGGAACTGCTAACCTATTTGGAATTGCTAACCTACGAGACCACAACAGGGCCATAGCACAACTGAATTCAAGCAGGCTTCCTATCAAACTGCTTATGTGTGCACTACCTACAGCCTCCAGTCAACGTTAGGAAGATGTATTTTTCCTTCTCTTTTACAGTGAAGAGGTCGATATTTAAGATTTGAAGTGCTGCTTTTACAAAGTACCTGAAAGAAAATACCTAGGCATGGCAGCAAGTATGCTTACTGCAATAGTAAAATAAGAAAGAAATGTCTTAGAAACAAGTCATATAAAAAGGAAATGACAGTTTGGACTGCACCTTCCAGTTCAGCAGTCCTCCACCTGGAAAAAAAAAAATCTTCGTATGGGCGACTTTGCTACTTTCCCCACCCCCAAGTGTTTCTTTTTACCAAATACCAACTTGCTATTACACACGCAATTTTTTGATCAGGGTTCAGGAAAATCGTCCCTGATATATACTGAAGCAACGAGAAGCTTCTCAGGAAACCTACCAGTGTGTTTTACCCTGCGGTTTTGCCATAATTATCTTTTTAAAAGGCTGTTGTCTGACGACAGACCTTTTGGTGAGTAACTATCCGACGCCCGGGGAGTGCCGTAACTCCGCTTTCTTCCCTAAAATGGAAGCCGCGCTCCAGCCGAGCTCCCCACCACCCGAAACCCCCTCCGAGGACCCCCCTGCATCCAAGGGCCCGACTGGGGCCAGGACTGGGGACGTATTCACCGCAGATGATAAACCACTCAGAGTTTCCAGTGCGAAAGGCTGGCAGAAAGCTCAGGAATACTTTTCCAGAGAGTTAAATGAGAAGAAATAAAAATTAAAAAAAAAAAAAAAAAAAAAGTAAATAAAATTGGGCTGGAGGGAGGTAGCGCCGTTTCCCTGCTCCGGACAGACATGGCCAGCCGGGGACCCGCCCGGCCCCCTCCCGGACCGCGCCG
>VZTN01026428.1:96631-139301 GCA_013400515.1 Erpornis zantholeuca
AGCCGCTCCAGCAGCGCCCAGGGCGGCACCGCCCCGGGCCGGGACACCGCCCCAACGCGCTTCGAACGCCGCGCCCCGGGGCCCCTCCTTCCAGCTGCGGAGCCGGGATGGCCCCGGATCCCGCCGGCTGAGGCCGGGAGCTGGGTTTTCACTGTGGGCCGAGCTGGAGAAGGAGCGGGACATCGTGGTGCTGCTCAGCCCTGACCGCTGCCGTGCAGCCTGCCTGCCAACGGAGCGGGGCTCCGAAAGGAGCTTAAACTCTGGCCCCAGCTTTTAATAGCAGGGATGAATGCTCAGGTGCTCAGGAGCTGCCCTCTCTTAACGCAGGCACTCCCTTTCATTGCTTTTCCTCAGGAAAAGTTACCCAACACTAAATACACCAGGACACCTAATAATGCTGCCCATGGCAGGCTTGCTTTTTCTTCAGTCTGTCAGAGGAAAATGGTTTTGAGTTTTGTATTTGCAAGCAATGCCACACTGACCCATGGCCAACAGGTACAAATGTAAACCTGTGCACACCACAGTGCTGTGGGAAGATAAATATTAAAGATCCTGTTTTCCAATAAATCCTTTCCAATGGCCTTTTTGTGCCATGTATTGAATGCTTTCAGTTGAGGACTGCTCTGTCCAAACGTTGTGGCAACAGCCTGAGCTGCTGCTGCTGCAGGTCATGGTCAGAACCATATTGACACTTGTGCTGAGCTGTGTTGAGAGGCATATATGAAAAATAGGCTGCCCCCAAATCCTGGTTCTTCACTTGCCAGGTATGCACTGGTTATTGACTGGATGATAAACAGTATAGTGACACACACAATGTGATTTAGAAGGTAGCTGGTGATCTGCAGCTGACTTTAATTCAGTGGCCATAGGCCTGTACTTTCCTCAGAGGGGTCCATACCTGTTATTTAGTATTTTTACGACCTTGCTAGCTGGAAAAGTGGAATGTCAAATCATCGTCACCAGTTCATAAATTGATGGGTGTTTTTTTGGTTTGTTTTTTTTTTTTTTTTTTGACAGTGCCTAGTCAGGTCATTTTTAGATTTAACCTAAGGCATAAAAGAGTTTAACTGTAGTAATAAAACCACTTAAAATTATCCTGTGTTTTTAATTAGGGACAAGCTTTTTCATTCAACTATCTGGGTTTTGCAGGAGTTCTATTGAAGTCAATATTATGTTGTGGTTAGCAGCTCCCATTTTTGCCAGACTCCAAGCTTAGAAGGTAAGATTGAATATGTGCACATTCATTATGTAATCCATCAGTGTGAATCTTGCCATTAATGCTATGTGCAAATACACAGGAAATTATTAATGTTGCTCAAAGGATGTCCTGTAACAGAGTGTTTATAGCTGTTTTTAAGGATCACCTAACAAGTTGGTCCCTTGCCAAAAAGAAAAGAATTGCTACTCCTCAGACTACTACACACTTCTTTAATCACATCATACCAAAGCATACCTTCATGGCAAACATGCCCAAGAACTGCAGAGCTAACAGAGAAAACCTAGCTATCTCACTGACATTACCATGTCAGATCAGAGCCCTCCCTGTAGCTTCTTGTTACCAAAATCACTCTTCATCAAAGCTGCCATCTTCAGATGAAGTAAAAGCAACTTCCTGTTAGAACAGACATGAAATAATTGTGCTTTGTACTAGAGCTTGTGTTTTCCACTTGGTTTAATCCTTGAGGCAGGGGCACAACTAGCTGGCACTAGCAACTTTATGGCTAATAAATTTTCCAGATTTATAAATATCAGCTAATTTTTTTCATTCTTACTAATCTTGTGATCTGAAAATTTTGCTGGTATTTTGTGAAAATGAGGTTCCTGACTTGTTGTTACCAGCTCTTCTATATGTGGACTTGATTAGAAAAAAAATCCAGGCTTTGTTGTTTCATGTGTAAAGCCAACTCATCTGTAAAAATCAAAATTATTTAGTAATTAGGCTGGTTTTCTTATTGTGTGAATAATTGTCGTAATCTGAGACCCACTTCCTCCAACAGCACATATCCTTTTTTTGCCCAGCCTGCAATGGTTGCCCTAGGAGGTCTTTTACTCTTTTTCTGTCCTGTCCATAGCCTCAACCTGGAAGTCTCTGCAGATAGCTTGGGCATTTTCCTGCTCTGAAGATGCCTTGGAAGGAGAAAAGGTTGCCTTATGGCTTATTTCTAAAGAATAGGAACTTTAAAAGACATGCATGGTCTGTGGTTCGGCCTGAAGAAAAAAATGTGGCTTGTACAGCATCCCAGTGAAGGCTGGAAGTTGTAAACCCAGGTGAAACTGTTCAAGCTTGAATGAAAACTGCGGCGTGCACAGCTGAAGAGCTGTCTCTGAGCTATGAAGGTACATGCTCCTTCTTCTCAGTTTCCCCCAATTCCTCTTCTGAAATAAGATCCTTGTTGCTCTTTTACTGCCTCACCCTAACTTTTTTCCCCTTTTACCTATGAGTTTTCAACCTTGCCAGAAACATCGTAGCTCTCCAGGTGTCCAAAGAAGCAAAGACAAATAGATTTTTATTTGCTAGAAACCAGATCTTCATGAAGTAGTTAAAACTACCAGATCTTCATGAAGTAGTTAAAACTTTAGTGTCCTGTCCCTCAGGGGCACCTTTTGCAATCAGAGGGCCACAGCCACTGTCTGTGGATGGTGAAGCAGACACACAAAGACAGCACTAAGGAAAAAAGAAGGAAGATGGGCAAGATTGTCAAACTATTTATACACACTTGCATTCAATTCCTGCTATAAAATTGGTATGAGCATGAAAATAACCCTGGAAATTATGTTGCCTTTTTCACTTTTACAGTTCACTAGAATTTGGCAATACTCCATAAAGACTGTATTTCAGGTGCAATTTTTCTGAGGCTAAGAACACACACATCCAAGGAATGTGTTTGGGTGTGTTGATGCTGTGGCTCCATCTAACAGCATGTGCTAGAAGAGTATTTGCCATAAGTATCTCATGTTTTTACTCATTTTGAAATCAAACTGACAGAAAGGGTTTCAACTGTGGTTTCTGTCATTGCATCCACTGAAGCATGAGCTCTGATCTTTAGGTTTCTTCTTGATGTGAGGATATAAATGTTTACATTTATATGTATGTTTAACTAAAAGTCAAACATGCAACACCTTATTTTCTCCCAATGTTTTCATCTTGAGCTGTGAGAAGGGGCTAGTTCCATCAGCAGAGTTTCCTGTAATTTTATCAGCAAGTGAAGTTTTAGAGCCACAAACAGTCAGTTAATAGAATCATGATTTTTTTTAAAAAGAGGATTAAGTATAAAGAACATGTTAAAAACATAATTAAGCCCTATTTGATCTTCAGTCACAAATTATAAAAATTGTATCAGGTTTGTTTGGTTAGGTTTTTTGTTTTATTTTTAAAAAGTGACAGGAGTATTTCCAATTCTAAGAATATATGCAGAATAAGCAAGAGTCCAAAGTGGCTTTTCTGGCTCCCCTCTTGGATGCTGTTTTCTGATGCTCTCTGCCTTGCAGGACAAGAGAGACATCAGGATACTGCAGCCTAAGTGTTTCTTCCCAAGGAAGAAAACTGGATTCCTCTACAACCAGCTGCTTGATAACAAATATTGCTTCAGAAAGGACTTTCTGCAGGTATCCTGAACAACATCTGCAAAGGCCAATTACCTGATCTTCCCCACCTCAGTTTTTCCTGCAGTAAATGTCCTCTTTCTGTTGGTACCTCTTGTTCCCTCTGGTAGCAGCAATTATTGCAGTGTGCTTGCATGGCTTTCAGCAATGGCTTTCATAGCTTGGCACCAAGGTCTATGGCAGCTGAGAGCTCATCTCCTTTAAACCTCAGCCCATTTCTCCTACTATAAATGCCAGCTGGGTATTGTTTCCTTTTCAGATTCCCCTCACATATTTTTTGTACTTTGTCTTGTTGGTTTTTATCTTTCAAGTAACTATCCAAATACCTTTCTATGTCCACACTTACTTTTTCATAACAGTTTATAAAAGGAAATATGATTTTATAGATCAATTTTATGCATACTGATCTGCATTTGAAAGTACATTAGGCAAAAAGTTGTTTATAAAGTATCTGTTACTTTATGACATGGATGCCATCAAATATTAGTTCCATGCAAGAAAATGCAGTTCATTGATTAATGAAATAACTTATATCTCTTAAAAGGATGTTTTTAGCAATATTGTATTTTATCTGAAACAGAGAGATATTGTTTTTCATGCACATCCCCTTTCAAAAACATAAATCCTGTAGCAACAACCCTTAGCATGTTTTCTCTTTAATTCCTGCTTTGTTAGACTATAGTATCTTCACTGAATTCTAGTAAGTTGAGCTTTTTGCTGTCTGGAGAGAGACATCTATGGCAGTTTTTCTTCATAACGGTATGAGCTAGAAGAATCTAGTCTAGTTTAAATGCTGAAAGCAGTCTTGTTGTAGCAGTAGATGGTATAGACCTCTACATAGACTTATAAATGATAGGGAAAAGATTGTTTTGAATTTTTTTTTAAGATAAAGCCTTTTAAGCAGGCTGTGGTATAATTTTTTCCCAAGGAAAGTAAAGTAAGACTTTTGCTGATAGAAGCTCTTGATTCCTCTAATAATATTTCAATTTTATGGTAATTGTATAAACTTGTCTTTGTATTTAACTGCTGAGATTCAGGTTTCATGGTTCACTATATATCTTTTGAAACCCGTTTCTTCTATATCTGCATTTAACCATGAAGCTTTGTTTTGAATATTTTGGGTCACTTTTATTTTAATGTAAATATTTGACTTACTGAAAAGAAAATCTGGAACACCTTTTCTCTCTCTTTGGCAACGTGACATTTAAGTAATGAAATGTTTGTTCCTTTTGAAAAAAAACTCTGATGTCCAATTTTTTGTTCTTTTTTTTTCTGTTTTAAGAACAAATAAAATTTTAAGATTATAACTTTATGCTGGTTTTGTATGTTATTTCTCCTGATGCAAATTTCTGCATGTCTTTGGTCTTCAGAAAGAAAGAGAAAACTGACTGAAGCAGTTCTTAAACAGGTAAGTGCCACATTCAGTTTGTACTGTTCGATTGAACTGTGTCCTTCCAAGTCTAAATGAATGTAATTTTGGCACTCCTGAGATATATTAGGGGTGTTTTATTCTATCAAACAGGAACATATGAGTATATATTTTAGTTGTTCAGGTATCATTGCCATTTTCCATATTATCTAAACATTTCCTATTTAAGACTTTTGTTCCTATTTGCATTTTCTCCTCAAAGGAAAAATAGCTCACTGTCATAAACTGTTATATTCACAAGAAGTGAAACAGAGTTGGAATGCCTTCATACTCAGTAACAGAGCAATGTTTGTGGTATTCCCAATACTGACATTGTCTAGACAGTGAAAAATAAGGGCGAAGGTTCCTTTAGTCTTGAAAATCTTCCTTTCAAGCTCAAGTCTGCATGTCTCATTGTTTCAGAATCAAGATTCCTAAAACATCTTTTCTGTAAGAATGGAAGGAAGCAGTCATACATGTCACTGTCTGTGTTCCACTTCTCCTTGCCCCAGGGATGCAGCACTGTGTAACCAGGGCTTGTTAGGGCTTTCTTTCCTGCATGGCCCCTGATCCATTCACCTGAAGCCTCCTGCAGTGTGGGTCACAAGGCCACCTGCACCAGGGACGTGAGCTGGACCAGTGGCCTTTGAGGGGCTGTTAGTTTGATACCAACTGCATGAACATTAAAATGACCAGGGTTTAGAAATTTCCATTGAGATATTCCCAAGTTATGTGCTGTGCTGGTGGCTCGGGTTAGAAAAAACTGATTTAGAACAGGGAAGAAAGCTAAGGTTTAACAAAAGCTAATTATTGTTCTATGGTTTGTTGTCTTCTATATCTCCACCTCTGTTATGTAGGATGGGTTATGTGACTGCTCAGTTTCATAAACACGGTGAGGGTGTAGCTGGATTCTCGAAAGAGGCCAGCAGATCTGACAAACATGGCAAGAATTTAGCAGCCATTTGTGAAGGCATTTTGTTCATAATGACTTTTGTAAAGCACGCAAGATGCATCACATCAGGGCAAAATCTTTTGAGTTCCGCTGGTAAAACAAAAACCTCTTTGTATTCCTTGCTTAGATCTCCTTCATTAAGATGCTGTGGCAAATGCTGTTGGCAACTTCAGCCATCTACAGCCTGACAGGAATAAACTATTTTATTCCTGTGTTGCAGCTGCTCCAGTATGTTATGAAGTGTACAGTTGTTGCCCTTAGCCTTAAAGGGGCTATAGGAAAGAGCTGAACTCTTTATCAGGGAGTGTAGTGAGAGGATAGGGGAACGTGATTTAGCAGGTGTCCCCAACTATGGCAAGGGGTTGGAACTAGATGATCTTTAAGATCTCTTCCAATCTAAACCATTCTATGATTAAAGCTTTTAGATTTATGCTTCAAGCCCTAGCACAGTTTGAAAGACACTGGTCTTTGTCATTACACAGCCTGGCTGTGGACTTAGTGACCAAAAGAAGCTCAAGTCATGCATGTGTTGGGAAAGATGCTCTATTTGGTGCCTGTTCACAAAGACAGGAGGACACTGTTCTAGAAAAGACATAGCTATAACATGAATGCAAAATCATGGCTGTGAGAAACTTGCAGTGCTTTAAATATGGGAATACCCAGAATCTATCTGATCTCACCCACAAAAGAACTAAACACATTGTTAGTCATGCATGGTCTGAGTAACAAATTAATCCAAATAGTCAGATGTCCCCCTAATGGGACAGCTGCCTGAAAAGATGGCTAGGAAACCATTATTCTTATTTCCCTTTGAAAACTTCAAAATTCTCAATTAGAAAACCATTTTCAGCATTGGATTTCCCGCTCTAGGATCTTTCTTCTGGTTTATCTTGTCACCTGCCTATGAGCAGAAGACAGTCTGTGTCTTTGTGCTCCATGATGCCAATCAGCCAGCTCATGAGGTTCCCTCCTCAGCCCAGAGAGCTTTTTTTTTTGATCATGACACAGAAATACATGGCTGTTCCTGTGCACTTTGTTGGTGAAAATAAGCTGATTCCCTGAGTTTGGCTCTCAGAGGAAGGCTGTTAGTACCCTTTCCCTTTCAGTCTGTACCAAAGTGGTGGAAAGAAGGGTGTGATTATAGGGAAGTCTAGACATTTGTCTGTGTGGAGAAAGCAGAGAGTCGAGGAGTTGCTGGTACTGATATTGTGGTCCAGCTGAGAAGAAATTAAAAGCAGTTAAAATTATTACATGATTCAATTTGCAAGGAGCAATATGTATTTCACAAATTAATCAGTTGATTCATATTTAGGCTTTTTTTTTTTTGAAACTACTGATTTAAATTTAGTTGAAGGTAAAGAGTAAAACTAGGCTGGGGGTTTTCTCCATACTACAGAGGGCAGTAGTTTTTCCTACAATTCCCTACTAATTATTTGCTTCCTTTTTCATTTCTGTTCTTCACCTTTTGCAAGCACAAAAAAAAAAAATAACAGAAAGGCACTTAGTAAGCCTAAATAGTTCAAGTTCTCTCTTTTTTTTCGCTTAAAGGATATCTGAGGAATAAAAATATACATATTTATATGTGATTTTGTTTCTAATGCTGAGATCTGGGGAGGCAGTTCTACACTTTAATTCTGGTCAAGAACATTCACAACTGTATTTTTATAATATTTTCCTCTTATTATCTAAAGAAAAAAAGAAAGTGCAGTTTTCTAAAGTAAAATGATAATGTTCTTGATTGTTAAATTTTACTGCATTGCGAAATTTAAAAAAAAAAGGAAGATAAATACAAGGCAAAATGGTATGTATGTGAAATACAAACCACACAGCTGGAACCCCCCCTTTTCCTGCCTGTGTAATTGAGGAAAAGCTGTTAAGTCAAACAATACAGCATTTTCCATTTGAACACATAAAATTTGAGATCATAAAACAAGCTGGAATAAGTGTTCCTGCCTTGGGAACACTAGCTGTGAATAACTTCTCCACAGAATTTAAGAAATGTGGAAAGCAAGCGTCACTTGAGCAAAATAGCTCATGCATTTGTCATTCCCACATCCATTTTTGTGACTCATTTATTTTTACGCTGCTGTTTTCCTAAGTGCCCAGAGTGCTATCAGAAAGCTTAAACAAATGACAATAAATCCTCTTGCCTTTTTTTTCAGTGGAGTGGAGTGGGGAATTGGAATGAGGACTTACTGGTCCTGATAGAGCCAGATTTTCACTTATGGGGCTTGTTTTTACCAGATTCAAATACCTTAGTTATTATTCTTTGCCATTCTTATCATTGCTTTACATTTTTTTCCACTATACTGTTCCGTTTTGTTGCCTTGCCTCCTTCTTCTGCATCTGGGTAATTGGAAAAGTCAATTAGTTTTGCCCTTGCTGTCAGCAGAAAGCACTAGACAGGAGCCAGCAAAGGAATTCACCACAGCTTTAATGTTAAGCACCCCCAGCTACATCTGGTGCTGTGAAGTCAGAGAGGAGAACATGTTGAGAGACATCAACTGCAGACCCTTCCTGGGCAGCCTTCTAATGTAAAATCTGAAGCTATATGCTTGCCAAGATTTAAAAAAAAAGCTAAAACTACATAGTGATATCAGATGTGGAGGGGGGATCAAAAGGACAAATGTGTATTGATGAGGTCTAGCATTGCTACTGACTATGGATTTGGTGCCAAACCCTAATGACTGGGATCGTTTGTTATGCTTCAGTCTGCACTGTGTTGAGTGCAGTGACAGACTTCAGTATTTCAAAACCAGATAAGAAAGTGGAACACATCAGTTGATCATATCCTATATGTCAGAAGGGCAGTAAAGTTTATGCATCTGTAAAGGGCATTTCTACCATAATTATATGTTTTGTTATAGATGGTCCCCAGTTCTAGTTAGCATCTGGTGATATATGTGCCAGTGAGAATCTTTTTAAAGGTACAAAATATTACAGAAGTCTATAATTACTTTCTTCCTGCACAATAGTAAGAACTAAATGTGTGTTCACATCTGTGCTTTTTGTGCCAAATATTTATTTTTACCACCTCAGTCTCTTCCCTCCATATGCATCTTGTCAGCATGGGTTTCTATAGGAGACTACCATGTAATGGGACACTGGGCACAGCTGTGGCTTGTGGTTTAGATGAACATTGCAGATAGGTAGAGAAAGGTGCCCTTAGCCTCTCTCTTTGAATATTCTATGAGGCAATGTGATTATGGGGAATGAGCTCTCTTTTTATAATTAAAGTAGCCCAGTCCTACAGACCTCCACTGCCTTTATATTACAGTACAGAATGTACAAAATTAGTTTTTGTTTGTGTAAAGGTTCAAAGAGGACTTTCCATATTTTGAGCAAAGATAGTGATTGTTTAGTGATGCAAATAGGGAGATTACGAATTGAGATTTCTATTTCTATTCCTGGTTTGTGATCTTGAAACACCAGAATCTCTTCTTCTAATTTCTTTCCATAGCTCTACAAGTGGACTGACACCCTTGAAACTTCCAAAATTCAGCTCTGATTTTTTTAACAAGATAAAATGTGTCTGGTTCAGTCCTTGGATACGGCCAATGCAGATGCATTGCATGACTTGAACAAACCACAGGTAGCATAAACATAATTTCTGTCTTCCTGGATACAGAACCAGGAAGGATACGTTTCAGACTGCACGGCTGAAATTAGCATAGCTCAAAAACTGACCAAAGCTTTATTGCAACATCTTTGCAGAGGTTGTGTGAGCAGGAGCAGCACACATTCTGGTGCTGGGAGGATTTGGCACCACAAAACTGATACCGCCAGAAAAAGCAGATGTTTACGATGTTTTGTTTCTCTGACCTAGCAACAACAACCCATTGATTTCCAGAGGCTTAACTTTGTACAAAGGTCTCCTCCCTGCTCTGCCAGCCATTCTCTACAATAGATTCCTGGCCCATTTTCTGAAGACAGCACTGAGAAGTAGGTAGAAGAATCTTTTCTTTACTCTCTTATGCACAGCTGAAATATTTTGAAACACCTTCAGGTTCACAGCATTTTTCTCTGCTGCATTAACTCTGCTCACTGGCCTTAGTGTTCACATCTTAAAAGTGGCTAATGAATAGGAAAAAATCAAGATTTGCTTATCTATTTGTTTCATGGTAATGAATCTTCTGCTTCAGAAGTAATGCTGGGCAGGAGAGGATGCATGAAGAGGGTGAAGCAATGGACAAACATGCATCTGACCTGACAAGTTCTGTTCTCGCCCAGTGCTTTTGCAGTGAACTTTTTAAACTCCAAACAATGGGATTTAAGAAAAGCATCAGCTCAGCACACCAGTTTTGGCAACAGCTGAATGTCAAGTTTATGCTGTTCTTGCACATGCCTCTTCGCCTTTATTTACCAATAATAATTTGTATAGCTTTTAATTTTTTTATACAACTCTTTAAGTTTCCTGTGAGTTTCCAGGTATGTTTAATTACCAGTGTAATTCACAGTGTACCATAAATTGTCTTCTCCCCTGCACTCAGCATTTCTTCAGTGAGGCATTTGTACAATGATATAAAGGATTTTACAAGTATAAAAGATGAGATTGATAAAATTAATTTGCTATATAAACAAAATTGAATGATAATACTAATGAACTTACTTAGATTAAGTTTACATCACTTAAGTTTTTACGTCCTTTTTCAAGTGTTCTAGTTTATCATATGGGAAGGTAGAAAACAACATTTGATCACTTGATCAAATTCTCAGGCATCTGGCTTTCAAACCCTTCATTATTTCAACAACATTCATTTTGTGTGGAGCTATTTTAAAGCTCAGGAACATTCCACAGTAGGCAATGGAAGAGTGGAAGAAAATAATCAGTTATACATCCTCAGAAGTACGTTCCTTCAGAAGTTTAAGTTAGACTTTTTTTTTTTTTATTGAGAAGAGGATGCATTTTATGTTGCTATGAGGGCTTTACTGATTGTGGTTTTGAGCTTGTTTTCAAGAAAAAAGGATTCATTTACGCTGCCATCCTCAAACACTATTTGGGGAATGTCTCAGAAATGCCTGCTTTTGCTGGAGAACTCAGGAGGAGTACCCATGAACTGATACCTGATCTCCTCCAAACTGTGCAGGAAAGGTTGCTGTTCCTTTTCCATAGAAAGGTGCTTTCTGTGAACAAAAACCCACCACAACTTATTTCCCAACCTCAGTCACTGTACTGATGCCTTAAATGGCTACCTAGAAACAGAGACTAAAGGAATAAAGGAATAAAGGGATAAAGGTGGTATTTATTTGAAAGGCCTTCAGATGTACACTCTGGGCTCCAGAGGGTCCTGCCTCAGTGGATCCCAAAATGGACAACAGGTCACAAGTTCTTCACACTTTGATATCAGCATCAATTCACCAACCAGAACCCAGCCAATGATGGAATTTCCCCAAGCTTTCCCCCCTCCCCAAGATTATGTTTTACAGTTTTTCAGCCTAGGACAGACTGGGTGCCCTTGGAGAGTAAGTTAGAGAGGTTTGTTATGTTTATTTTAACATAGAGAACAGCACTTGACAAGCTACAGGAAACTTCAGAGTTACACTAGCAGTGCAGGATTTGAAAAATATAAACATTAAAACCTAAGGCATCAGTACTGGTGATCCAACAAAGCAATACTGATGCTAGGTTTAGTTATTTTCTTTGTTAGATACAACTGCCTACCTGCATGTTAAAAAGCAAGCAACCAAAAAAGGCCTGCTCAGTTACTTCCATTTCTTTGCAAAGACTGGGCAAAGAGGAATGGGAGTTCCAGTGGGCACAATGAATGAGCAATAGGATCTGATGGAAGCACAACTCCATAGTTCACATTATGGGATTTCCTGCTTGAGATTTTTCAGCTGATTTCAGCTGCAGCAGTATGTGGTCAAGGAAAATGTTTTTTTGGGTAGGGAACATGCACTCTGCCAGAGACAACTGACACACAAGTTGAAACTTTATACAAAGCACATTCTCCACCCTCAGCAGAGGAAACAGTCAGCAAAGTGCATGGAACAAAGATGCTTATGACTCATGAAACAGATGAATGGGGTTTTACTGGCATGCCTAGTTTGAGTTGAGGTTATAAAGGATAAAAAATGCCTCAGACCATCCCTGGTGAATTAACCAAATGCTGGATTCAGCTGTGATTATGCTTCCCGCTCATATTTGGAATTTGATTTCTGTTGGAATTTGTCATATCTGTTGTTTTTCTTCATAAAATCTTCTTTTGTGTAGCCAGTAACTGCGGGTCAAAAAGAAGGCATGCACACATACAAAAGCTGTGGGTTGTATTTTAATAGGGATCCCCACTGCTTATCATTGCTGGTTTATGTAATTGTCTGGAAAAGGTCAGCATAGTTTGTGCTGTGAGCAACTGAAGCTGAAAATGTTTGTCCTTCTTTTTTTTTTTTTTTTTTTTCCCTGAACTGGACTTGTAATCTTTTGACTAAATGCAGTATGAAAAAGGCACTGCAAGGAAAAAAAATACTGAATTGCAGCCTCAGGCTATTGCACCTTTCTTCTTAAATTGTTGTGAATCTTACTAACAAAGCTGGTCCCAAATAACAGTTGGTCACAAAATGTTTAGTTTAAAGACCAAACATTTTCAGATCCTTAGCTCGAAGACAAGTCCCACAATGCTTGGCTGGATTGTTTCTTTGTCTCTCTCATAAATTCTGTGCTAGAATATCTATCATTTTGATTTTGCTTTCTCTAGTACATTCTCAAACAGTCATATTCAGTGTGATTTTTTAAATGGTGGTTCTACTTCTCTAATTATTTCTAAAGGCTTAGCATAGAATTTAAAATATTTTCTTTGCTTTTAATGTTGTGTAGTTGTCCAAAGCAGCTGACTGGTTGCTTAAATACATCTCAGATGAGGATAGGGCTGAGGGAGTGTTCCTGCTATTGGCTGAGTGAAGTTAGCCTCTGTTGTCAAGAGGAAGATCAGGAAGAAGAATTCAATGTCAGCTTTTATTTGGATTTCAGAACACTCTAGAAGAAGGCTCTGAGAGAGCTTGGTGCTTGAGGTTCTGGGGAAGGAAGCCAACACTTGTGTTGAAGAAAAGAGAAGAAAAGCTGATGTGTCACCTGCAAAGCCAAGGCAACCTTTTGTTCTTCTTTAGAAAAGGGGAACTGGAAGAGATCACTGGCAGCAGTTACAGAGCTGCAGTCTGAGGAAATGTAGAGCAATGGCAACAGGATGAAACTGAAAATAGTCCAGGGAAGGCACTGGCAGAGAACACTGAGGTTCTTCAACATTTTTTTTCCTTACTGTTTAAATGTAATAAATGGAGTGCAAAAGATTTTATTCCAGTGTTCCTGGAAAAAGCAGTATTAATTTCTCAAGTATTAATTTCTCAAACTACAAGACTATATGTTGTTACTCTTACTTGCTGTCTGTCTTTGGGAAAGCAGCGAGATAGAGGGACATGCACAACAGAAAGATAGCTGAATTGTCATGAAAACATGCACTTTCTTCTCAAACAGTTAAAAAGCTTCCATCAACAGTTGCACAAGCTGCATTTCTCCCAGAGTAACCTGGGAGTGATTCCCACCCCTTGGTTTCAGATGTACCACTTTGTACCATTTCTGCACTGAGTAAGGTGAAGACCCAGATATACATGTCTCCTGAAAAGCGTGGGAGATAGTTGCAGGATTTTTCAGGAGATCCCATAATCAGGGTGACTGGGAATCAGAATATGTTATGGTCCTACTGTGGAGTATGTCTGTCTGAGGTAAATACAGTCACAGATGCTCAGAAATTGAAGGCATGTTTATTACATAAGGAGTTCATCCTCACAAGTAAAGAGAAAATAATATCTATGAGACTTGCTTTGTAATTGCAGAAGCAGTCATAAGGAGTGCCTTTTGACACACCTGATGTCACTTTCATAAAATATTTAAAGAAACATGTGAGTAATGAGCTGTAACCAAACTACATTGCTTCTGAAAGCAATACTCTGTTCGTGAAGAAATCTGCCAGATTTACTCAGAGCAGCAGAAGATGCAAGACAGCTGTCACATCAGAATTAAACTAGAAGTGAAGTCTTTGTTTCAGTGGGGTCTATGTATTTGTTTTTCTTTTATTTTCTCCTTGTAGCCTTGTTTGGCCCCAAATTGGACACAATAAAGTAGGATAATTATTAATATTCACTTTTTTTTTTTTTAATGAGTATGGCTTCCTGGGAACAGGATACCTGTGTGTACATTAATTTCATTTAGAGAATAAATAAACCTATAAATAGGGCAGGCAATTGTACTTTCCCTTTACCTCATCTTATAGTTTTCTTACCAGTATCAGGTATTTGCATGTATGTGGCAACAGCATTGCAAAGGCCAGATAAAATTCTGTAGCAGATGTTAGTCAGGACCACTGTAGATAACAGAGCTGCACAGATACTCTCTCACCTGACATGGGTGTTGCTTCTCCTTCCAAAGCCAGAACATGCAGGAAAACAGAGAAAGCTAAAATTTCAGTGTGGACAAGAGAGTGCAATCTAGAGTTTGTTCTAGCAGGACACTTTTCTTGGGAAAGGGGAAAAAAAGAAGGCCACTGACCTAGGGTGCAGTTATATGGAGAAGGTTGGCTCCTGTAGTCCTACAGTGCCAGGGACAGTCATGCACCAAAATGCAAAGGAGTCCTGCAGGGTGGGTAGCAAGTGCTGTTGTTGTTGTCTTTCTATTGCCTCCTGAGCTTGTCTGATTGTTCTGAATAAGTTTGTGTCCCAGAGGAAAAGCCAGATGGAAATGCAGGCATAGAATTTAATTCTATGTGCATGAGGGAACAAGGTTGGAATCTGCATAAGAAACAGGGAGGATCCGAAATTAGTCATGACACAAAAAGGCTTTTGTGTGATATAACCAGCTCATCTGTGATTGCTGAGACAGCACTTCAGCTGTCCTAAAACTGCCTGCTGGGGACCAAATGCTGACTTTTGTCAAAAGATCAAATGCCAAATAACAAGAATAAACGTTATCAGATACATTACCCTCTGGAAGTGACTGAGAGTATGGCGAGACAAAATATCAGAAAGGGGCAGTCTTGTCTAAGTCAAACTGGAAGTAATGTAAGGGTGTGAGTGGCAAGTGTTAGTCATTGGTATTTTCTGTGCTCCTACTACACTGGCAGATCCCAGCTGCCTGCTTAGGCCAGATGCAGCTGTGCAGGGGCAGTGTACAGCTCCCAGCTGCCTCTGTGGAGGGGTCTGAACTTTCTGGCTGAACAATGATTGAATGTTCTTCCCTTCCTCCAGAGAGCTTCACTCAGAACAGAGCAGCTTTTTAGAGAATATGTTCTTCTGACAGTGTGGAAGACCTCACTTCTCACAGGAATTCTGCATGCTCTGGATTTGGTAAAATACTTCAGAGCAAAACCTCCAAACCTCAGTCAAGAGTGACTGTTTACTGAGTCCTAGCTGGTACTGACTAAATGTCTGCTGAATAGCACCATACCAAGCATTACAGTTTATCTTATCATCCCCTCAGAAGGAGATTTGCTCCAATGTGAAACTATGAGACTTTAAATTTCTATCAGTTAAGTCTTTGAGAGCCTTTTAACCAGCAGAAACCTGGAGTACTACAGTGGTTGACTGGATTCTGACTTATCAACAATGAGAAAACACTGCTAATCTTTTAATAGGTTGTGATTTATTTATTCATAGAGGCTGAACAAACCGATAACAAGAATTCATGGTCCATCCATTTAAGACTGCACACTCAGCAAAGTTCAAATAAAACAGCCTAGCCCAGAAAGTCTTGCCAAGGTGCAGTACTATTTCTTTCTCTTCTGCAGTATTTATGTATGGCAAAGCTCTAACTCCTATAGCGCCTATGGTTTGTGAAGAATCTTGACTATTTAAATCTCTAGCAATAGATGGTTTCTGAAGAGAGCTGAATATCAGCACAGTCGCAGTCCAGAGGCTTCCTGTTTTCATTGTTCCCAGACGTCATCCAGATAACAAAATGAATTTATTATCATCTGATAGCACAGAAAAATCATAGGTGGTTTGGCTTTGTTGTTTGTTTGGGGTTTTTTTCATCTTAGAGATTGAGTTTAGAAGAAAATCTTAAAACAACTGTGTCTAGGTGTGGACTTTGAAAGAGAGGAAGGGGACCTGTTGCCCAGTGGACTTCTGATTATATGATACAGCCTTTCTTCTCTCAAACTAGAGCTAAGCTAGTTTTGTGTTTCTGAGAGGAGCATGCAGCACAGAGCAGAATACAAAAATACTGCTCTTAGATAATAGGATATTAAGTAACAAGCTAGGTTCTTGGGAGCATTTGCAGGCCAAAACCTTGGTGCTTGGGGCAGGGTTAGGCAATAGCAACCCATTTCCACTGCAGCTGAACTGGTCAGATCCTTTCTGCTCATGGAAAATCATAATATTTAAATCTTATTCCTGGGCCTCCAGCTCTTCTATGCATGCATAGCTTTCCAGTGGGTTGATACTAGTGAAACACAGTACGAAAAAAATATTTTAAAGCTACAGTGACAAACAAGGTTTTAGCAGATTTTTAGTACTAACAGCACTGAGTACAAGCTTTTCTAGTCCCCTTTTCTAAGTAATGTTTTGTAAATGTGATTCATAGAAATGGAGTCCTAAACATTGGCTTATTTAAATCTCTGTCTTTATCTGGTCCTAACCTCTGGAATCCTGAAATATTTGTCTGTTACAGTTGTACAAATCAGGTGAAATCCGAGTCAAACATACTAAGACCTGTTATTCTTTTCACCTCATGTCAACGTAATTAAGGCAAAAGCTAAGAGAATAGTTACACCAAATGATAAAAAAATTATAAAAAGGTTCTGCCGAGTGAGTATGCCCATCTGTCTTCTGTTTGCATGCTATGACTCACAGATGTCTGGAAATCATCCCACTTCCTGCCTGCCCTGAAAAAGAGGGTTTTACAATTAGAATATAGCTACCTTCTTTTAGACCTAGTTTGGATTCCTGTGCAGAAAATTCATTCTAGAGAAAATAAAATGGATGTCATTCACTAACTAGTCAAGGAAGAAAGCAGAGTAAAAAAGTGTACTTACTTTCTTCTATCTTATTCTTTATGTTGCTTCTGTGATGCTTCCAAAATCATTCTGGAGTAGTAAGACACAATATATCTGCTGTTCCTCTTTGTTCCTGTGGTCACCACCTGGAGTTAGGGTATTGAGGGAGCTGGTGCAGGAGCTCGCTGAGCCACTTTCCATCATTTGCCAGCAGTCCTGACCCACCAGGGAGGTCCCAGTTGACTGGACTTTAGCAAGTGTGACCCCCATCTACAAGAAGGGTCAGAAGGAGGATTCAGGGAACGACAGGCCTGTCAGCCTGACCTCAATGCTGGGGAAGGTCATGGAACAGATCATTTGGAGTGCCATTTTGAGCACATGCAGAACAACCAGAGATCAGGCCCAGCCAGCATGGGTTTAGGAAAGGCAGGTCCTGTTTGATCAACCTGATCTGCTGTGATAGAGCGACCCACTGAGAGGATGAAGGAAAGGCTGTGGATGTTGTCTGCCTGGAATTTAGTCAGACTTTTCATGTAATTTCCTGCAGGATTCTCCTGGAGAATCTAGTAGCCCATGACTCAGACCTGTGCACTGTTAACTTCGTAAAAACTGGCTGGATGGAGCTGAGCCCAGAGAGTGGTGGTGACTGGAGTTACAACCAGCTGGCAGCCAGTCACTTGTGGTGTTCCCCAGGGCTCAGTGTTGGGGCCAGTCCTTCTTTAATATCTTCATCAATGATCTGAATGAGGGGATCGAGTGCACCCTCAGTCATTTTGCAGATGACACCAAGTTGGGCTGGAGTGCGGATCTGCAGGAGTGTGTGAAGGCTCTGCAGAGGGATCTGGGTTGATGGGTCAAGGCCAATGGTATGAGGTTCAACAAGACAAAGTGCTGGGTCCTTCATCTGGGTCACAACAACCCCAGGCAGCACTACAGGCTGGGGGTAGAGTGGCTGGAAAGTTGCCCAGCAGAAAAGGAGCTGTGTGTGTAAGTTGGCAGCTGGCTGGATAGGAGCCAGCAGTGTGCCCAGATGACCAGAAAGGCCAGTGACATCCTTCCTGGCTTGTATCAGCAATTACAATGTCTTCCCAAAACACAAGAGAAAGCATTCTGTAAATATTTACTACAAATGCATTATTAGCACTTGATTAATATGATTGAACAAGAGACAAATATTATTTTTATTCTGTTTAATGTTGTGGTCCTTGTTCATTTACGCTACTTTGTTTTCCCAAGGCAAAAGCACACACGAAAAGAGTTTAAGCAGTTTAGAGAACAAAGTTATCCTTGCAGCTAGAATAACTGCTCTGTTTTTCAGTGAAATGATAATGCATGAACACTCTCACTAGATGAGTGGCAAATTAGGAAGATGTCATTGTGTAAAAGTTTCCATGCAGATAGATTGAATGTGTCAAGTAAAGCAACCCAGTGTTTGATAAATGGTGGTTTTCAAAAAGATCACTGCATTCACAAGCAGGGCCTTCGCCTCGACCACCTCGTCCTGGGCTGTTACTGCATAAGCTATCATTTGCTTACCATTTCTCATTAAATTGCTCCTGTCTGTAAACAGCTCCCAGTCTGGTTTTCTAGAGGCACGTCCTTCAGGTCTGGTCTACTGCAATTGACCTCCTCAATTGTCTGCAGTCCTGCTCAGGCACATCATCAATTAAGGTGGAGGACAGAAACATGGCAGGATTAAAAACAGAAATTGTTTTCAGGGTAACATCATCCTGTTCTAACAGCAGTGATTGATATTTAAGCATCTGGTTGCCTGACAGCCAATTTCCTCCTTTCTGTTCCCATACTGCTGCTACTGCACATGGACAACTGAAACTACAATGTGTTGTCCAAGGGTGAGTTTTCAGGCCTCTTGAATCAAGATGACTGTAGCTGCCATGGCCTTCAAACACCCAGGCCACCCTTGGCTAACCTTGTCTAGCTGTTTGGAAAAGCAGGCCACAGCCCTCAGTTGGTCTCCGAGGCGCTGTGCTAGCACACCCAATGCCACATTGAGTCTCTCATGTGTAAAGAGTTCAAAAAGCTTAGTTAAGTCTGGTAAGTCCAGTGCAGGAGCTGACATTAGGGAGTGTTTCAAATGTTTAAATGCAGCCCTCGTGCTTTCAGTCCATGTAAGAATCGCATTTTTGGCTGCTTTCAATGCTCCATACAGAGGGTTTACTAGCAGCCCATAATTCACTTTCCACAAAAACCAACCTGCCATTCCCAGGAAAGCTTGTATCTCTCTCACATCTCAGGTGTGGGGCTCTGGAAGTCAGCAGATGGCTTCTTTCTGTTCTTTGCTGAACTGTCAGTGTCCATGGAAGATCTCAAGTCCCAAGTAAACTACTGCTTCCTTGGCAATCTGTGCCTTGTCTTTGGAGCCTCTGTATCCACTCTGTCCCAAAAGGTTTAATATGCTTACAGTGAATTGGATGCAGTCACCTCACGTTTTAGGTGCAATCAAGATGTCATCAACATATTGAAGAGTAATATGCTGGAATCGCACAGCTGGCAGGAGGGGTGTGGACAGAGACAGAGAAGGTGTCCAACCTCAAGCTGATGAGGATGCATGTGTCATCCATGGCTGCCAAAGACACTGTTTTTCCGTTTTATTAGCAGGGATCCTGCTGAAGCTGCCTCTCCCCCTCCAGCTGCCCCTGTCCATGGCGGCAGCAGCGTGGCCAGAGCCACTGCCAGGACTGCCACCGGCACGGCTGCCAAAGCCCCAGGCAGCTGGGGGTGGAGGTGGGGCCGGGACCGCAGACAGCCCAGGCCTCAGACCAGGAGCCACCAGGTCCATCTCCATCTCCTCCCTGCTCCCACACAATGGGTCTAGCGTGGGTTTCCCATCCCTTTTCCCTTTTTTCTGTAAAAGCAGTATATGCTTATGGTGGCCGGTGGGGCTATTAACCAAGGAACCATTGAAATCCCCTGGAGAGGAAGACCCTGAGAGACACTCCCCAGCTTAGGGTGACAGGAAGAGGCTGCTCCCAGGGATTTTTGTTGTATTATGCTAATGTACCCCAGTTCTGCTTGCCTGGTTGTCCTGTTGGCCCTTGTCCCTCGGCCACTCCCTCCCTGTTCCCCCATAGGCTCCCATACCCTAGCCCTGCCTGTGCACTGTCCCCATGCCCCTGAATCATGGTCCCTGATGCTCTCTCCACCCCTACCTCCCCCTGTACTTAAACCTGGACCCTCCCCTGATGCTTGTCTTTTGTCCCTGGAAACCTTCACGTGTGGCTGGAATAAACCTCTCCGTGGAACTCCATACAGTGACTCTTCCTGCCTCGTTGCTGCTGACAATCTTAGAAGCTGTCTGGTGTGTGTGTGCTTGGTGTGTA
Organism: Erpornis zantholeuca; assembly: GCA_013400515.1. Taxonomy (NCBI): domain Eukaryota; kingdom Metazoa; phylum Chordata; class Aves; order Passeriformes; family Timaliidae; genus Erpornis; species Erpornis zantholeuca. The sequence continues at coordinate 116,918 of VZTN01026428.1, forward strand.
GCACTGACCAAGTGGCTTTGTTAGAGACACTTTTAGAAGGTAGCGGCATCATAGCACCCCACACTCACTGCTACATATGCTGTTCAGACTGCTGTGATTGTTTATTCTGCAATATAACCATAAAAAGCCTTGCATAATCAAGTTCTAAAAAGCAGCAGTCTTTACGAAGGCAATATATCAAATTCAATGTTAATTCTTCATCTAGGCTACCAAACTCAGGCCACCTCTGATTGTTGTTCAATTTATAAGCTGGCCAGATTAGTCTGGAGAACCAAAATAATTCCCATTTTTGTAAGGGATTAATATTTGCCAGCCAATTTTTGCCAGTTTTGTAACACTAAACTCAAAGGCGTGTTACCTCGTACTTCAATCCCGGGCTGGGAGAGATTATACCCCATTGTTTATGTTTATAAAAAGAAAAGTTCCCAGAAAGGAAGCAAAGCAATCTTATACACGCTAATAAGCCAAGAGAGGAAACAAGGAGAAGCAGGATACCAACCCATAAGCCCTGGCTTTCTAAGGGCGGCTGGCAGGGGCTGAAACTGCTGTGCCACCGCTGGCTCTGAGCCAAAGGATGGTCACTGCAGTGCAAACCTCTCATGAGGCAACATGCTAACAGAGGGAGAATCAAACTAGAATCCCCCTTGGACCCCCTCGAATCCCCAGACAGGCTCTCATGAGCTGATGGCAAACAAAGGGAGTCTCAACAAGGAACTAGGACTCCCTTGGACTCTCTCGAGTCCCCAGACAAGACTATAAGAGATCTCTTAACACCCAAGTCAGGTGCTAATAACAAAACACCACATTTATTCACTTACTCATGTGCCTTTGTGCTGAATCTGGAGAATTTTTGGGCTTTTGGGCTCCACTGCCTCCTGGACTGTGGCAACACTCCCTCCCAGAGTGCTGGCAAGGTGGGGGGAAGGTGAGCTGGATCTTTCTCAGTCCAGAGGATTCCTGGAAGCCTTCTTGTCCCTTCTGGGGTCACCAAAAAACTGATGCCTGAGATGGCCACCTACAAACAGAGACTAAACCAGAAGAAGGGAATAAAGGTAGGTACTTATTTGAAGGGCCTTCAAAGGTACACCCTAAGCAAGCCAAAGGCTACACCCAAGATGGACCCTGGGTCACAGGATCACACTTTTATAAGTTTGGTCCATTTGCATATCAGGATCAACTCTCCAATTACAACCCCAGTTAATGATGTAACTACCCCAAGTTTGCCCTCTTCAGAGGCCTTAGTTTACATATTTTGGGGCCTGGGACAATCTAGGTGTCCTTGGAGAAAAAGCCTTGAATGGCTTGTTATGTCTAACCAGCATGAGAGAACAACAGCTAACAGGCCACAAGAAATTTCAGAGTTGCACACTAGGCAGTACAGGATTTGAAAAACATAAAAGTTAAAACCTAAGGCATCAGGATTTGTATTGGAAGAGCCAGATGAAGCTGATGCTGTTCCAGATGCTAAATATGAAAGGTTTATTGGAAGGCTCAGAGAAATATCATTTCCAGCCACAAACTTGCTAATGAGGTATCAGCTAAGTCAATTTTGCATACTCTCCATTGAAGCACTGCAATGCACAGTGTAATACATCAAGGAAATGTTAGTCTTGATGTCTAAGATACACATTCATTTGCAAACAGTCCATAAACTAAGGACTGTTTTGTTTAGGCACAGACATGTGGTTTTTGTGGCCAACTTCAATAAGCATTTAAGTTAACATAGCAAAGAAATAATTATTAATGCAAGCAGCTGCATGAAACAGTTTGGGTAGCTTTTCAGATAAAGGGAACTGCTAGTGGAAATGCTGATAGATGCTGACATTTGTTCTCAGATTGTGACCTTTCCTTCTGTGCTGTTATTTAGTTGAACTTGAGAATTTGAAATAACATCCTTCATTTTGAATGGGAGAAGGGGTAAAATACATCTATTAAAGGTGATCAGCAAGTGCAAAATAGTCTTCACTGCTTCAGGACTACTGCTTCCCCTTCCCTGCATGCCATCCATTCCTGAGGTTTGTGGTTCTGGCAGACTGATCATTCATTAATGTGCCCTTGACACTCAGTTGTTTTACAAATAGGACTACTTTTGTAATAGCCTAGAATTTCTATAAAGAGAGGGTGAAAACAACTTCAATTAATGTATTCTGTTCTCTCACAATATTTTGTTGGAACTTGGCTTTTGGTACGATACTTATGGATTCTGAACTCTAGCTCTTTGGTAATTGGATTTAGTGTTCTCTCTCCTGCAGGATTTCTTTGCTGGGTAGTCAGTATATTGAAAATATTGTAAGAGCTTTTAATGAAAGAAAACTTTTTTTAAAAAATTGTCTATGAATAAGATTGCTTTTCTACTGTGCTCCAAAAGTACATTACAGTCTCAAGTGTGCTTCAAAGAGATGTTTGGATTCAAAATAATTCTCCGTGCTTTAAGTTAAAAAAATATATATTTTGAATCTTCCTGGTAAAATACATGAAATCTGACTAATAAAGAGCAATTAGACTACTCTCCTTAGTCCTACAGTGCTCAGAGCAGAAAGTAAATGCTGGAAAGAGTTGCCCTAAAACTAGTGGTACATGTTGGACTATTGTTTACAGTTTCACTGGAGCTCTGGAGCCACCTCAGCAACTTAATAGACACCATGAAAGACATCTCTTGAAAAAAAGGGCAAGGTGTGATTGCTTACCTCAATGCAAGTAGTACCCTATGATTTATCTCTCTCGTAGAACTCAAAGTGCAATTGATTCTACTGATCTCTTACTGTGTTTCAGGTTCACAATGCTCAGGGTCTACAGGTGATGTACTCAAGATATGTTCACACATGGCTGCTTGGGAAGGGTGCCAGTGTGTGCCAGTGTTGTAAGAGTCTTCTGAAATATGGTGACTCTCACACATCCTCACACAGGCATGGTCACTGTGGGAGATGGGGGGCTGCATGTGAAGGCTTATTTCTCTGATCTCCCTACCTTCTTGGTGGAGATATGACATATCAGAAGTGCATAATAAATGCTTTTGAGAGAATGATGAGATTGGTGCATTCATACTTTTAGCCTTTGTTACTGACTTAACACAATTAAAGAAATGTCATCTTCATATTGGCTCAAATTATCATTCTGACACAGGTATTTAAAAGAAATTCAAGTTCTAATTTTTATCATACCTGAGTCATTATTCATATAGACTAGATGAGAGCCAGGACCATCTGGTTTTGTGTTTGTATGTGAGGGTATTGCACTTGCACACTCACTACTACAGGGAGAAACATTTGGGAAATGACTAGCACATAGCAACAGAAAAAAATAGGTCTTTTTACTGTTTATAAGATGAACCCTTTTACAATCATAACGAAGAGTCTGACATTGCAAACACAGAATCACAGAACCATTGAAGATAGAAGATTTATCTCTTGAAATCATCTAGTCAACCCCCCATCTGAAGCAAGGTCAGCCAGAGCAGGCTGCTGAGGACAAGCCTCATACTGATCATAAAATAATATTGGATTACTAAAAAACTACAGTAGTCACTTCAAATCATGTCTTTGTATTACTGGATTCTGTACTTTGCATCCATGGTTCCTGTGTGTAACTATTTCTCTGAAACCATGACAATGAAGAGTTATAATTGAGAGAAAAAAAAAAAAAAAAAGAAAATCTGCTCTTAATCACATGATACCAAGAGCTGAAAATTAGGACAAAAAAAATGCAGATATTTTTGAATTATGCAAACAGTGTGTCACATCTGTTCTAGACTCTGCACAAAGCTGTAGAGAATCTGGAACTAACAGCCAGCCCTTGAGCAAAGCAGCAGATATGAATTAAATACCTGCACTGTGAAAATAATGTATTTTGTAACCAAGAACTTCCTCAGGCTTTACTCAGCTCAGGGATGAAACAAGCAACTGTTTTAGGAAGAAGCCACAGCTGGTCTCAGATACTATCATGACTTTTTAAGGAGAGGCCCACTCCACTTGTTCTTGGTATGGATTGATTGCTTCAAAAACAGTAGAGGAGAGGAAAATGTTCATGAATTACTCTGAATTCTGAAGATTGTGATAAGCATTCTTTGCTTTCCTCTTCTGGAAGCTTCAAATTCTTTCTTATGCCATCTGCATTTCCAACACATGACTTTCAGTGATTCATCCCCATCTCGTGTTTGTCATTACCCTCCCTTCATCCTCCTTGTTTACATTGACCCCACCCTGAGTTGTTTTTTTTTTTAATAATATGTGTTCTTACTCATTTAAGTACTCCATAAAGATCCTGGAGACAGACTTTTTCCTACTCATGTGAGTAATGTCACAGGCATGATGTATCTGGGATTTCCAAAGGATCCAAACAGGTTGGTTTCCTAAAATTAAGTGAATAGGTAGACCTAAAGGATTTGTTTGTTGGTTGGCTTTTTTACAAAGATCCTTTGATGGGCTTGGTTTGGCTGCAGGGGTCAGTAAGGGTAATTGATTTAGAGGTTTGTTCCTCTAACTTTTCTACAAGAATTCTTGTCATTTCTGAGAAAGCTGACACTGTGTTAAAATTTCCCATGGGTGCTATTAATTCCTTCACCTCACATCATATTGCCAACTAGCAGTAGGCATCAATCAAGGCTCCTAGTAGTTCCTATTCAACAAGATGCTATTGACCTTGAAAATGGCTTTTTTATGCCTTATTAAAGTAAACCTGATCTGACTTTACGAGATGACCTAGAGGAGGTTTTTCACCAAGAATGGGTTTACTTCTGGTAGGTTATTTTCTACTCCTATTTATTTGCAGATACAGGGCATCTTCTCTTGGGCTTTGTTTAGAGAAATATATCTTCTTCTAAAAGCTTCCTCTTTTAAAGCCTGATTTTTGGTGTGTTTTCTTCTGACTTCAGTTTATTCAAAGAGAGCCCTGCAGACTTACACTGCCCTAATGCATAACTCCACAATAGTGAAAAGAGAGAGATTTGCTAATATTATTTTCTCTGTAGCTCTGTTACAGGCCTATGCACTGCTGAGTGTTCTCTTGCACTGGTACTGGCAGCCCTCCCATCCATAACTGTACTGAAGAGCTGCATCACCTCAAGAGGCTTCCAGGCTGAGCAAAAGCACATGGGGCACAGAGTCCAGATAAAAATGAGAATAATGACCACCAAATAATTGATATTACATGGTGAGCAGGATTGCTGAGATTAATTTAAATTTGGTTTTGGAGTGTTTAGTTTTGTATTAAAAATATTTGTTGAAATGTTTACATTCTTTTTTTTTCCTTGAAAATAGCGATATTAAAACAAATTCATAAAATCTGAACTTTGCAAGTAGATGTTGATTAGCTACTAGGAAGTGGATATTGACCAAAAGACACAGCTATGTCAGATTTGAATGAACAGGGGAAAAATAGAAATTGTAATCCATAAACACTCACTAAAAGGAAATCATCAATTTCAATAGACAAATTTTAAAATAAAGTTTGTGATCTGCCAAGTGAAATGAAAAGACACCTCCCAGTGTTTTTGAAGGAGTCATCGATACCTCAAATCACAAGAGCAGGCATCCTGTGTTTGGCTGGGATAAAATTAATTTAAGTTACAGTGCTGTGTTTTGGATTTTTGTTGCTCAGTAGTACTTACTCTAAGTAAGTCAAGGACTTTTAAGGCTCCCATGCTCTGCCAGTGTGCAGGTACAGAAGAAGCAAAGCATGGCAAAGAAAGTTGATCCAAACTGGCCAAAGGGATATTCCTTACCACAGAACATCAGCATATAAACTGGGGGAGTTGGGCAAGAGGGGCTGATCACTTCTTGGGGACTGGCTGGGCATCGATCTGCAAGTGCTGAGCAATTGTATTGTGCATCACTTGTCTTTCTTTGGTTTTATTCCTGTCTCTCCCCCTCTCTCTCTCCTTTTCATTATGACTACTATGATGAATATTGTTAATTATATTTTACTTAAATTATTAAACTGTTCTTATTTAAACTGATGGGTTTCATCTTTTTCCAGTTCTCTTCCCTGACTGAGCCAGGGGCTGTGTGGTACCTTGTTAGTGATTGCAGTTAAGCCATGACAGCAGTGTAGTGGGAAAAATAGACTGGACTTCCTGGCTTTAAGGAGGAAAACACATCTACATGGTGACTGATACCTCACTCAGATCCTTTTCTGCTATTTATTGCCAGGAAGCTGGAATGTATGACCTAATTCCTGGAGTGGGCCCTTCGCTTTCCCTGTTAAGAATAACTTGTCCAATAGATGTAATTCTTGAGGAAGGTTCTTGAAGCCTCTCAGAAAGGAGAAAGAAAGCTAAGAAAAGTTCCTTTTCTTCATCTCCTTGTTCCTCCTTCCATCATGTTTCCTCTGGGCAGTGCTCCTGCCCTGCTTTTCTTTTCAATACCACATGTCCTCAAGGGAGATCTTGAAGAGCCCTTACCTTTGCAGCCACACTATGGACTTATGGCTACCTCTGAACTCGAACTTGAAGAGATCACTCTTAGCATTGTGTAATTAAATATATATTAATTAAAAGTGCTGCCAAAAGCAGTACAGACATGAATTTTATTAGTAAGCTGTGGCTATGTAAAATGTGTGCATGACCTGTTCAGTGACCCTAGAGCATGCTGAGGTTATCAGGAAGATACAGCTTCAATGTACAAGATACAATGTTAGATCTCTAATAAGGAAACACTCTTAAGAATGTTGAAGATAACAGAGACATTCTGTTGGGGAAAAAAATCAACCAGCCATTTACAGAGCAGTTTGTAATGACCTGAACAGGCAGAGACTGAGTATTTAAGATTCTGATGGAAACCACTAGTTGTGCACAAACTTCTGCTTCAGCCCTGGGTATGCAGAAATGTTCACTTGTTACTTTGTATTATTTATACGTAGGTGTTAGAACACCATTAGGGAGAACATAGAACATGTTTATGTCCTTCCCAAGGCTCTGTTTTACTTCAGTTACACTTGCCTGTCTTATGTATAAAATGAAAAATTCCTCTATTTCCAGCCAGGTAATCTTTCCTTGAGCTAAAGAACTAAATGGGCCTCAAAATTAAGTGATGACTTCATTGTCTTTTCATTTGTCATCTCTGGTCCACATGATAAACACCGAGGGCTCATAAGATGAAAAATAATCATTTGCTTTTCTCTTACAGAAAGTTATTTCATTCAACAGCCACAAGGGGAAAGTCATAGGAAGGGAACAGCTGTTAACAAGCCTTTAACAAATCACTTTAGTGGCCTTTTAGATGAGGCTTAAGAAGAGTGATGGAGGGAGTAAACTAGTTAGAATTTTGTACAGCAAAATTTTGTTATGAGAGAACTCCAGGACAATTTGGCATTTGTTTTGTAAATACAAAAATTATTACTTTCCTAGCATACATCACAAAGCCAGTGCTTAATAAGACATGCAGCCTCATCTCAGATGCAAAGTAGAATAATGAGGGACTAGCTGCTGAGCTAGCTGGGATGTCAAGTTAACACTAATCCCAACTCCTTGGAGAACGAGTAAAGAGCAAAAGGACACACAGTCAGAGTGCTACGCAATCACTATAATGAATACATATTCCCAAGGAAAGCATTGCTGGATTTTTTTACAAGAGGTTTTATTTTTTTTACTATGCAGTTGTAGCAGAGGTGTAGAGAGACTGAGCTTAAGAGAAGTGAATGCCTCTGTTGTTTGGGGAAACAAAAGATCTGCTCTACTAACATTTGCTATGGATGAGCTCAATTTACAATTATACAAATTCTTCTGTATTCAGCTTTTGAATCTGGCATTTTCATCTAACTGGCTTTATATGCAAAACTTGGCTCTAGTTAGCAGTTGGTATTCAACAACTCCACAAGTTTTTCAATAACTTGACTGTAAGGAAAACACAGAGGCAACTGGTGTTGCTAAATCAGTGAAAAATCTATCTCTTTGGAGAGCTGCAGTTACAAGGAGTAGATCTATAAAGAAATGAAGAAGAGCAAATGGCTTCTGCTGATAGCATTTCCCCTTCTCCTTTTTCGCCTACCCCAGTTTTTCAAGCAGTAGCAGCATTATCTTCTGGTTATCACATGGTTGAATCTTCCTCTTCGATAATTCCTGGCTCATCTTCTTCCTAATCATGCCAAAATTTAACCCAGTGTGAAATTTTATGACGAGGTTGCAAAGTAGCAACTTAGCAGGGGAAGCTGACACCAGCATGCAGAAGAGTTTATACAGGCCTGTTTTAGGGAGATTTTTGAGTGGTAGCTGCTCTGATCCAGCTCTACACATTGGAGATTAAATTAAAAAAAACAAAACAAAACAACCAAAACCAGCAGAAAAAACACTTCCAGAAGAACTTCACAGTTCTTTCATCCAAAATTAACTTTTCCAGTGTTATAAACCCCACCTGCTTCCAACTGGAGTAATGGTGAATTTTGAAGAATTATTCTAGTTAGAGCAGAAAGAAGAAAATGTACATGGGCCAGTGCAAACAAAACAACTTAATACTCTGTCATATCAGCAGTGCTTTCCTTCTCCATCCTTTCTTTGCAGTTTTTAAGAATGCTATGATACCTCTCTCCCTGGCCTTACAGTTTATTTTTCATATAAATAAAACCTCCGTCTTCCTGAGCATGCCTTTGGGCTACCAATAAGTTGTACAAACTGACAAGTTTTTTAATAATGCTTTGAAATAAAATTTCAAGAAATGCAACCCTGCCAGCTCTCCAAACTTCCTGTATCCTCCTTCTTTTCTTCATACTTTTCAGCTAATGATATCTCAAGACAGTGTTTTACTTGGAGAAACTGAGGCACAGAAAATCTGCAGATGTTTGATGAAATCAGACACAGATCCAGGAACTGAAGTAGAAAGGCAGTTCTGGCCTTTCAGCATACTTCCAAAGAAATATGGGCCAAAGAAAAAGGAAAAGAAAAAAAATGCTTTTTACCAAAGATGGAGCATTTTTCATATGCTGAAAACCTGACAAGAAAAAACACTGGCTATAAATTCCTTCTCTAACTTTACATACGAGGCAGTCTGAACAAGACCAAAGGAAGCTGAAGCAACATTGAAAACCTGCATTGCAAAACTTTCATCTGTATGCAGGAGGTTATCCTTTCATAGTAACACTCTCATTGCCATCTTTCAAATTTTGGTGTGGGTTTTTACCTCATATAAAATGATTGAAGTTTTAAAGTCCTCAGAAAAGAGAGCATGCCTCTTGCAGATGCAGTGTGCAGCCTTCTGCATTCCTCTACCTCTGATCCTTAATTTTATCCAGTGAAATTTTAAATTAACAAAAGTGTTTTAGAGTACCTCACAAGAGCATATCTCACAGGACATGATGCACTCCTGGGATATGAGTGCTGTGAGGAGGACATTTGGACTTGAGCTCTCTCTATATCAAATAAGTGATATGAAGAATGGGAGTTATCTTACACTCACACTTCTTTGAAAGACAACTAAAGCCTTTCTAACTAAAGCAAAGCAATATCTGCAGATTCCACACAGAGTTAGGAAGTTGCCTGCCTCTCCCTGTAGACAAAGGTTATTTTATGCTTGTACTTTGCACACTGGTATCCGTGGCACCACAAAGTGCTTTATTCTCTGAAGCTTGTTGGGGCTTGTTGGGAGATCTGCCCAGGCAGCACTGAGCATTATACTGAGTTCTCCACATGAATGTTTCCCTCCTTACTGTTCAATAGAGCCATTAAATGGAGCTGTTTGTGAGAATATCTAAGCAGGGTACTAATTGCATACCATTAGCCAGCAAAAGCAGTAAGAGAAAGGGTGTGGTTTGTGTGCTTCTGGGTCCCTTGTCAATGAAAACATGATGAAGGTGTTCAGGAACTCTAATGTCACAATTAACAGGACAGAGCTATATATAACTCACGTCTCCTGTTGTAGTGACCCTCAACAGTTGTGGGTCTTCTCTTCTTCTTTGTGAAATGTAATTCCCATTGTTCCTTGAAACAAGACAGAAAAGGGACCTTTAGTAAATCACCATGGGAAAGCACATGATAAGGGTTGGGAGCTGGCTAAATAAATTTTCAACGTGTTTTCACATTTTCCTTCAGAAGTATTCCAAGTCTTCATAACCTTGTATTAATACTGACAGAGCAGCACAAAGCAGTGCACAGCTTTTCCAGTGCAAAGCTGTGAGAATCTTTCCAACAGGGGAAAATGCACAGTTTTGGACTTGCAGGATAAACAGCTGAAAAGTTCATTTTAATCAGGGTAATCTTTGTAGTTTAAGAAGCTCCAGTTTTTACTTTTTCATGGTTTTGTGAACAGAGGTTTTCAGTAATGTTAATCAAATCATTAATGGTACTTCGTGAAGGTTACAAAATTACTGTCTCAAAAGTAAAGATATACCGGGGGATGCACATTTTGCAGCTGTTAAATGCTGTCTTGTACGACTTGGGAATCGTACAAGACAGTACTGTGATGTAAGTCTTAAAAAGATTGGGGTTTTTCCCACAGGTCCTGGTATATCATTTTGTGCCCAGGTGGGAAGGAAACATTTCCTGAGCAGCTATTTCCTTTGTCAGTATGCCGCTCTCTGGGAAGCCTCTTGCCTTGTTCACTGGTCATTATTCCAGCCCAGTTTGTGTGATGTATCTCTTCTCCATGACTCTTTCTGTGTTCCATGATGCAGGTGCTTCAAGAAACTGAATGAATTCACCATCACATTGTTCCATGGCAGAGGGAGATTGTATCCATCACATTAGAGCAAGAAGCAACTGAGATGCAGAGGAATTCAGAATTTTTTTTCAGAAAAACAATCTTCCCACTGTTTTGGAAAGTCCAGCCTGAATCCTCTGCAGTCTGATTTTTTGAGAGCACCTTATATTAGCTCTTGGGTTTAAGCAGCAGTTTGCAAGAAGCAGGGTGCTAATACTGACTTACAAATTTTGATGATAAAATAATTAGAGACATACACAATTCCAGATTCTGTGGGAATACTTCTTAAAAAAAGCACTGTAACAGTGTGCTGATACTTCAGTGACTCAGTGCTCCACTGGAGCATAAAACAGGTATTATATGAAGAACAAATTGCACCCTTTCTACCACATATTTATAGAAATTTGTTCTTATGCTAGCACAGATAATACGAGATTCCAAACTAGCAATCAGACTGCCATCATGAGGCTCCACGACTCGAATGTGTCACTCTATCACTCTGATGATAGCTGTTTATCTTAGATCGCAGCTCTCCTAGACACAATCTAAATTATTTGCCTCTCAAGAGACAGCAGTTGGGCTTTCTGCAAGTGATAAAGAGGAAAAATATGCTACTCAAGTGCAATACATGAGCTGTTTTTAAACACATCACTGCACTAGTCTTCGCTTTCAGTGGCTTCATCTTGAGAGCCTGTTTACTGACTCCAACAGCTGAGGGCAAACCCTTAAATCTGAGAGGGATTATAGAATGACAGTACTATTCATGTGGTGGTTTTTTTGATTTCTTTGGCTTCAAGGGCCTTGCCTGTGTAACTGTGTATACCTTAAACCCCATTGTTTTCTGTTGCATTCCTCCCCCATTTTGGCGAAAGCCTTCAATGATTCCTAGTGGTTCTCAGTGTCAGGAGCTGCAAGTGGAAAAGTTTTTAAAAGATACTTAGCAACTGCTTGAGAAATTAGAAAGACTTGTCCTTGTTGCGTGCAAGCAACCCTGAAAAATCCATCCCAGAATAGCCCACAATAGCTAAATGTCCCCTGGGCAATGAAAATTCTGGTCAGAGGCCCAGGAGTCAGGCACCTTGCCATCATGAACTCAATCTCAGACATGTGGGTCAGCTCTCTGGACTCCTAGAGATTCTGCTCAGGCCTTGAGACAGGATTCGTTTTCTTGTTTGGGTAAAATTTTTGATGGTGACTTCAAAATTCAAACTTTCTAACACTCTTTCATAATTGGATTGTCCTTCTAGGACCTTTATTTTCAGGAATATGGCAAATAGTTCTTGCTGAGAAAAACTGTTATTTGTATCAGGACTGTGGCCAGCAGGACTAAGGAGGGGATCGTCCTCCCACACTCAGCATTGGCAAGGCAGCACCTCAAAAACTGTGTTCAATTCTGGGCTCCTCACTGTAAAAAAAGGACCTTGAGGTGCTGGAGACTGTTCAGAAAAGGGCTGCAAGGCTCATGACAGGACTAGAGAATATGTCTTGTGAGGAGGGCTTGAGGGCATGGGGTTTGTTCAGTCTTGAGAAGAGGAGGCTCAGGGGGACCTCCTCACTCCCTACAACCACCTGAAAGGAGGGTGTAGTGAGGTGGGGGCTGGTCTGTTCTACTGTGCCTGCAGTGAGAGGAACAGGGAAATGGCACTTGGCTGAGACAGGCATTGTCCAGGTGGAGTCACCATTCCTGGAGGTGTTTAAGAGGTGCCTGGGCCTGGTGCTGGGTGATGGTTTAGTGCTTTAGGGGCTGCAATGGTAGTGCTGGGTTGATGGCTGGACTCAATGATCTTAAAGGTCTCTTCCAACACTGATGATTCTGTGATTGTATGTTGTTGCTTTCTCTTCTCTTGTGTTTCTTTGTAGTTCACAGCATGGCATTGGGTGAAAGTTATTTGAAAATTAGGATTTGGTTAGATTTTTCCTCTGTTTCCTTCCTTTTCTCATAAATTGCTGCATCCTATTTTGAATAAAAGATACATCAGCCACTGGGCATAACCATTCAGTTTTGTTTTCGCAGAACGTATTAATGAAACTAAGCCTAGAAATTTTACTTGCTCTGCCTGGCTGCAAACTTTTAATCATGAGCAAGCTGCATTTTATAAGCTGTGAAAGGATTTTGCAGACTACACTTTTATGAGCAAGGGTTTTGAGGGCAGCACTTCCTCCTGCAGCCCACCTGTCCCCTAACAGCTGGCATATTCAGGGTGTGTACTTGAGCACCAGCAGGTACAGCCAAGTGGGCACGAGGAAGCATTTACAGTCCCACCCATATCCCTCTAAGTTATGCTCAAAATTGAGGCTAAACAGAAAAATAGACTTCCTTTTTTAATCCTTTAGGCTGGGAGTATGCTGCCCTGGCATGCCACTTGCAAGCTAGGCATTCAGAGGATGATAGAAAAATGAAGAAGTGGGGATTTGTAGAAGTCTAGCACCTTCACCACCAATGAAAAAATCCCTCCTGGAGCTGGTGAAGTGTCAGAAACAGGAAATCAAGCATGCCTCTCTGTTAATATTATCGTTCCAAACAAAAGGAGACACATAATAGTGGCATGAAACTTCTGTTAGTGAGTTGCTTTCTTCCAGCTTGTGAGATTGCTGCAAAAACAGAGCCATACATGTTGTAGTTATGCCAGTGGCAAGATGGCACAAAAGGGATCACCTGTAAAAAAACAAAGATCAAAAAAAGAAAAGAATAATCAGTGATGATGTGATTATAACCCTAGAAGCAGAACTTTCCAACCCATTTGGTGTGCAAAGCACTGTGAATATTACTTTTTCCCCCTTGGCTTTATCTTTTATTGCTTTTGAAGATGGAAATTGTATTTTCATTCTCACTTTACAATGACTTTGGAGTAATTGGTTAGCAAAATACATAAAGCTGAGGTGGGGAAAGATTTACTGCGGCAGTTTTAGCTGTAGCCATACAGAGTGCCATCTAGGGGAGCTCAGTAAAACCTCATTCAAGCTTGGAAGCTTCGTTTGTCCTTAAAAATACAACTGGAAAATGCTTCGCCTGTAGGATAAGGCTCCAAGATCTTGCTACATCTACTGAGCTCACTGCGTGGAGTACATAGGGTGGCATTAACATTATAGGAAAGTAAATTGGCAAGAGATTATGACAGGGTACAAATGAACTAGGTCCATAAAATCAGCAATCCCTTGTTCAGCTTGTGAGAAAAATTATGAGCTTTAAAATCCTAACTTGCAAATGTAGTGATTAAATCAATCAGGAAAATTATTTTTCTTTGTTACTCTAAGGAGACAGAAAGGAAATCTTTAACTCTTACAAACATATAAGGAAATTAGCAAATTTTTGTTTCATTTTGTTGACCTGGTTTGATCTCCTGTTCTAACTTTATATATTTTTAATCAATATGTATTTGGAGTAATATGATCAAGTCCATAATTGCACTTCTGCCTAACATTTCCTTTACTTAGCATTGCTTGAGTCAGCCTAGAGAAGTCTGTTTTTTCTCCTATCATTCTGGAAATTGTGATAGGCAAGCAAATAAATTCTGAAGGTCTAGAGGCAGCTAATTATGCTGAGCTACTTTGATGACGCTTGAATTTCTACCATTATTTAATTTCCTAAGATAAACTTGCTAAGAAAATGTGCTTTGCTTTTATTCTTTTAGAAAGACTCCTAAAATTCTTGTAAGAAACACTCAGAATGGCCTGTGCATTTAGGACCAGCTCATCTAAAAGACTTCATTCTGCTTATGTCTCTCATAATTTTTGCATCATTGTAACATATTCTTTTCCTGGGAAGAGCTGCATTAGACTGGCTCTATGCTAAATCAGGCAATGATAGAAACCATTCTTATTCTCCTTGAGCTGCCCAGTGGTTTTTCTATACATATTCTATATGTCAATTTCTATACATATTCTATATGTCAATACAATATTGACATAACAATTTATATATATTTGATATTCACAAGTACCAATGGAAATAAAAACTGAGTTGGAAAATATATCAATGTCATTCTGTCACTTCGTCGTCCCTCTCATGGATTCCTAGCCCTCCTTTTACCAGCAATCTCCACTCACACAACTTCAACATGAAGATAAAAGTAAGGTCCTTTTTTCCATAAGGATGATTTACAGAAGGGGCAATGCATATCAATTATAATTATGGCTAATACACTAAAAACAAAAAGTAGAGCTGTGGAGCTTGGAAGCAAATTAATTGGTAGAAATTGTATAAATGGCTAACAAGTATGTAGTGTGTTGCTGCTCTCTCTTACATTTTTCACATTACTAAACTGGAAAACTCAAAGAGTTAATGGCACCAGTGGGAAAAATTCCTCCCTCTTTCAACTCAGTGTCAGTATCCATTGATTTCTATAGGTCTCGGGCAGTGGGACACAACACATGCTGCAGTTTTGTGCATACCTAAGTACACATAATGCTTAAGTAGGTATACATATTTCTGAAGCCAAGAAAGGGTAAAGGATCTTACTTTTATTTCACACTGAGTAACAGTGGGTGAAGTTGTGCTGTGACTTATTCTTTCCTCGGTAGCCAGCCCTCTAATGCAAGCTCTCCTTCCCCCCATTTCCTGCAATTAGGAGTAAGAGGTGTTATTTAGCAAGTGGCTTTTTCTGCTCCACTTCATGATAAAATGACAAATGCAGAAGAACAGTAAAAAAAGTCAAAAATTTCAATGATAACACAGTCATTTTCTCCCTTTTTAAAGAAAAGTATGAATAAATCATCCATAATAGCATATGATTATCTTTTACAGAATCCACATTATAAGAAGCTTAAAAGCATAATAGGCTTCAGAAAGGTAAAAATGAGTTTTGCAGTGCTTTTTATTTTGTTGTTCATGGTATACTACACTATACAGAAAAGAATCAATACCTAATAAATGTATAAAATAAAGAAGGGAAGCTTAATTGTTCACACTGGATATAGCTGACAACATTATCTAATTTTGTTGTTAATACTCTTTACTTTTTCCTTGGCCAACAAATTTTTTGCTTTGTGTTTTGTTTGTCTTAGAAACATTCAAGCTTTGACATGCCTATGTACAATTTCAGGACAATTCTCATTCGCCTGGCACTAAATTGCAGTAAATCAGAGTTTTAAACTGAATAATCTGTCATGGGAGAATATTGCATGTTGTTATCCCCTTGTCTCCTTGAAGCATTCTATGTTAAAATGCCAAGATGGGAAATTGTATTAGCCAAACATCTCTCTGTCTGCCAGTAGCTGCCTTGAGTGGAAATAAGTGATGCAAAGAACCTTAACTGGGGCGAATCCCTTCCTGAGTGAGGCACTGGTACACACACATCCCTGTCCCTTTCTAATTAGCTCCAGCAGTCACTGTGCCCGCGATTCAATTAGCACTTTGTAATTGTAATTTCATTCTAACCCTATTTTTGATCTTATATAATGCCTCAAGCCAGCTGAAGTTCTTTTTCTTCTGTCAGAAGAGAGTTACTAGCAGGGAGCTGGAACGGCCCTGCAGACCACCCCTGGCAGACACGGTGCCTGCTATGTGAAAATGTACATTTCACCCTTCAGCTAGATCTAATTTAGAAATCTTTGAGCTCTTAATGATTTCCTATAGTTTGGCCTAATTGAATCTAAGTGCTTTTGCATTAAAACTAGAATGCCCAGCTGGGCTGAAGCTGAAAGCCTGTGACCCTGAAACACAGTCCCAGAAACACAGAAACCTTCCTCTATGTTGGCAGTTGTCCTCTACTGCAGGAAAGCCACAGCCATCTTCCCTTTAGACCCAGTGCATAGATGGCAAAAATAGTTTGGTTAAGAGCAGAGTCTTCTGCAGAACTGACATACCAGCAACAGGAGCAGCAGCTGCTCTATGCAGTGATCCTGCTGCAGCCAGAGGGACTCTGCTGCAGGAGCTGCTTTGGCCCAAAGTGTCCCTGTGAAAGGGAAAGGGGCTCTGCTGCTGCAGGGAAATGTGCCACCCAGGTCAGCACCACAGTGGGGAGCTGGAGACTGGAGATCTCCCTTCTCTCTGTGACTTGAGATGCTGTGTATAATTCACCAGCACCTCAAAAGTTGTACCTCCAGTAGGTGCTGGGAGCAGAAATAGACACAATGGCAGACTCAGAAAAGCTGCCTGCGCTCTCCTGTCTTCCAGCAGGGTTTGCTATGGGCTTTGCTCTAAATCTATTAAAGCCACTAGTGAAATCTCATTAGTTTCCCTAAGAAATTATCTTGAAGGCCTCTACAGTAGAGAAACATATACCATGCAGGGTTCATCCATTATCAATATTTTGTTTGGGCTTTTTTTCCCCAAATTCTGCTGTTCTCTTTAATATTCAGGCAGGAACGAGAAATATTTGCATCATGTCCAATGAGAAACCTCTTCTAAGAACACCACACAAATACTGCACAGTACAGAATTTCTTATTGGTCTATTAATAAACATAAAATATTAACAAATAACTTTCAAGCACAAGTGCAGAACATGAACTCAAAACCTTATCCTCAAGATAAGAATGATTCAAATGATGGTATGAATAATATCTAATAATTGTCAGGCTACTAAAATCATATCTCTACAAAACCAGACTTGTTTTTTTATTTTAAAGACTAAGTTCAAGTAAAAGCATTCCCAGTGTGTCCAGGGGGTTTGAAGAACTTAGCCAGTTGCTGTCATACATTCAAACTAAGTCAGACTGTTAGGTTCTAATATTTACATTTCACAATTTCTGGCCTACTAAATTATATTCCCAAAGAAAATATCATTGCAGTATAGCAAATTATTTACAAAAGATGAGCTAAGGAAAGCAATTCCATCACTTCTATTTTCATCAAGGTGAAAAACACAATCATCTTGCTCAGTCCTATGCTCCATTATTAGGAAAATTTTCCATTGAAGTCAGCACAGATCTTGTTTTCATAGGAAAATATTGTATTCTGTAGCAATACTCCATCTCACTCTCAGTGAAGTCAGTGGGAGTCATGCTTCTGAAGGTAATGGTAGCAAAGTGAGGTCTTCAGTGGTGTTTCATAATGTGCTACATTGGCAGGAAAGGAAACATCAATCTCATACAATCATAGAGGTTCATCTCAAAGAGCAGATTTGCTTCTGGTTAAGAAATACAGGGGAGTGGGTTGGTGTCGGAGTCCAGGGAAGCCTGGAGGCTTCTCCTGCTCCTCTGGTGGTTTCTTTATAGCCCCAGAGCTCCTCAAAAGTGTCCTAGCCAGCAACTTAGGCTTTTGGAGAAGCTCCCTCCACTTTTGGGAGAACCTGAATGCACCAGAGAAGTGAAGAGATTTTTGTTAAGTGTACCACAGAGAGTTTAGTTGTAGTTTTAGGATCTTGCTCTATGTATTACATAGGGACAAGATGGAGATTTTTAGGTGTGGTTTTTCCTTCTTTCTTCTTCTCCTCTCTCCTCATTCTCTTCCTCTCTTCTCTGACACCAGTTCCTGTGGTGTGTTGGTTGGTGGAAAAAAGTTAGCATTGAAAAGACATATCAATAAGATGAGGATTTACTGGTGTTGAAAAGAAAATAAGATACATATTGTTTCTTGAATGGTTGTTAGTAAGATATAAAAGTAGCTGCTGATCTGCAGCCACTGCCCTTTTTGCCTTTTCTGCCCTTTCTGCCCTGGTGTTCTCGGGGGATGCTGTCTCTCCCTCCGAGGTTTTGATAAGACAAATAAAAACAACTCTGAAACAGCAGAAGAAGATCTCTTGCTGCATTTTTTTCCAACATGACGAACCAAAGGAAGAAAAGCCCCAGGGCAGAGGACAGGGGGCCCAGACCTTTGACAGGTTGGAAATTTAAGAAACTTCAAAGTAGCCTGCACTGCAGCCTGGAAAGAATGTTAGACCTTATGCATTTTAATAATCACCACAAGGACAAATCACCTGATTCATTCAATGACTTCTGTGTTCCAGTTAATGTCAACATACCTGCAATATAGCCCCTTACATTGCCAATTTTGAAGTTTACTTCTGTTTTTAATAAGTAATCCTTTGTTTCCCCCAGAAACGTCTCAGAAACAAATGAGATTTTTTTTCTAAATGAATGATGTTTCATTTGACCAGATAGAAGTTTCTTTTTTCAACTCTTAATTTGACAGGAAGTGAGAGAATTCTCAGTTCTAACCAAATTGATTTATTTTTGACTTTGATTTGTTTTCATTTTCCTACTTTGAACTCTTTCATAGGTGACCTTCTGAAATGTATTATAAGTAAAATTTGGCAGTTAGAGACAGCATTCAGCTCCAAAATCACCTCTTCAGTCCTCATGGGATAGTATGTAGGACTATCCTCTCCCTGTTTTCACATACAAAAGCCTTTGGACCTCTCCCTAGAGATGTTCACAGTGTGCACATTGAAGAGGGGTGGTGCATAGATCTCGCCAGTTTGCCTGCATGTTTCAAACAGAACAATATTGTCTATGGACTTTAGCCAGGGAAATAATTTAACTTCTCAGAGCAGACAATTTTTGTCTTTGGCATGGTCGATACTCCCTAAAGAAATAAAAAGATCAGCCTACAAGCTATTGACTTAGAAAAAAGAAATTATTCTGACAGAAATGTGTTGCAGTAATGTTCCTTTTAATCAGTTTAATCACAAGATTTTTCCAGTTCTAAGTTTATGCAAAAAATATTCATCTGTGCAGATATATAATACCAAACATACTTCCATATTTATGGAATACATATTGCCATAAATAATTGGCAGAACAATCTATGAGTTGTTCATAGTTTTTTGCAGATATTCCCATATCTTTATAAATTTTATCACAAGACTTTTGTAGATTTTTTAAGATTAAAGATTTTATAGAATTGATCACTACAAAAGAAATGTTCACAATTTGTTCTTCAGTTTGAAGTGTCAATTGTTCATAAAGTTTCAACCCTCATAAATTTTGAATTCATGGCAACTCATGAGCTGAATACCAAGATTAAAGTAGTAACAATAACAGTCACTTTCAGTATTCAGCATAGTTTCTACGTGGTTTTATTTTCCCCATGATTGCTTACTGCCAAACACCACTTTACCACCTGACCCTGCAGCAGAGCATTCGGATGACAGTCACACTGAGCTGGACACTGAGGCCACATGTGGGCTGTTCACACCAAACACACCTTGGGAATGTGTTTTTACACTTTTAAAATGTTTCAGGTCATCGTTTTAGCCTGACAGATGCCCAAAGAATTTGCAGGCATGGCTCAGGGGTCAGCACAGGCTATTGATCGGTCCAAATACACTGTGTGCAAGTAACCATGCTGCTGTCAATGTCTGCAAGGTCAAAAGGTGCAGGTTTTTAGGGTCAGCTGGCCCCTGCCAGAGAACAATCCTCTGCATATTTAACTTCCTTAGTGTAGCTGAAGCTTTAGAGGCAGCAGTACAGCTAAACTGCTTTTCATGTCAATCAACAGTGTATGAACAATTTTCACAAAGATGAAAGAATGAGTCTGATCTTTACAACTCAGTTGACTTCACACTTGTATTAATTTCCTCTTCCTTAAGTAACGGTTTCAGTGTTTACTGATTTTAGATCCTTGGCAGAATAAAAGCAGGTAAAAAGATCAGTGCATCTTATACATTCTTTTCTTTGAGATCCATGAAAAGCTGTATCTTTGCACTGCTGCTGAATCCAATTTTTCAGATGCTGTCTCTCAGCAGACGATGTCCTTCAGATGCAGGACAACCCCAAAAGACACAGCTACCACATAAATGATGCATAGACCAGGCAGTGATACAGTATAGTGAAGAAAAGCAAACATTGAGGCAATGCAGAGCTGGGGCAGGAAAAATGATGGAAGCAGAAAACACAGGAAAAGCAAGGTATGAAACATAGCAGAAATCAGCTACTTTGAAGTATTAGCTATGACAGGAATCACATGGAATGAGTTCTGCATCATCTGCCAATTTTAAAATATACCCTATGGGACTTTAGCTGGAGCACTGAATCAGCATCATACTGCAGTCAACCATACTGTCTTTCCCACAAAAATTTCCCTCCACATTCTACTTGAGGGGAAACCCCACAGAGCTGACAGGATAAGAACTTCACTGCATCTTGGGGAACTTGTGGGCCAGGGCAAAAGGATCAGCCTGACCATGGTGCCTCATGAAGCATCTGTTGTTGACAGTAGAAGTCATGGGGTTGGGTGGTGGCACAACTGAGAAGTAAATCTCAGCAAATTTTATTCACCATCCCTTCTTTCCAGACCTCTCACTGTTTTTTATCTCCCAAGCAGAGGGCTTTATCCCATGGCTTCTCAGTAATACCGAACTGGAAGTCAGCCACCTGAAACAGTCATGCTGTTCTTCCAAATGTATATGGCAGTCTAGTGTAGCCATCAGGAGCATAATTCATCAGACCAAGGCTGGACATAAACCTCTGAATTAGCTGTCTAGACTCCATTTATCATATAATGAAAAGGTTCTTTCTACACAGTGACATGCCTCATGCTAAAGTTGCTTTATAAAATGAGTTGTACAACAGAAAGTGCTTATTTCCCTCCACTGATAGCAAAGGGAGTTCAGATGTGCTTCAGTCAGGGTCACAATACTGCAGACACATAAAGTTAATGAAGTGAAGCTCAGTCACTGTTTCTTTATGTAAGGAATAAAATAATCCAGAAATTAGACTATCACAGTCCAAAATGCCTTGTATCTGAATTGATACAATCAAAGTCTCAGTTAAAAAAGCATTTAATTTCCCTCTGCATGTTTCAGTTTTTGTTTAATATAGAAAACACTGTTGAATGAAATATTATTATTTGTAATATTGCTCTTAAGTGTCCAGTTGACAAATCAGGATGTACCACAACTGGAACATGATTTGTTACACAGACTTTAGGCACAGGATCACTTAAAATTTGTCTATTGCTAGAAGTAGGTGTCAGATTGTTCATTTCTAGGAATTGACTATGCCTCCTTGCCAAGAAGAAAGCTTGTAGTACCTGTAGCCTTTTGCTTCCTCACAGCTTTTTGGGAGCAGCATCTCCTAGCTCCAGCCTGGGCAAAAGCAATCATGAGCAGTGGTGTTCTGGGAGACTCACACCCTCACCACATTAAAAGTGCAAGCATGGCCATATGTGTCATTTCTGAGTTTCCCAGAGCAGTACAAATTTACAGAGACACCTAAGGAAGGCCTCCAGAACAAAACCTCATTTCTGCATTCATCCACAGGTACAAGCCACAAGATTTAACATGGATGTAGAAGTACCCATCTGGATCACCCCAGTGGTCCCTACAACCATTATTCTGACACCAGCAGTGGCAGCATTATATATTCTTTAGGGCAACTATGTGAATGGCATATAAAAGGGGGGTTTCCTTGAACCCTTTGTGTTTGTTTGGTCTGTGGGTGCCCCAGGAAAGCTTGTGCCCCCCCAGCCTGGCAGTGTCCCATTATGGGGACTCTGCTGATCAGTGTGCTGTATTGGAGGGCAGTTCGACTGACTTGCTCAGGGACATGCACTGGCATTGTATCAGACCTGGATCCTTTATAACAATTTAGGAATAGGAACCCCCTCCTTGATCTCCCCACTTCTATCAAGTATGACTGCTAGCACCCTTGAAGGACCCACACTAAACAGTTTATGGAGGAACATACTTCATCAACAAACAGTCTGATAATAGAAAATTGTGAAAAACTAGGTTTAGAAGATTGCAACTGATAGCAAAAACCAAATTTAAAGCAATAGACAAACAAGCTGTAATCACCAGTGAAAGCTATTTTGAGATAATCATTCAGCACACATAGAGTAAGTTTCTTCTTATCCAATAGGTGGTCCTGTGGAGGAGA